>OZ022419.1:17382721-17889008 GCA_963989365.1 Rhimphoctona megacephalus
CTGCCATCCACGTCCTCTATTGTACGTTCCAATGTTTCTTCCATTCTCTCTCTCACACTTCTCCACTTTTATGTTCGTTGGTCGAGAGGAAGGCCTTAGGTCCTTCTCCCTCGACAATAACGATTCCGCGTGCCCTAGGTCTATACTCACTTGATTATAGTCGTAGTTGCGGGTTAGCCGAGGGAGAGAGAAAGAGAAATAGAAATGGAAGTGCGAAAGCTACAGGAGGAAAAAACGAAGAAAAAGAAGAAAAAAACAGAAATAAGTATAAGAAATTCCTGAATGAAATATCGTCACGCTCTTTCGTTGTGTATAGCTGCGTGAATCGCTCGACACACTCAACAGTTCGACGCCGATCAACCGCACAATTGAAAACACTTCAGGCTAAAGGACGTGACACAAGAGAAAAAGAAAAGAAAAAAAAAGTCGAACCTCTCGAGAGTCGCGGAGCAAAAATAATAGGCGAAGAGCAGCTTTGTATAGAAATTGACAGCTACTCTTACCGAATTGGAATTTTTTAAGGATTTTTTGCCTTTATTTATTTTTTTTATTAATACAACAATAAAATCACGCAAATGCGCCTATAAACGTGAAAATTAGTGAATCGCGGGCTATTAAAAAATAAAGAATAACGCGGGCTTATAGACGATATACGTCGACAATAAAATGCTTTTTTGCGACCGTAGGAGGGTTCGCCGGGTACACACAAAACTCTCTCATCTCTCTGACGGGGAGACGCGTTAATCTTTCGCTGTCTCGGGACTCACAGACTTCTATATCACTGCCATATATATCTATACGCATATATATAACCCACAAACATATATATTTATATCTACTAATACAGTTTGAGTTCAAAAGAAATCGCGACTACCGCTCTCTCGCTCGGTGTTCTACCTTTGAAAAATTCTCTCGTTGTGAACCTTCCCTCCGTTTCGAGTCTCTCTTCTATGTTTCTTCTCGCCCCTTTTTTCCTCGTCTTCTTATTTTACCTCTTCTTTTTCTTCTTCGTCTGCTTTCCAATCTCGTTGGTCTTCGGCATCGGTAGTTCTGTAAGGACGCATATACACATGTGTGTATATATTTTCTTCGGTCTCTTCCTCGAGGCTCTATGGACGACTTATAGAGCGAATGTTTCCTCTTTTAATATACGTACACATATATAGGGGGTGTTTTCTTCTACTCTTTTTTTTTCTCCTTCTCATCTGGGTTTGCTCGAAAGCATATATTTTTCGTTTCACAGTCCGTAGGGCGGCGTTGAATACCCTACCTCCATTCAAAAGACACAGAGAGAGGGTGCATCTTCTCTCCTGGTCTCTCTCTCTCTCTCTCTCTCTCTCTCTCTCTCTCAACGAAGCCAATTTATATAAATATATATATATATATATTTAGGCACGTTGCATGCCCTGCCAGGTATAAATTTTGGCGTCGGCTTTAAAAGCGATCGCGAGTGTCCGCGTATGCGTTTGTGTATGTGTCTGTTGGGTGCGTATAAGTAAGAGAAAGATAAAACGAGAGAGAAAGAGAGATAAAGAAAAACGAAGGGAAACGTCTCATGGGTAATCGATTACCTCCCCCTTGGTATCCCAAGAAACCCCATGGCCCTCCCCCGTCGACCGTAGCCCATCTTATGGTCCAGAAGAGATCGAAGTTCGATAACATGCGTTCAGTCTTTGGTATTATGCACTATATACATATACGTGTGTATATAAAACCGCAGATTTTTTCAGACGCCCTTGTCTATCCAGGCCCTGAGGCCCTCCTGCATTTCTTTTGCTCCAAACTCGCAGTACAATTCCACGAAATTTCGTACTCGCACAATACAACGAATTATCAACTTTCAAAATAGTTAATTATTGTTAATTTCGAAAGGAATGAACCTTTTTTATTAGAGAACAAATTTTTTTTCGCCGCCCTTCATTGCGGTACGATCTTTTTTCTCATTCAACAATTAGCCGAGTCGGTGTATTCGTGAATATTAAGCGAAATCTCTTATCTGACTAATGTGCCAAGGCGAAAAGATGATTCGTAGAAACATCTGCGAGAAAGCCTTTTTGTAAAGGAAGAAAAATATTAAAAACGGAATGAGCAATATAGCATATGTATCCTCAAATATTGAAAAAGGTCCTCGCCAGAGACGGACACACCTTCCGAGAAAACACAGCCAGACTTTGGCGAACTGATAAGTTCACTGCTGACTACGAGATTGTAAGTAGTAAATGCGTTATATCTACATGTATACATGTTTACGAAGTATTATGTACGATATGGGGAAGAACATATGCAGAGCTCAAATTCTAGACCCGTGAGTCGCTTTTACTCCTACGATTACCGAGAACGATATCCTTATCAACTGGAGAGCAAAGGAGAAAGAGAGTAAAAGAGTGTGTGTGTGTGTATGTAAGAGAGAGAGAAAGAGAGAGAGAGAGAGAGAGAGAGAGAGAGAGAGAGAGAGAGAGAGAGAGAGAGAGAGAAGTAAATACTAGTATAGATTACACCTCTCGTTCGCTCGAGTGATGATGATATGCTTCGAGGAACAAGACGAAGAATAAACGCGAGATAGGCACAAATAAACGCCGAAGTACTTCTTTGAAAAAAAGGCACTCGTAAAATAATAACTATATGAATTTTTCCAATTAGTTATAAAATTGATGACGCGATGCAAACATATGTATCACATAGTATAACATACCACAAGAAAATCCGAAAACTCCAACACTCTTCTATTTCCCTCTCCTCTTGTTCCAAAATTCAATAGACAAGTGTTTACGTATTTTGTTAAACGCTGTAAACGTCAGAAACACGAAGCTCTTGCTATAGATTTGTTAAGGAATAAGACGATCGTTTTTTTTACTTCTCGAGTCACGCGGAGCGTCCCCTTGCATAATAGACTACGCAGCAAAGAAGATGAGGAATAAAGAAGAAGAGCTTTAAAATAGGTACGGTAATAATCCAAGACGAGAAACGTTTATAGAGCTGCTGAGAGGAGATGCGGGGGTGAAATCACAACATAGAGCTCGAATTTAGGAGTCGGGGTGGTGCAGCTGCTTCTTTTTTTTCCTCCTCCCTCGTCTCTTCTCTCCTAGCCGGCATTTTTTCGTCTTCAACTTTTCTCTGGGCCCAGCGGGTAAAGCATCTGCTCCAAGTCTCTCTCAGATCTAATATAGCCGCCCCGAGTGCCGCGCTCTAAAGGATCATTGCTGGTTTCCCGCAGCATCCTTGCTTCTCATCATCATCCCTCTATACATTTTTTCTCATTTTTTTCCTTTCCCCATCGTCCTATCATCTCTGGGTTGTTAAATATCCCATGGTCATCCTCGACGAATCTTTCTCGTCCGCGAGGAATATCGCTCTACGAGGCGTTACACCGCACATTTTCCAGCGGTATTATAATCCTCGGGGCCTTGGCAGCAGGAGCTTTCTTCGACATCGAGAAGATGTATCGAAGATTCGAGCCAAGGATCGGTGCGCAACAAGACGCAGCATATTCTCACAAGAGCACAAGGTACTTTTTCTTCTTCTTCTTCTTCTTTTCCTCCCCTGTCCTGTGTGCTCGATTCCGTTGCCCTCTTTTCGTGTCCTCGTCTCGAGCACCTGACGATGAGTCGAATCGATTTCAGGCTTCACTTTTAGTCACAGTGTATATATATACACGAGGTTGAGTTTTGACGCTAAAAGAAAATCTCTCAGAGTGAATATCTCTGGGGGTCATTAACGTCCCTTGACGCATAAACGATTATTTTGCTTTTTTTTCTCCAACCACGATGCCCCAAGTTTAGATAATATTAATATTGGGTCTTTGTGTGAGTATGACGTATCGGAAAACCCATGGGGTTGCATCCTGCTGCGAGATCTAGCTAGCGTATTATCCGCGTATCTTCGATCTATTTAAATCGCTACAAAATCTAGTGCGACGAGGCCATACCATTTTTGTCGTTATTTTTTCTCTAATTTTTTTCTCATATTCTTCAACGTCAAAATTGTTCGTGTCATGGTAGACGAGGGATTAAAAATCGGAGATAAGGAAAGTTTCGAGTCGAGCAGGGTCAGAATACCAAAAAATCTTTTCTACGAAATTCTTCCTTTCTCCCTTTTTTTTTTTATATTTCTCAACCGTAAAACGTGAACTTTCCAGTCGGGAGTGTAGGCGAAAAAAGCGTGGATGCTCGGATTTCATGTTTGCTCAGCCTCGTGGTACAGTGAGCGAAAGATTTGTGACGAAAATGAAAAAAAGAAAAAAAAAACAAGAAAAAACGAAAAAGCAACAACAATAAAAAATGCATGAGGGTGAGGATTCGTAGTTCTTTTTTTTATTTTTGTTTTTTTTTTTTATTATTTTTTATTATTTATTTCGTACATCGGGCGGATGATGGTCCCTATTCTCGCACCCGTGGTGTGCCATAGTACCATTCATCGATCGGTATATACATATAAAGCCCTCGAGGGAAGAATCGCGAAGAGAAGAGGAGCAGGGGGCAAGGGGGTGAGGGATTTCCATTCAAGAACGGTAACCATAAAACTCTCTCGAGTGCCAGGCGACGACGACAATCGAGAGAAAGAGAGAAAGAGGAGAATCCGCTGGACCGTTTGCTGGTCAAACGTGTACAGAGATGCCTTCGGGATGAAAACGCAACGCTCTCTTCAAGAGAGAAGCGTGGTGATGCCCGAAGGGATTTCTTCTCCTTTTTTTTCAGCTCTCTTTTTTCTCTCATTCGTCTTTTATGTATATATACTTGTCCCTTGCGCCAACATTGAACTCATTCATTGCTTTTATACGTATATGTATATAAGAGCACGCGCGTTTCTCATTACGAGAGCGATCTGGGGGCTTCGAGCATAAGAAAAACTGAACAAATTTCCGGCAAAAGCTCAACGAGCTAGTACATATTGTTTCTTTTTTATTTGAATTGTTTTTCTTCAACCATTTATAGGTACGTCTGTCATTCTGTCAAACAAGTTGTTATTAAGCTCTTCCATGCAACGAATTGCATTGTTCACTCTTACTCTTATGACAAATTAATTTTTTGCTGAAAAAAAAATCGTCCCCACATTTGTCACAGGGTAAACTCAATTGGAACAAATAATTAGGCTTAATTCTTTATTTACACAAATTTAATACTTGTATCCTTGATACTTGGTCCCAGGATATTTGACTGGTTCATTTATTGCTAGAAGATTCCAGTGACGTAATCGTTTCTACGAATGGGGCTTTTTCATCGTTTCGGGAATGTCTCAAGGGGCAAACTTCATTCCAACCACATATACAACTGTTACCAGCAATTCGGGGAGAATATCCAGTTGTACGAGACCATTATGGGCTAAGGGATGTGAGTTATATATAGTTGAGATATATGAAGGATTAAACAGAGAGCGAGAGTGTGGCAAAGAGGGAGGATGTGAAAGGGAGGCTTGGGAAAGAAAATCGTAGCTTCTTCATCATCGTCATGAACGTGGTTACTTTTCTCGGGATAACACGTTCTTCAACGTGTATATGTGATGCTTGGCGAAGTGACGGTCAATTCTCGATGAGTTATCGACAATTTACGAGGAATGCCGCCGCGAGGAAAGATCTATAGATACATGCATATACACGCAAACACATGCACATTTATACATATACATATTAAGTTCATAACTTTGGTCCACATATATCGATATAAACGTATGTTTATATATGAAGACTTACACATTGCAAAACTCCTAGGTACTTTGGCGCACTTTCTCGAGCGCTCCGAGCGCAAACCCGACAATTTACGGACATTACCTTAGCCGACAAATCGCAACTTAGCGCGCTTATCGTGGCACTAACAGACACTGCTCTCCTCCGTGCTGTACACACGTCGGCGTACTTTATTACTTCTTTTTTTTGCCTCCTCGTTTCTCTCTCTCTCTCTCTTTCTCTATCTATATATTTTACTGTTAAACTTCTCCTCGACTTCAGCGACTTACAGACCATGCTTTTATTCGCTGTTTTTCGCCTCGAGAGAGACAAAACGCGGCCTAATTTCACCGATTTCGCAACGGTCGAATGAATATTTCGTAAAAAAAAGCAAACAGAAAACTTACATTTGATTATTCTCATGCTGAGGATAAGAAACACAACGGCTCGAAACTTTTTTTTCTCTCAGCTTGAAATTATTTTTTTGCTAAATGGTTCCTCTAATGTTCATCGGCGGCAAACGCGGCGCCTTGGAAATATGATGGAAAAAATCTGCATTATTTACGCGCAAATGACGCGTACTAGTTTTTGTTTCACGGTTGTGTGTGCAATAAAATTAAACTTCCTTTCTTTGACGCGGCGGCGGCGGTCAATGATTTCTCGAGGGAACAAAAAAATAAAATTCAAAGGAATTGCAACGTGAAGGCGAGGACAAAAAAACTAGAGAAGAATTAAAATCATGGTAAAAATAATTGTGTTCGTAAAGCGGAAGCTTGTTCTTCTGTACTTCGCGACACGAATTGCGTTCTTTTCTTCGTTCTATATGTAAGTGTATATATATAAGAGAGAAGATACGAGTAATAATAACCCCACATGCATAGACTCGTTACTCTCGTTTCGCGAATCATAATTGCTCGACGTACGCGTTTATCCGTGCGTGTACGTGCAATTTTTTTCTTTTCTCCATTTTTCTCAATTCTCCTATTTTTCTTCTTCTTCATTCGCAACATCTACTCACTCTTTCTTCTCCTTTTTCATTCTTCCGGGCGTGTGCGCGCACATCGTGCAGCTGAGAAGAGAAAGAGTGAGAGAGAGGGGGGGGGAGCTTATCGAAGCAGGGAGGCGATCGGTGCGAAATTATAGAGTGAGTTCACTGGCTCACTTGCTATCATATCCCCAGTCTTCGAGAAACACCGACGTACATCCGATAATTGCGGCTCAACACAGAAAAACAGGCGGATCAGCAAAATAAGAAAGAAAAACTAAACAAAAAAAATCTTCGAAGAAGGTGAAAGATACTTGAATAGGCTCTGCATATATCTATCCATACAAGTACATATACACACACGTGTTTCTAATAATAATCAAAGACAGCCCCAGTTTAGTCTACGAGAAAAAAGTTTAAAAAACAGAGATGAATAGAGCCAAACTTAAACAACTTGTTTTGTCAGGACAGGAGTAACAAAATTATTCAATCGCATCGCTCAAAAACGTCAAAGAAACCTGCTAGTTTGTGATGCTGACCATTTTGGAACCTTTCCTGATCCAGGTAGGAATGATACTCTGCATGAATATATCATATATGTATTTATATACTAATATGTGTATATGCATTTAATATGTTTGTAATATATTATTTTGTACGAAGAGTGGAAAGGAAAAGGGAGTCTCTTATGTCGAGAAGGTCTGGGACGTAGACAAAAGAGAGGGCGAGTGCAACGAGGTAGAAAGTTGGGACTCTGGTGGCTTGGGCTCCTGGCGTTTCTCGCTTGTTGAATTTTCTCTCTCGTCTACATGGACGTGTTCGGCTTCTCCGAGTTTCTATTCTATTATGCTCGGTTATCTAGATTATGGCATTCCTCGAGATCGAGGTAGGGCCTGCTCTCTCTCTCTTTCTCTCTTTGCTGCTGCTGCTGCTGCTGCTCTGCTTCGAGTACGAACAGGGCGGTGTATAACTTTATATATATGTGTGTGTATATATATATATATATATATATATGTGTGTGTATATGGAATTTGCCCTGCGGTACCTTCCCTCGAATCTCATCTCTCTGACGATAGATTATGCAGAAGGCTAGAGAGATAGAGAGAGAAAGAGATCGAGGGTGTGTACTAAAAGGCTCAACCACTGGGAATAAAAATTCATCTCGTTCGATCACTGTCCCATACACGATTGATAATCAGCATGAGCCAAAAAACCCTCTGCTGTATGAGAAACCAACCAATGTCCGACGTAAATACTAATAGAAAAAATAGGGTGTATATTCGAAAGGATTCCAAAAGAAAAATAGGTTTACAGTAGAAAAAGACACGACTAAGTTTCGAATGTTCAGACGACGAAAAATTATTAAATGTTTTTGCACCCTAGATTCTTGGGTATAAAAAAAATACTTTACTACGGCGAACCGTAAGTCCTCTGTGAAATTTCATAATGACACACATTTTTCCAATTTTTCATCGAAACAATGTAAAAGTGATTTTTGCGAGAGCATAGTTAGTTCCTCTATCACGAGAGTTTCTCGTTTCGGCGTTAAATATTGACGCAGACTTGGTTCCCTCGGTTGTTGAAAATCATTAGCGTAAAAGCGATAATGAGAAAGAACGTCGAGGCGTGAGAACAGCGCGTAGAATAAATATGCCGAGTGTATGTTCTCTTGAAAACGATTTGTGTACGAAAATCTTGAAGGTTGGTATATATCGGGAAGCGTGTGAGGAATATAATATATAAAGGTTATAAGATGATGCAGTTCAGCCGAGCTCCGAAAGATGGCGTTGGGCGTATCAAAAACTCGAAGGATTCCGTTTTCTCGACGGAGTATCACCAGAAATATATTTATATATATATTTCGTGGTGAGAAGAGACCCCGACCTGCTCTGACCCCTCTGCGAGGATGCGCGTATCCTGCTAGCCCGCTATGGAAATTCGCATCGTCCATCTCGCTCGTGAAAGCGAGAAGTCGCGTTTCTCCCCCTTGGGTAAATAACACGACAAACATGGGAACGTTTATATATATATATATAACTTGCTATATATATATGAATATTAGATTTGAACGACTTTTCGGCCTCATTGTATCCGCTGTACAGTCCTTGCACGTATTTACACGTATGAGTCCTTTCACGTCTAAAATCTCCGAATTCAATCAGCACGTTTTGTTCCCTTTTTCGTTTTTCAATCGTTGAACATACTAATAGGTGTGCAAGTAGAAACTCGGCTCTGAAGTTGGCCACATTAAAAAATATACTTGAACGCATCTAATTCGCCTGCCATTTTGGATATATGTAGTTTAGTCATTGCTGTTTTTATGACACAAATTTCAGTCATTTACAAGCTGTCATTCCGTGTGTATCAATTTTATAAGAGATGGATGTCGATAAGCAACATTTACGCCACTGCATTCTATTCTGTTTTCAAATGAAAAAAAAATGTTGCTCAAGCTATGGGAATAGATTAATTCGACTTTGGGTGAACATTCTGCGAGTCATTCAACGGTAAAAAAGGGATTTGTAAGATTTCGTGATGGAAATTTTAGTCTTGAGGACGATTCACGTCCAGGTGCAGTAAAAAAATTTGAATACGAAGAATTTCAAGTTTTACTGGATGAAAACCCGATAAATGGCAAAAGACCGTAGATAGTAATGGCGAATATTTCGATTATTAATCTTTGTAACAAGTATCTTTTCAATAAAATTGAATTTGACCAAAAAAAGCCGAGTTTCTACTTGCACATCTATTACATTATTTTAGCCACTCGATTCGGGCGCATAGTAAATCATTAAAATTCTATAACGCGGTTAATGAATAAACAATCTCAGGACCTTAATCGATACGGGTATGGAAGAGAGATTATTGCGTTCAAATTGTGTGTACATACGTAAATACATTGTATGGTTATTTGTAATATAAACATATATGTATTGAAAGTAAATTCGAGATTGATGAGAAGAATGATAGAAGAGGAGGAAAAAGGGAGGAAACTCAATCTTTTAAAGTTCGCGCACCCGGAAGATATAAGGCAAAATAACTGGGCTGTGAATCGATATGTATATATCTAGACAGATGGGTGCGAATACAGCATCTCTGGAACTACTGATGATTACAGTGCGTATATCGTTGTATGAACCTCCCAAACAAGGACTCCCGATCTTCAAGCATATACTATTTATATATATTGAAGTTTGAAAAATGCCTCAGTGAGTAGAACACCGCGAGCTGCTGTTGCTCTTGCGTCCGGGGAGAATTCAAACTCGCGGGACTCTTGTTACGTCGATTACTCTCGCGGTGAGCTCAACAACGACCAAGAAGAAGGTGGTGAGGTGAGTGGTTAATATTTCTCTCTCTCTCTCTCTCTCTCTTTCTCTCTCTCTCTCTCTCTCTCTCTCTCTCTCTCTCTCTCTCTCTCTCTCTCTCTCTCTCTCTCTCTTTGCGTTGCACTTGGAACTTTTGCTCGAATCGTCACAGCGGGTAGGCCCGGTCGATCTTATTCAATATTAATATCCGTGTTATTAACTGGACGTGCCCACTTGTTGGAAATCCAAATCAAAATAGAAATTAAATTACAGACATTTTTCTGAAAGAGCCAAAGTGCGATAAAGTTTGGAAATTTTTCTATTTGTTTTCAGTATACATTGTCAATGTATTTTTATCTGTAGAGGTAAAAAAAATTGTTGAATTATTTTGACCTTGAAATATGAAATATTATATGAAAGAAAATGCCCAAAATCCACATATTCACTAACGTTTTCAATTAATTTTAATCCCCATTTGAAAATTCTTCGAAAATCCCATTATACCATGAACAAAACGTATTTTGGTTCATCCTAATATACCTTTTTTTTTAATTCAGAGCAATGGTCCCCCTTTAACTGCGCGTACTAATTTTCATCGGGAAATTTCCAGGTTAAATTGGACTGCGTCGGTTGTCCGGTGACGACGAAGTTTGTCGTAAAAATAGGCGGGCTTAACTATAGGATTTTCATCGACTTATGAAAAATTATTCTTGGGGGATTTTTCATGGGCGCGGATCAGATCAAATAAGACTGGAGTCGTGGCGCGGGGTTATAGGCCAAAGATCTTAGGGATTTGATCGAAAGGATGCGTGCTTGCTCTTCAAACTTATATACATTTGAAGTATAAATATATATATTTTAGGAGACGAATGCGTGTACGCGCTGCGGGATAACGTCGGTGCAAGGATGAGAGAAAGATGAAGGAACAGAGAATAAGGATAAAGCCCAAAGAGAGAAAAAGGGAGAGAGAGAGAGAGAGAGGAGGGAGGAGGAGGAGCGAGAGAGACGAACGAAAGGCGGCGGTGATGCGGAACACCCGGGAACGTGAATGCTCCACTCATTACGGGATAATGGGTTATTTCGATCCTCCTCGAATTACCCAGTCGACAATGAGGGATTCGATTCGAAAAAGGCTCCTCTCTCTCTCTCTCTCTCTCTCTCTCTCTCTCTCTCCCTTACTCTTCTCTCTTTTCTCTTCTCTCGCGGGGCTTTGCGCGACGCACTGCAGAGAGAGTACACGAGGAAGCCCCTTGGGGTTCTTTAACCACGCGGAAGAAGAAACCCGAAGACGAGAACGAAGAAACGAAACGGAGTGTTACGACCGCGTGGCCCTCGCTGCATTTCTTGTTCAAGAAGTTCTACGTGTGTACGTATAAAACTGCATAAGCGCGTACGTATTCTCTCGTAGCTTGAGTGGACGCGCGAAAAACGATGAAGGGGGGTGTGGAGGAAGGGTTGGGTTGAGGAAAGCTACGAAGTGAATAAGAAAAAGAGCGAGGGAGAGAGAGAGAAAGATAGAGAGAGAGATCGAGAGAGAGGGAGGGTGAATGGGGGATGAGAGAAGATTGGGAAGAAAGAAATGAGACGAATCAAAGAGGCCTACGGTACAAATAAATATATCTATATTTCTATATATATTTATATGTGTTTTCTTGTTGTATGTGGCTTGAAAAGCGAAAAGACAAATGAGAACGGAGCTGCGAGAGTGCGGATCTTCTGGCAAGCATCCTCGACTCATCGTTCCATCTTTTTTTTGTATATACATAAGTGCGTATATATATATTTATGTATGAGCTTTCTTTAGCGCATGTCCTTCGTTTTTCGTGGCACACGTTTTTTTTCAAAGTACATATACATTTTTAAGTATATATACATAAGGTTAAATTCGTCCCAAGTGCCTATACATAGCCATAATTTCATTCTTCATTTTATTTTCTTTTTCTTCTTCTTCTTCTTTGTTATTGTTGTTACTTTTTTTTTTTCCCCACTTCTCGTACGTCTCTTGTTCTCGTTTCTCGTGACAGCTATATTATTTCTTTCTCTTATCTTTTCGTATTTTGTTCCTTCTTCGTAAAGCTCTATGACACAAATTTATGCGTTTACGAATAAATTCAGTTCTTCCGGGTTCGACGATTTGAAAAAGGCGTATATTCAGGCGGCGCATTAATTCGAGGAGGAAAAATGAATTTTTCGGTACTTTACCGATCGGCTATGGAAATGAATTAAAAAAATGTAGAGGAGAAAGAAATTTTACCGCACCGCAGCTTACGGCCCTGCTTCGAGGAGAGTATTGGATTTTTCATTTTATTTCTCACTCCATATGGCCACTCGGGCTGTCTCGACGAAATATTTTAAATCTCCGCCCTTTCCCATATATATTTATTTTTTTCCATACATATATTTTTATATACATACACACACATATTAATATCTGTGCATCTTTTTTTCCTTTGCGTTTGAATAAATTATATTCACGAAATTAAACATCGGCCATTAACGTCATTACGATATATATGTGAATTAACGACCCGAGAGAATGAGAAAAAAAAGGGAAGGGATGGAGGAGAGGGAGATCATTGCTCATTACCTCTCTCACTTCGTTTATTTCAGATCTACGGTACAAGATTATGAAGAAAACACATCGCATCAGTGAAAGGCGAGAGGGCAAAGTATTCCCTCCCTTTACACACAAACATACACACTGATCTATATATATATATATATATATATATATATATATATATATATATATATATATATATATATATATATATATACAGCTATATATATAAATATATACATTATTGTAGTGCTTGTAACCAAATCTTAATTTAAAATGTTATCCTGAGCGCGAAATCTTCACGGTTGGACGATTTGGTCGGGGTCTTTTGTACATGTGCATTTAAAACCTACACACGTTCTACTCTGTGTATACAAGTTAGTATGTAGATAATATGCTGCTATATCTACGTAGTAACAGTCGGGGTTTTTAGTCTCGAGGGTGAGAAAGACAGAGGGAGAGTGAGAGAAAGAGAGAGATAGATAAAAGAGTGAAACGATGACGATCCGGTCTATACACGCCCTTTCCAACGATACGGCTAGATCAACACGATTCCATATATATTTTATGGGTTTCGTGCGTTCACCAGCCCCCAAAAACCTCGTCAATCCCCCACCGTTTTTGTCCATCTCGGCGTTATCGCACCCTCTCGTTCGTGTGTATCGCGCCACGAGCGTTTCGTACCGACATAAAATATTTTAAACCATGTACCCATTATTTACACATACATACACATTTATATATATTTTATGGAGAATACAAACAAAAAAAACACGTTTTTCTCAGCCCGGATCACTTGCTACAACGTTTCGTTGGTTAAACACCGATGTAGTTACACGCAATTAGACACACGATGAAAATTCTCTCGTGGCATTAGTCAAGGATCCTCAGCATTACAGTTGTATTCAATGAATACAGTCATTCTTTTTTATTCCCCGTGGTTTCCATTATTTTTTTTTCCTTTCATTTATTTTTTCGATGCTAAAAAGAATTGAGAATTTTACAATACGTCGAAATAAATTATTCTCCCCTTTTTAATCCCTTCTCAAACGAGTGGGACGTAATAATGGACTTTTCGGTCAACCTGTAACGATGGGGTGATATTCATGCAAATTAATTAGTGTTTATGGGATTCCCTGTGTCAAGTTTTTGTTAATTATGTTGTATAAGAGATTATCAATCTCGTCTGGTTACAAAAAAACTCGTAAAAAACTATTTTTTTTAGTACTCTTTTCGTACGTGACTGAATTCTCGATGTATATAATTGAGAGAAGGTTTTTCACGTCGTTTACTCAAGTTTCATTTTGAAGGCTAGACACGGGGGAGATATTATGCCAGAACTAGGATTTTCTTTGTCTAATAACTTAACTACTGTACTTGGTGTTTAGCATCATCTTAAAAGGCACCATGTGGTTGATATATTACGGATGAAAACGAGAAAGATATGAAAATTGTTGAGAGGGTGACGGAGAAGCCTGCGCTCGAGTCGTCTATAAGGGTCGTGTCAGACACGAAGCAACCGTTTTCCCTTTTTTTTTTAATCCCCCGTTTTTCCTCATTTTTCTCGACATTTTCGAGGCTTTTCTAACAGGAAACAGCTGCTACTTTTTGCGCAATGTATACATATACGTATTGGAATACGAGGGGGTGCGTTTGGGTCTCGAGAAGGACTTTGTATGATTATTTTGTCGGTGGTTGGTGCACACATATAGATGCGGTCTCTGCAACACGAGTTTTGTGATGTTCGTTCTCTTCTGTCCCGCCTACTCTCTTCAACCCCGCGGGCACTTATTTCCACTTTAAATTTCCATTTTTAGGTCCGAAAGATGAAGGAAAAAAAAAATCTGAGTAGTTTTTCCGAATTTCCGCATGCGTGGGTCTCTCGAGTGGCTCAGAAAGCCATTTAACGAGCCTCAACCACCACGTTCTTTCAATTAGTGATGAGATATTTTTTAAAGTCAACGATATGGGACACCCAACTCAATTCTTTTTTTTTTCAAAAAAAAAAAAAGAAAAAAAAGATATCAGAGAGAAGAAAATTGAGTGGCGGTGTTTCTTTGTGGCAAGTCGTCGAGAGACTTCCGGGACTTTGGGAGATTGGGTACATACGTGAGACACGAATTAATCTCTAGCGATTCTCCACTTTTTAACGAACTTGTGATTTATCATTGTGGGACTTTTCACAAATCGGGCATTATTTTGCATGCACCGAGAAAATAAATTTGTTGAATCAACAAATTGTGGTTAACATAAATGAAATTCGTTAACTAAACAAAAATTTGGTTGGTTCAACAACTTAATTTGATGGCTCAAATAAATACTGCCCACTGCGACGAAAATATTGCTGAATCAATAAAATTTTTGTTGAATTAACAAATTTCATTTTGTTCGCCACAATTTATTGATTCAACAAAAATTTTGTTGAGAAAACAAATTTTTTTTCTCAGTATGTCGGATGCTCAAAAATAAAACTTCAAACATGTCTATTTACGTATTTCAACATAGAATTGTAATGTTACTAAAATAAAATATCAGAAAACGATACGGATAAAGCAAAAATTGCATATGCATACATTACATGTACGTGTAAATATATATATATGTACACACAGATATGTAATATAAAGGGAGGGCGCGAGAAAGTGCACGTGCGTGCCGTGTGGGCGTGAATTCGCGGCACCGGCGTGCCGTTACGAGACGTTCCCGCAATTTCCGGTTCCCGCGGGACTTGCACGTTTTTATACCTTGGACCCGACAGTTCGTCTCGCCATTATCGAAGAAAACCTCGGGAATGTGTGACGTTACTACTACGATCAAATACATACAAATAAATATATATATTACTCATATTGCACAGTTTAACTCGGTGCGATTTATTTCCGAATTAAATATCAAATTATTTTTTTGCACTTTTATTTTATATTAATATTATTAGATATTATTATTGTTATTGTTTTGAGAACAAGGTAAAGTCCCTCTTTTGGAGTATTGCTCGGGCGAGGCCTATCGCTCTCTTTTAACCTTTTTTTTTTTCGAGACTTCTTCTCACAGTGCATCGAACACTCTTCGTGAATCTCGTATATACACTGAAAAAAAAATTAAAGTATTGCCAACTACTCGATGAGGCTGGACGAATTACGTTGCGCCGATAGTCATGTTACGTTTAGTTAATCACCCGGTGGTTGATCCATTGAAAGTCATGTCGTTGAGACAACTACACCACGATTTTGCCGCTAAATTTTAATTTATTTGAGTTGAGTGTATTTCATGTGATACAGCCGCAATAAATGGTTACATTGAAAAAAAAAAATAAAACTTGGGACACAGAATCGGTTGAGTTTGAAATAATCACACGGAGGTTGAGTTGTATACGGTTTGTCCGTGACTTTATAAAATAATAGCATCGAATAAACTTCTCTGCGAGAATTGAATTCAATGACACCATAGATGAACGGAATATAATTTGTGATTAAGCTAATTACCTAGTAGTAATTTGGATGAAATTTTTTATTACTATTCAAACAAATAAACCTTTTGCTAAAGCTACTTAAATTTCGTTGCGCAAACAATAAGTTTTGTTTAACATGAATTATATATAATGTAACCAGACAGCCTTATTCCCTGGCTGGATTTCTGGTGTGGCAGAAATCCGCTAGAGGGCCACGGGCGGAGTGCTTTCGCGTAAGCGTCGCACCGCTCGTGTGCCCATAAAGCACCGACATTGAATCGAAATATCGGTCGTTGAGAAAACCCGAACCTCCTTGTTTTATGAGGTAAAATAAAAAGGTCTAAGGCCTATCGTACAATTAAAGTACGCTGATATAGAAAGGTTTTGCTACTTGATTGTGTCGGGATAGAGGTGCTCTTACTGGAGCAAAAAATCGATCAATCATATTTACTATTGAAAGTCCAATATTATTCTAAAGTCCAAAATATTCCAAAAAATATATACATATAAAAAAAAATTCAAATCTTTCTACAGTCATTTTAAAATGATAATTGTCCGGTACAATTACTATACGTTTTAATTACACAATGCAATTCATTCAATTCAAACATGATTGATGCAATTGACTGAAATACTTTTCCGCATTTCTCGAGCAATGCGATGATACTATTTCAAATATTTATTGATTTTTATTCAAAAAATGTTTTGGTTCCATTGAATATTTAAAGTTTTACCTCAAATTGCGGGCATAGTTGTCTCAACAAAATATCTTCAACTACGCGCGGAGGTTCCGTCAACTACGCCATTGGTTTCGCCGTATCCAACCTCAGGGCGTAGTTGAACCAACTACGCCACCGTTCTCAACACTATGCCTTTTTTCAGTGTAGTTTCTTTATACCTCTCGCCGTCTTGCCCAGGTTGCTTTACTGTCCATTTATGTATAGATATATACGTGTAAGGATATACACATATAAGTATCTATATAGGTTCTGAGGTTCAAGGACGTATTAAAATGCTGCCTGCGTACTCGTAAATGTCTACGTGCCATAGTAGTGCCTTCCTCGTAATTTTTGTTTTTCTCATTCTCTGCTGCTGACCCTTTTTTATTTTCACTCTCTCCTGCTCACTTTTTAAGATGCACCTTTGGCGAATGTGTCCTTGAAAAAAGCGCTATATTGTTAAAAACGACGAATCACTTTTTTTGCATTTGCGAAATGAAAGTTTCAAAAAATTCGTAGATTTTCGTGCAAAATTAAACACGTTTTGTTTCTTCTCAAATGGATAATTAATAATTGAAACAAATAACTCTTATTTCCTAAAATCCAATATTAATCGTTCTCCAGAATAAAATGTGACATTTTTCATTTTTCAAGATCGCTGTTCTGACGTTTTGACATTTAGGCCATTTTGTATCATCGTTGAAAACAACACTTTTCTTTCATTTGCCAACGCGAAGCTTGTTTTTTGATGACGTAAAAAAAGGTAGGATCTTGTCAATTGCTAATGCTCCCTCAATTGTCAGTTTATTGGGTATTTCTGCGGAGAATCTCAATTTCTCCTTTGTTCAAAGTCAAAAGGAGAGCCTGCGGACCCTGTCCAGAGTGGAATAAATTTACAGTAAAATGTACAAATAATGAGAAAGTGCGAGAGAGCTGGTATAAAAAGTTAGAATTTTGCAAGGTGATTCGTCAGGGTGAGACACCGCATGTATCGGACGAACACGCCTCGCATTCGAAAAATCCCTATATACATTTATACATATAAACTATATGTACATATATATGGGCTTCGAATGAGCTTGGAATTTATCAAACTCGCCGCAGTGTGCAAAAGCAAACCGATATCTATTCCCTTTTGTGTGTTCACATGGGATCTCGAGAAAACAAGCAAAACACCTTCAAGGCGTTTGTTTGTGTTTTTTTTTTCTCATTCAAAAGTATGCTCGTTCGCGATTGCCTATATTCGTAAAATTCGTATTTACGTCACGAAATCGTCTTTATATAGACGCGAGAGAGTGAGGGAGAACGATTTACATCAATCGCGAAGCGAGAGTTGAATTTACAAAATGGGTAATACCTATTCGTCGAACGGTCAACGCACGTCGCGATTTACTCGTGACGTATATAAAGTACATAAAGTATTGTACGTCTAGACCTTTCGTGTATATGTTTTATATCTTTCATTCGCTCTTTTTTTTGTTTCGCTCAAATGTCGTGTCGGCGCCATGAAACTGCCGATCGGTCACGATTCCCCGACCGGTGGTCTCTCCATTAAAAAAACATGACCGTTTGTACATTTTTCACCGTTCAACTCTTAGAGTTGCAAATTTGTTTGAAAAGTTTATCTTACTGTTTAAAGCTTAAGTTCATGTGGCAATAGGAGGCAAAATGGGCCAATAGAGAAATTAAATTCAATGTTCATCTTCAGCCTTCGTTATTATACGTAGTCTCTGCGGAAGTTCGACGACCGACCTTGATATTAAATTCCATTTTCATAGTTCCTCCATTGAACCTTGAAATCATTGAATTAAATTGACGTTTATACCGAAATTACAGCGAATAAAAAAAAAACTTCTAGTAAAAAGTTTTTCAGTATGTTTATTACTTTTTTATGGTTATCAATGTTTCGAAATATTGATGGACGAAATGTTTGAAAGTTGCGGATGTTAAAAAAAAATGTATATTTGACAGTAATTCAATTTTCATATTTTAATATTTTTCAATTACGGCAGATTGATTTTTTTATCAGGCAATTAGTTGACAGCAAACATTGCAAAAAGATGCTCGAACAATCCAAAAACAGTATTACTCACTGCGTTCGATCTTAAAAAAAAAAAAAAAAAAATAATAAGAATGGTAAAAAAATACGAAACGCCAGTTTGTAACATTTAGCGTTCTTACGCTGCGCCGTTTCTGTCCGACGGCAAGTGGTAGCGAAGGTTAGCCGTCAGACACACGAGCTCGAGAAGGAAAAAAAATGTTGCTACTTTTGAATAAATACTTCGGAGTTAAGATTGATGAAAATACATCATATATTCAAATTTTATATTAAAAGTTATAATTTGATTTGTACAACTTCATATTCTTTCGATACATGTATGCATAAATACGTGTATACATATACAGTTATGTATGCAGGGTAAAGATCGCGCCATACCTGGCATCGAAGTCACCGAAGTCGTTCGGGACGATTGGACAAGAAAACCCGACGTGCAACAATTTTCGTCTCGAGAATTTCCCGAAACTTTTCCCCAACCGTAAATCGCACGAAAAAACAGATTTGTTTATAATCGAAGTTTTTACACCTGATTAAAGTTAGAGGTGATAAGAAAAAAATAGGTGAATGAAACTTACATCGAATTCGTCGTGTTCCAATACATGCTGATCGTTTTCGCACAGTTGCTAACTGTGGAAAGTAGAACCGTTTGAAGGCACACGAGGAACACGAGGGTAACGAAAGACGGGGAAACCATCGTAATAATAAATAACGCGATTTCGTCAGGACCGCCACGAAAAGAGTGGTGGTCCTTTTCCCAAAAAAAAAAAAAATTTTCTCTCGTTTTTCCTCGCTATAAATGGCCTTTCTATCTTTTTCTTTCTTTTCTTTTCACACAATCGTTGCCCCACTCTCGATCTCGTAACACACTACGATACACGTCGTCGTTTTTTTTTATTATTTATATTCGTCCACCACCTTATTAAAGCATCACTGCGAAACGGCCACATTCACACTACCAGACACTTTAGCATCCGACATGCACTATTTACGTTGAAAAAAAGAACCAACACGTGTGTGTATATATATATATATATATATATATATTTAAATAATATACAAATATGAATCACGTTTTGGCGTTTGTCGTAACAGGTAAAAACATTGGCAATATCCAGATCACTCGTTCGCCGTTCAATAATCCTCGATACGAACGATCCTGGCACAGAAAGTAAAATCACCCTGCACTTTTTTTACTTCGAAATTTTTATTTGACAATTTTCGTATCCTGTTGTTCTCGTGGACTATTGCAGTCTGCACTATATGATTTTCTTTTATTTTGTTCCGAGTTTTTAACGGTTTTGTTGTTTTATTAACGTCTCGATAAAAGTCACTCTCGTGGCTTCATCGACTTGTAATTAGGGATGTTCTCGCAAGCCGCCGGAACACCGAATTGCCGATCACTCGTAAAAGCTCCGAATCTCGCGATTTTCGCTGACCGGAAGACGAGCCCCACTTCCACGTCTCGCCTTTCATTTGGTACAAGTTTTGGAATTTTTGAATTTTCTTTTTGTCATTCCCTTATCCTCGCTCTCCACCCCCTCTAATTTTGATTATCGTTCTCATGAAATCTGATTGATATTTCTCCGATGTGTCGTACCGTCTAATACCGACCGGAGCGTCCTCGTTCCGCATTCTGCATCTGCATTCGCGGCTTCGAATCCCCGGACCTTTTGGAGCGGATGAATGAACGTGTATAAACAAATGCAAAATAAATGCGTGTGTACGTGATCGTGAAGATCGACGACAGCGATTAATTCCGATTTCGTTTGTGCTACAAAAGAGCAAAATTCTCAATTGCTCTTGAGAAAACAAGTGAAAAATAATCCTCTCACATTTTTGCAATCGGAGTTAAATTTTTCTGGGAATACATAGACTTCCGATAAAGAAACTTCGAATTCGTGTTCGTCGTATTACAAAACTTGCGGACGAAAGATGCGAAATACAAAAATAAAAAAGATTATCCGCAACACCACAAACGTTGAGTCACTCAAGACACTTTTTCAAAACAAAAAAAAAGAAAATAGAAAAAAAATACAAAATAATAACACCCGTAATCCACTTATAATCCAGAGGGTGAGTTTCAGATTTTCTTCGATTATCACTGTTGTCCCGAGTGAAAAAAAAATACAATCCAACACTGTCGATGTTTCAACTGATTCTTTTAGTTGTTTCGATTTGTTATTTTTTTTTGTTCCTCAGTTGTTTTCATGGAGTATGTTTGGAGAACACGTGAACGAAATGACGGGAATAAGCGACGCGGACGTTTCTCGGTCGGAGTCGCGGACGCGTCTGTCCGATCGCAGCGGAGTGTCGCGGTTGCTCGTGTCGCGTCTGCGGTACCCCCTCCTTTCCTCTCTCACCCTTACCTCCCCCGCCAATGTTTTTACCATCGCTGTACAGAGTAGGGGAAATTTAGCCAAGGTGGGGGTACGATGAAATTTCGTCGAAGAGAGCCGAGAATTGGCGGAAGAGCACGAGACTGTAGGGGGATTCCCCACTCTTTTTCTCTCTCGCTCATCGTCGATGTTCAACTGCTATTGCTGCCGCTTGCTGCTGCTGCTTGCTGCTGCTGCGGCGACGGCGGCGGCGGCGGCAGCGACGGCGGCTCTCCCCACGGGCTTCTCTCTTACCGTGTGCCGCCTTCGGTTCGTCTATTACGCCGAGTGGACGCCGAGGGTTCACACGAGGGAGAATCCTTTTCCTCCACCCAGTTTCTCATTCATATATATATACACCCATATGTGTATATGTATATATTAATATAGATATATATATATATATAGACAAGTTGGTGCCAATTTGGACCAGCTGGAAATTTGGACCAGTCGGATTCTTTGAAAATTTTTCATCAAAAATAAAAATTGTAAATTTGCATAGTGTTAGGCTAATGCAGTGTTTATTCGGAGTAATTTTTGAAACCGGGACTGTAATTAATCAGTCACTCGTGAACGAAGCCGAATACGATCTCGGAAGTTAATATTTTTTTTTTGAATTCTCTTACGTTAGTTCAAATTGAAATATCAGAAAAAAAAATGTTGCTGGTAATTTTTTGATTTCGTGAGACGAAATAATTTTTTTTGTGTTCAATCGCACTATCTGTCGTCGTAATGTGACTTTGTACATTTACATTCGCGATGTGTTCCGACGATAAAAAAAATATATTGTGGTTTTTAGTGGTGTTTGAACTAATTGAAAGATAAGGAAAGATCATTTAAAAATATATACGAGTAGGCATCGATTTGTTCAAAAATGTTTTGAGTTTTCGGCTTATCGTTTTTGGAAAGCAAATCCATGAGGCTTTGTCGATAGTTTCCGAATTAAAATAACGTCTGAATTATTTGTTGATAAACAAACTTTTGAATTTGATGTTCACGTTGACTTGAAAACGATATGCTTCGTGCTGGTGATACAAAAAAGGAAATGTCTTCTATATTTTATCGGTTTTAGTGAGTTTGGCATCGATTTATTTAAAGGTCTTTAATTTCAGAGCCAAGATTCGTTCCAATTAAAATGACAGGCCAAATTCGCACTAATTCTTTCCTCTACATATGTACTCTGGCTGAATACATAGTCGTGTATGCATGTCGACGTTATAAGGTTGAGGAAACGCGAGATCTGTCGGTGGTGCTACGAGGAGAGCTCCGGGCTTCTCTTAGTAAGCCAAGAGAACGATCACTACGCGCCGTTTACCTCTTTCGCGTGATCGTTCCGAGTCCACCTCTCTTCTTTCTCTTCTTTTTTCGCTTCTTCTTCTTCTTCTTATTCATCTTTTATTTTTGTTGTACCTTCTCTTCATTGCTACTCACGCCGATCACTTCCCAGCACAACGAATTCACAGGTTCGCGAAAAACGCTTCCGAGTATAGCACAGAAATAGCGGGAAAAACGGTACTATCATCGCGGCTCGATGATAAAGCAGCAAACATTTTATTACAACGTTTTATTTATTTATTTATTTATTTTTTTTTTTAATCCACGGATCGAACTGTGGGAAAAATTGATGCGAAGATTTGTTTCGAAATTTCGGAATTATCCCTAAATCTTTATGAATTTTTGTGTTATTTTCGTCACCGAAAATTTCGGGTAGTGACAAAAATTGTCGAACAAAGTTGTAATCGCAGCCAAATAAATTATCGAGCTCTCCAGACTCGATCAAAGAGATCGGCTGAGTTTCTCAGCTGCTTTACAAAAATATTCAACCTTTCCGAAATTAATTATTACCAATTTCACTTACGAGTCTAAAAATATAGATATTATAGTGGACGAAATAAAAAACGAAGCATAAAACATCAGAAGAATATCTTCGAGGGGTCTCGCGCGTTTCACGACAAACTCGACGTATCTCGGTTATAGTAGGTCTCTGGATCTTTTCATAAAGCATATACACAAAACGTATTTATTCTTGTTTATCTATATATATATATATATATATATATATATATATATATATATATATATAAATATATATATGTATATGTTATAACATCCCATTCGCCGTCACCCGAAATGTCGTTTTCTTTTCGTCGCGGCAGAGCGAAATGGGCTTTTAAAAGCACGAGTGCTTCTCCTCTTGAATTACGAGATCGCGAGGCACTTTCCATTTCCTGCACGAAAAAGCTCGGGACTATATTGCTCCTATAATCCGGCCAACAAACTCTCCCGCTTCCTTCAACTTTTGATCCATAAGAAAAAAATGGTTATTATTCACATTTGATGGATGTCTCTATGGGAAAAAAATTATATGTATAAAATTGTGACTATGTGGGATCAATATTATTTTTTATTTGTGAGGAAATTAATTTTGGAGAATAAAAGAGATAATAATTGTACTTTATACAGCATCAAGTGGCGCCCTCGTCGTAAAATCCTCCGATTTTCTGCACCAATCTTTCTCGTGGTTTCTTTCTCTTCCTTTTTCTCTCAAAGATCTCTTCTTACTCTCGTCGATTCTGTTGTGGCTCCTCTATGGGCCGGGAGGGTCTCGCACGAGAAGTAAGAGAGTTCAGTCTGCGGAGAACCGGTATCTACCCACGGACAGTCATGTTGGTCATTAGTCCGCCTAACGTAACGCTTCGTGAAAGAGACCTATCGAAATCCCCTCCTTCTCTCGATGCAGAATCACGTTTGTGTGTTTGCATGTAGCTAAATGTGTGTCTGTGTGTGTTTTCATCGACTGAGAAGCCTACGGGAACCCATAATAACTTCCGTTAATACTTGAGCGAATAAAAAAAATATGAAATAAGAAGAGAATAAGGAGGAGGCGGAAAAAGAAGGAAAAAACTGCGCGTTACAGTGGTTGATTGATGGAAAAAAATTTATCAAATTGTCAATCTGCTCCGATCCTTTATTCGTTCGGTATATATAGATAGATATACGACGATCAATTGAAATCCAAACCCGAAGAAAAATAGTACGTAGAGGAGTCCAGAGGTATATAAATCTATACGCGTTCTGCCAGAATCGAAAATGTTTCGTGATTAAAATATGATAAATTACTTCGTAAATTAAAGTCGATGTTTATCTCGCTCATCCTTGATTTATCCTGTAATTGGATCTTATTCGAAAGAAAAAGAATTTTTTTTTCTCTCTTCTTTAATCCTCCTCATTATATCTGGGCCGCAATTTTTTTGAGACTACAGTGTCGTTGTAATGGAATAGTAAATTTTGGGAGAAAAATTGCTAGACATTAATCGCAAGGTGATTTATATCGAAGGTATTTTAAATAAGGTATTCTACAACTATGTAAATTTAAAATTTTAAACCTCGGTCACACGTGTTCCACTCATTTGTATCGTATGTTGATATATATACATATATATATACAAAGCAATTAAATCGAGCCATTATAGGTATAATTAGTCGGGCACGATGAGTAAACGAAGTATATACTTTGAGGCGTATCGAGATATTCGTAATAAGGGACGAAGAAGGGGAGGAAATTTGCGAGGAGATTGAGAAGAGCTCCCTCGTTGGTTTGGATTTCGCTTCACCAGCTTCCGTGGATATATTCGACTGTGGTTTCCCTTCGGGTTCAACACAAGACCTCGCGTTCTCATCTCTGGCCTCTAATAAAGTCGAGTCACGCTCTCTTTCTCTCTTTACCCCCTACAGAAAGGAGATCTTTAAATCTTGCCCAAATAAACTCGACCATTCGCCGTTACAGGTATTATATATAGGCCAAAATATATATCGTGTGTATGTATATTTGACCTTTTTACAAGCTCTTAATCTTCAAATAAACTTCTGGATACAAATATCAAATTTAAATGGATTCACGCCTTTGTTCGTTGATGAATATCATATAAATAAAGAAGCTAAAATGGCCGAGAAATGAACAAGAACATTTTTTTGTCCCACGTACATTATCCCGATTTTTTTTTTTTATAATTTCAGTGTTTACCGCACATTTCTTTTTCTCTTTACCGAGATCGAGGAAGTGAGGATAAAGTGAGCGAAAGAGTACACTAAGAGCTTGAAAAATCCTAAGCAAACAGTTAAACTTTGGCCGCTCTTGCAGCGGGTGGACAAAGCGGGTTATTCGTTTTTTGAGGCTTGACTCTTTGGTCTCTTGCGGTCGTACAAATACAGGAACATGTCGGAGGAAAGTACGGACGATCCATTCGGGCTGTGTGTGTCTCCGTTTTGGTTCTGGGGTTTAGGGGACCGAGTTACGAAAAGACGCGACTCGCCGAAAGCAAGGAAAAGGAAAGGAAGACGAACCGAATGGACAGGTGCGACGAATTTTTGGGTGGGGAGCAGAAAAAAAAAGTCTTTGCACTGTCGGCACACTCGCCGAAAAATACACGCGACGCTTCGTTCTGTTTTTACTATGTGTACTTACTTTTATATGGCGATCTCAGACCACTCGCGCGCTCTGTTTGCTCGACGAATACTCGTTCGAGCTTCGAAAAGAAAGAGAGCGAGAGAGAAAAGACAATAATTTTCGAGAAGGGGATGATGATTCACACTGGCTGTGGTGAGAAAGCCTCGCTAAAACCACGAACAATAGGATCTCTTCTACAGTACAACATATAGCAACTCATATAGAAATAGTATATGGCTATAAAATAATTCGTCCCGACCGAGTCTCTCTGGGGCGTTACGAATTTGAGAAAAATCTATTTGCTTCGGTACTCGAGAAAAATCCTTGTGTATAGCGGGAAAAGGGTCATCTTTTCAAAGATTGCAGGAGAAAAAAAAGTACCTTCAAAATTATAAAATGACTGGATCGAAATAACGAATTCTACAGTCAATATTATTTCCTCATTGTACTTTTATAAATGAAATACATTTTTGCCATGTCAGGTCATTTCGTGCCATTGTAAATTTACTGCAGAAAAATCTGTCGAATGTTCCAGTGTGAAAGTGAGTCTGATATCTCTTTTATTTGAAGATCAGTGTGACATTCTTTCTTCATGTGACATTCATCGCAGCAACCGCAATATATTCCTCGTTCGGACACATACACGCGTGAGAAGAGAATGAGAAAGATCTTTTTTAATGTTTGAGGTGTCGATAAAACTGACTGAAGGGTCCATTAGCCATTAGGCAATCTTCACGATCATTATATTTATATCCATATATACACGCACACATACATATGCCCCTGAAAACTTTTGTCTTGCTTTCGAACAATGGAAATCAATTTTTCACGGCGGCTCGAGTTCTCGCTTTTCTTTTTTTCTCGTATCGAAATCTTTCTCAGGATCACGAACTTGTCGAGTGCTTTCTAGATTGTTTTTAAGTGCTTCAAAATTTCCACTTGGCATCAATCCCTTGAAAAAATAATTGATAATCCAATAGGCGATCAATTAAATCATACAGAATGATTTTCCGACATAGTCTCAAAGACTTTAGGGCGAAGCTTATCCGAAACTGTCAGCCCTGAATTTAATTCATTTTACAGAGACTTCCTGCGATATAAATTTTCATAACGAACGTATGTTAGTTTTATCTTTGAAATCACTTTGTTAAAAGGACAATTTAATGTTTGTCGTGTGGCTCAAAGCTTCCAATTTGCCGGAGAAAAGGTTTTTTTTTATTAATCTTTTTTGTTTTATTTGTTGTTTCTTTTGTTTTATGAAAGTGTCTGTTGCCGAGTGCAGTGACCGAGATTCGCGGAAAATGTACGCTAGGGAAATAGTAGACACTGTAATACAGAGTATATAGAGAAGAGTCTGGTCTAATGGGACTGCCGGCTTTTCGATACGGACAGCGAGAAGGTAAAAGAGAGATGTAGTGAAAAAGTGAGAGAGAAAAAGATCCCTCCGACGTCCAGCATCAGCATCAAACGATCCGTAGACGACGACGAACCCGTGGTGCAATGAGTACAATGGTCTCGTCGACGTTCCTCGTATTGTTTCCATTGCATGAGGCCTCAACTTTTTTTTAAAATATATTTCTTTTTTTATTCCACCAGCCATTATGACGTTTCTATTGCGGGCGGCGGGCCAGTGTGCTCTTTCGTTCAGCTTCCCTCTGTCTCTTTCTCATGAGCATCAGCAGCAGCATTACCGTTTGCCAGAGACTCGAGATTTTATTTTTCCACTCATTTTTTCGTTTATTGTTTGGAGTGACGAGAAATGAAGAGAGAAAAAGATAGAAGCCCCGTCTGATGCTCTGTGTTCCGCAGCCATTGCTAGTCTCTCATGACACGGAAAAAAAACATGCTAGAAATACATTTTGTCAGTTTATGAACTGTACACTCTATATATTCTGTACCTGCAAACCGTATACTGTATACGAGCAATGCCTACCTTTATATACGCAACATTTTTTGTTGTCTTTCCCAATTTCGTTTCTAATATCCGCTGGCTCTTTATCCGAGCTTTAATTGATCGAGAGTAAAAAATTCCATCAACTTTGCTATTACGTAAAATCGATATTCCCGCGACTAATTGTACGCGATTGGATTTCTATATGGAAACAAATAAGACTCGGTATATCGAGTATTTTGTCCAATAACAAAAATACACGAAGGCTACCTCATAAATGCAATATCGCAAGCTCGATTGATAGGAAAATTCATTATGACTGAATTAATACTTTTTAATAGATTGTAAATCAACTTTAATTAAGAGTTTGTTACTCCAGCAGCGAAACGCATTTGCAAAAAATTAGAGCAGAAATAGTTTCCTATCGAACGCTCAGAGCACACGAGAAATTATTGATACATATTATTCCGGACTTTGTTTAAAATAGAAACGATATTCAGCCGGCAAATTTAATCTGTTCATCCAAATATAACCATGTGGAATTCGATATTTGATAGAAAAAAGTAAAAAAAGTAACGGTGGACTCGCGTACTAATTTATTAACGCAACGCTCTTTGATTCCAAAAAGGTCATTTATTGCTAATATTTCACGTAGGATTGTTTGAATTTATTTTTAATACCCATTAATCCTCGCTTTTCAAAAAATTATGCATTCTCAAAGAATAATGGTAACGTTGAACATTTTTAGATAGTTTAAAAAATTTGTTTATTTTCGACAGTTTCGGAGGCTGCATGTATGTACAATTAGAAAAGAGTTCGAAGGACAGTAATCTAAAGATCAAAAATTCCACTCAACGTCGGTGGTCCACGGTGCGCTTCAATTCCATTGTTATGTCTATATGCTCGTTTTTTTTTGTTTTTTTAATTATTACATCCTTCATAAATTGCGTTCTTTTGATGCGGGAAAAATCATGAATATTTTTGTCATTCAGTGACAAATCGTCGCAATTGTAGAATCGGCGTGAAAAAATTAAAAAATTTTATCACGTCTTGGAAAAAGGACGTGACTCCCGGGGAATCTCTTTTAGTGTGAATCTTTTTTTTTTACTGTTTATTATTACAAATTACGTATGGCATCGCTTTCACGGTTCACGAAGATTCTCGATTGTATAAGTCACGAGAAATACTTAAGCCTACACAGTATTAGGCTTTGAAGAATCTTCTCGACACTCGACAATCGAGAGTATTGTAATGTGGCTTTTAAATACACTTGGGAGCCCATCACGTCGAGGTTCCGCAACTTCAGGCAAAATAAAACTAAAGAAAACGTAAATACATCCATAGGACGTTTCACGCCAACTCAGTTACATGTTTGAAAAGAAAAAATATTTTTATACTTTTCCACTGTCAAGATTGTTTCTGAAATCATTAATATTTTTCCAATTTGCATTCTGTGTACAAAAAAACTTGTACTCTATATAAAAAAAAAAAAAAAACGTAAAAGAGTTTTAGTGAAAGAAAGATCTCCAACAGATCGTATTTATATTCAAATATTTTTATAAACTTCAATTTTCAAAGTGATTCTTTTTCAAATATCGTATAGAAATCTATAATATTTTTATTCCCAGTACTTTTCGCGTTTTAATAATATCGTATAAAAAGTTTCATTAATAAAGAGTCACTGTCAGCACCGTGAGAGGTTTTCGAAAAAATGAGACAAAATCGGCGCTAAATTGGCGTGGAATATCTCATGTACGATAAAAAAAACGAAAAAATATAGGTTTCAGAAAGAGATGAAGCAAATAGACAGTGTGTAATAATGGTAAGGCTTCTGTGTTATAGTCGAAGGTGTTGGAGAAAATGCACATCGTTTCCCTCTCCGATGCATCGTGATGCACACAAATGTAATCTACTATAAAAGGGTATATATGGGTTGCCATAAGTCGTATCGATTGTTGGATGGAAAAAGGAGGGATCTCGAGGATTAAAGATGGAAATTCATAGATACTTGCGTCCTTTTGATAGCCAGAATTTCAATTTACAAATACGTGTGTGTATATCGAAGGGGAACGGGGATAAGAGTCGAGAGAACGAGAAAAGATACATGTACAATACACAATGGCAAATGGTATTCTATTATTCCAGATGGGCCATAGCTTCTCTCCACTTTTGCCTTCTCTTTCTCTTTCTTTTTTTTATTTCTTTCTCTATCTTTTTTTTTCTCGCTTTCTAACTTGGAGTTTCACGATTTCTTTCTCTATTACTCCCTCTCTCTCTCTCTCTCTCTCTGGCTTGTACTCTCATCGTCTTGTTCGGGAGTTATATACGTATACTCGGAGAATGCGGAGGCATGAAATCATTCTCCGACGTTTCATCGTTGCGGGAATGGAGCGTAGGACGTTAGAACCCCAACGATTCGAATCTTCTTCCCTCCCTGTGCTCCAGCAAAGTGTTTCCTAGTTTAACCACCGCTGTTACAAACCACCCGAACTCAACGAAATCCCCGCACAATCATCCCTCGCTATATTTCTCTTTATCTCTCTCTTTCTCTTTTGCGAAACAGGCTGAGAGAGAAAGAGAAAGAGAGGAAGAAGAGATTCTCGCCCTTTCGTGGCCTGTGTCGCACAGTCGTTCATCATGATCCTATCTAATAATTCTCCTCCTTTCTGGAGCCGAGAGTGAGACAGAGACTAACCGGTGGTTAGTAACATTAATTACGGAGAGGAAGGAAAATCGTTACAAAGCGGAATTTTTCATTATTGGAATTTTTATCGATATATGGTCCACGAGCAATAATTTATCCTGTTTTCGATCTCCTACGCACCTCCTCTCGAAACAACAATCTTCTTTTCCCCTCTCTTCTCGTCCAATCCTCAATTGATTAAAAGTGAATTCGATTATCAAATAGAAATCGTTCAATCGGTTCTAACCATTTTTGTTGCAAGTCTTTTTTTCTTGAAACAGTGAGGAAAATATATAATCTTCTTAATTTTTTTTTCACGTCGGATTGATTGAAATAATGATTATTACTGTGGAAATATTTTTAATTAATTGTAGAAATTTGAGATTGCTTTACTGAATGTTGAGAGAAAGAGAGATATTCGTCAGCGTAGCTGATTAAAAGGAAATCCGAGGATAGGGCAGAGAACACACCGGAAAGGGGCGTTGATTGTTAAAATGAGAATTTTCAAAGTGGCATTTCTAAATACGGAGTCGAGATTGGACACTGGAGAAAGAGAGAGAAAGAAAGGAAAGGAAAAAGAGATTCTCTCGTCGACACGTTGTTCCATACGCTTTTTACTTTATTTTTTCTTTCAACTTTTCTTGACACATGTTTATCTCGTAGTTATACGCGGGCTGTATGTGTCGAGAGAGAGCGCGAACGCGTTGAATATCGAGCGCTCGAGACAGAATGATCATTAGTCACGCACATCAGTGCGGATAGGGTGACTGTGGTGGTTTTGGTGCGGTGGTAAAAAGTTTTTTTCTCTCTCTTCCTAACACTCTCACAGGGAAGAATGATGGCTTCTCCCAAGTGTCAAATATTCGTATGAAAAAAAAAAAATTTCAAAAAAAAGGAAGGAAGAGGAATTTTCTTCCCTCTCGGAACTATCGGTCTCCCTTTCGTGGCTGTTTTTAATAAAACGACGATAAATCATACAACGAGAGAGACTGCGTAAGGCCATCACGAATGACAAGCGTGATGCCTTGTGTCGTGGCCCATCAGGGTAAAAGAATTTTTACGTGATTGGGTAAAAATTATTCAGCATTGAGGGAGAAAAAGCAAGTGAGAAATAGAGAGTGAAAATGAAAGACCCACTTTGGGTGAGAATAATCGCGCGTGAATCGGGCTCGTCAAAACCATTTCACCCTTCGTGTTACGGGACTAGCCCATATTCGTCGAAAATCGAAAAGTTTGAATAAGATTGATGCTCGATGCACGATAACGAACGAGGAAATGAGGTGAAAAAAGTAAATAAATAAGAGGGGATATCAATAGGGAATTGAAAGATTCAAAAGAATTCTTCCGCCTTCAGAAAAATTCATCTCAGGAAGTATCTATTCAAACAAGCCTAAAAAATAAAACGATTGAAAATTTACGAAAGAAAAAATCCCCATCAATTTTCAAACGTTAAATTTAATTCTTCTTTTCTCGTTTGTATCAAGGAAAAATTTCTATTTTTTTAAATTATTTCACATCCCACGAAATTAGGCTTCATTTTTAGTTTTACTTGACACATTTCCAGTGTACAATTCCTTTTTTCCTACTACTTGACATAAGAATGTCCAGTTACGAGGAGCATCACAGTGTTATTTAAAATTCTACGAGTGAGTGAGTGCATGCATGTTGTGGGCGACTACACCTGAATGAATATTACATTCATAGGCAGTTCATCGAAAAAAATGAAGACCGAGAGAGAGAGACGGACAGAGAGAATGAGAAAGAGAAGAGCAGTAATAGTGAAGGTGGCATGCAGGAGCCTCGGCCTTAATTAGCTTTGGTGTTCGGTCGCTCTACGTTAATATGCTCGCGAGATTCCTCGTCAGTTGTCTTTGACCTGGACTTGCAGAGCTAGTCATAATTTAATATGCAGGGTCTCTAATAATAATAATAATAATAGTGATAATAATGACTATAACAATAATAATTTTAATTAAGAAAACTGGGTCACTGCACATTTTCACTACTCGTAAACGTTTTCCATTTTTTTCTTGTTTGATTTTTGTACGATTAATACATAGGCATTTTTTTTCTTGCTTTCCATTCAAATAACGGTATGTCTATAAGAAATCAATGCAGTGACTATTCACGTAGTATTTATCACGAGTGCACGACATGCTGATCATTTCCAAAGTCCGTTCGTTTATTGTCTCTAAATATACGGATGAACACTTTCTCCCCCGCGCCCAACGACGATATCGATAAAGTCAAGATTTCATCGGCAAACGAGAGCTCGAGAAAATCGAGGACTCTCGCGCTCTGTTTAGTTGATACCCGTTGGCCCAGATTTTCTAGACGATGCATGCATAAGCGAAAAGTCCTTCGAGCCGTTCTCCACCCTCGTAGGTGTTATGCATGTGCTATGCATTGAGAATAATTCTCAGGATTACTGCGCATATACTAAAATGTTGTGGAGCTGTGCAATACAGTATTTCTCCTCATTATTTGTTCTCCAAACTTCGAAAAGTTAATCCCCGCAACTTCGAAATTTATACCATGACTTTCGATCACGTCAAATATGGATATGAAAAATTCTTCTCTATTTTTATTTGCTCATAAAATTAACAACTTTGTTCTTTAGTATGCGTGCTAATTTGCCTGCCATGATTTCTTGAGGCTGGGTAAACAAAATTGATCATTCTCCCAACATTTTTTTTGTTTTCTTTTGTGATAATCAGTAAATCTATACGATTCCGAGCGTTGCTTTCGTAGTTTCACCATTTCAAATTTTCGCTCGATTTTTTTTTCTTTTCGTAGCTTTGTGCGGATTTGATACGTAAAATCGACAAATTGACACCCCTCGTTTTCGACTTGTTCGAGCAAATATAAAATACGTGGCAATGAGCTCGTGCTGTATCACCTTTCCCTGACGATACATGTATATATATATATATATATATATGTATATATGTTTGTATGTGTGAAAGAAACATTCAATCCTGGATACAAGTGTGTATACAGTTGCCAGTTCTTGGACGATGAAGAGTTTGCATCCGGACGTTTACGACTTAACCCCGCGTGAAGACCGGTTGCTGATCGTTGCCAAGAGGCCTTCATGCTATATTGCAATTCTCTCACGTTTTCTTATATAAAATTTATATATATATATATTAATGGTCGAGTTTTTTTGTGCATATATTCCGACTGTGTATAATACGCGTTGCTCGATGATGTGCCTGGTGAAACAGTGTCGATAACTTGCCAAACGTTGAGGTATCCAGAGTCAACATAAAAAAAAAAAAAAAAAATTGCAGAGCTTGTATTTCGCAAAGGGACTGCTTGATGGTAATTTCCCTGTAACCGTTTATTTGCGCAATAAGAAAAAAAATCGGGTGAAAAAAGATGAAATACGAACATGAACGAATGAGTCGTAAATCGTTTTCACCTTCTATTCGTCAATAACAATCATAATTAAACGCGCGCAATATTTTTTTCACACAATCGTAAATGAGCGCAATAAAGATGTATTAATTTACAAGGCAATTGTCACATCCCACCTACTTCTTCCGTTTATTTATACCGGTCGTAAATTCGCCGATTTTTTTTTCGGCTTGTGTGGTTCTCGTACACGTAAGAATAGGAGACGACGATAATTTTTCATATAAATTTAGACACGAAATTATATATGCGAGTGTTGTATACAACAGTGGAAAAAATAGTAATTTATAAATCTTCGCCGAGGGATGTGAAATTCAACGGTTACAAATAACGAATCACGAATTTGAAAAAATAAAAGGTAAAATTGTATATCATATTCAGATTCTTCTCATTCTGCAAACAAATTACATAAGTTATATTTTTTACGCGAGTCAACTTCACTGCGCTGTTGAGTGATGTAGAGCATTGTCTCGAGCGTCTTGTTAAAGTTCTCATTCACCAAAGCTCTATCTCGAATAAGTTGTTGCGTGACGTAACACAGGCGCGTTGGTGAGAATTCGGACCGTTACGCAAAAAAACAAACAATGGATGATTACGAGAAAAAAAACACAGTAAATATTTTGAGAATGCACATTTTTGTACAAGCTTTGAGAAAATTGACAATATACATACGTAAAATTCATGAATAACGCCGTTTAGTTGAATCTAACTTGGAATTTAATAGACTTTCGTATCAATTTAATAAAGCCAAGTGGTTGAAATTCGGTCGAGTGGTTCAAATTTGCACCAGCTTCTCGTATTGAGGATGCTGCGGCGATTATTGTACACGTGTATGCGTATGGTCGTTATATCGTGAATGGGAAGTGACTCACACAGCACAAACGCCCATATAGGACGGTAGTGTAATTTCATTTAGCGGCGTTATAATCATAAGCTTTCGTCGCCTTACACTCGTCATCGCGTAGTCGTTTCGTTTAAATCTTTTCTCTCATGTCGTCGGTGTAGGATCATTCTCACTTGGCGTATGCAATTGTATTTTTCTCCCATACATACAGTGGCGTGCAAAAGTTTTGGGCCACCCTATTTTTTATGCACACTGAACAGAAATATGGTGGTGGGAGAAAAACAAACTAGTAATGATAACACGTAATCACTCATATTTGGAAACAATAGGTTGTATACATTGATATCGATCTTAAATCATTAATTGTTCAACAATTTTTTATGACTGGCTGTGCAAAAGTATTGGGCCGCGTACTTTTGGGTATGAAAAAAATAACAAAAAACTTGAAAAATAAGGAAGCATGTCTTGGTCTTCTCCACTCGACTCAATACTTTGTTGCCATGCCTTTAGCAGCGATGACTGCAGCGTACCAACGAGGCATAGACCCAATTCGTTGTTTGATTCGTTCTTGTGGCAATTTTTCCCATTCACTTCGCAAATGGTTCCAAAATTCCGTTTTGTTGGAGTAATTTTTCGTTCCAACACGATGCTTGAGGTCTTGCCATAGGTGTTCAATAAGATTTAAATCCGGTGACTGCGATGGCCAGTCAAGAAGGCGGACTTTCCGGCTTTGAAGATCATTTTTAACAAGATGCGAAGCGTGTTTCGGATCGTTATCGTGTTGAAAACCCCAACCAGGCGGCAAATTTTTCATTGCAAATGGGAGCATATGATCTTGTAGTATGTTCCTGTACATTGCAGCGTCCATATTGCCATGAATTTCCACCAGCGGACCAACGCCATCATCAGAAAATGCTCTCCAAACTTTAATGTTTCCGCCACTGTGTTTTACGGTAGGAATTTGGTACCTTACATTATATCTGGTACTTGCTGGACGTCTTACGTACTTCCGACCATCACTTCCGAATAATTGAAATTTCGATTCATCGGAAAAAAGTACTTTCCGCCAATCTGATACTGTCCAGCGCAGATATTTTTCGCAAAGTCTAATCTAGCCTTCTTAGTCTTTTTGTAAATCAATGGTTTTTTTACACCAATACGTCCAATTAGCCTCGCAGCTTTGAGACGTCGAGATACCGTACTCCGACTAACATCAGCTAGATTTTCACTTCGCAATTCCAAGGAAACGTCTGCAGCACTTTTTCGTGGATCTACAATGCGCTTCCTTTTTATAATTTTGTCTACGCGATTCAAAGTTTTTCGTGGTCTACCGCTCCGATTTTTGTCACACAGTGAGTTTGTTAATTTATATTTAGTAATAATACGATTAACGGTACTTTTGCCAATAGATAAAGTCTCCGCAACATCACGAGAACTTTTTCTTTCTGACAAAAGTTTTAACACGATTTCACGAAGCTGAATATTCGTGTGTTTCGGCATTGTGGCAGAAAGGAGACTGATTTTTCATTGTAGGACATATTTTGAAACTAATGAGGAAAAAAATGTAAACAACGAAGCCGCGGCGATATAGTGGCCCGATACTTTTGCACACCGACCAAAGTCATTCCACGTAGTACACAAAGAATACGCCATAATTAAATATCATATACGACGTTGTTACCTTCATTCTAACTCTCTTGAATATTTTGAACAATGAACGAGTGGAGAAATAAAATATTTTATCAATTAACTGGAAAAAATAGGGTGGATCGAAACTTTTGCACGCCACTGTATATATAATTGTACGCGTAACGTGTCGATCTACTGCAAGCTCCATCTCGTTACATGACATGATACACAATACACGTAACAGAAAAAAAACGACGTAGTATCTCATCGAGTATCGCACACATGTATATACGCAAAGAAACCAAGATTCCGAGTCGCGACGCCCGAAAATTTATCGATGTAGAAATCGAGATACACGAATAAAATGAAAAGACTTCCCCATTCCCGGAATTCCCCGAAATCGATACTCCGAGATCACGTTTTATTCGTAAAATTGATGCGAGTCAACGAGAAACATTCCAAGAGAAAGAGATTCCCTTTCTAAAGTTTTGCCATGGCATTTGTCTCGTTGCTTTCTCATTATTTTCATACATTGTTGAAAGCTTCTTATTTGGGGGAAAAAAGAAGGGGACAGAGAGCAAGATGTGGTGGAGCTGTACGAGGTACTTTCTCGAAGAGTAACAATTGCCAATTAGCAAAAACATCGATAAAGTAATGCGCAAAGTCTGATTTAAATGCTCTTGAAATCGTTTTTCTCATAAATTTGAATAATTCTATACAGCTTGCAATTATAACTTGATTCAATGTCGAGTCTGAAAACTACTTTATTCATGATGTTGTAAATATGATATATATGATTTTTAAACATCTTTGACGCAAATTTTGTCGTCAACAGTGAATTTATCGACTTGTGCAGTCTTTCGTAACGTTCAAATCACCTTCCTTTTCTTCCAACATTTCGTTTGGGAGATTGTCTCGTAACTAAAAGAGATATATGGAAAGTAAAGTCCAACATGAGGTGAAAGAGTGAAGGTAGAAAAGGGATAGGAAAGGGAGGTGAGGGGGGAAGCAGGCGAAAGGATTGACCCGGGGGTAGGTGCGGGGGTCGATGGCGTACGGAAGGCAAACGAATGAACTTACATATTACATCGAGACTGTACATACGTACAATATATGGAGTATATATTTACGTTACAAGTTTTGTGTATATAGTCGTTGGGGGATCTACATAAGAGATCATGACTCGAATCTCTCTCTCTCTCTCTCTCTCTCTCTCTCTCTCTCTCTCTTTTCTTTTCTCTCCACTCTCTTTCTCTGGTCGTGTGGCCGAGTTTCGTTTCTCTCCTCGACTATGCAGCGGCGTCCCGGTAACCAGAGGAGAAAGTTACCAGGAACTGTCTGAATCTGCCCGATTGGCAACAGCAGCAACAAGCAACAAGGAGCCCACTTTGTGCTCCTTTTACTCTCATTCGATAGATACATATATGTATTATCTATATATATAAAGTAGATATACATATATACAATTTACGTATAATTTATATATGTGTATACATAGAAAGGATTTCTTCTCGTAGGTCCTTCTTTGCATTGTAGTCACGACATTGGAATACCACGGTAACAAGAATAATGCACGGGACCAACACGTCGTTTCTTTATTTTACCATCCTCTTTCGTTTCACTCCTCTTTGCCCATATCGTCTCATTTCTCAATTCGCACAACGAGGCGGTCATTCTCTTGCCATCTGCGCCAGTCGATTGCCAAGTTTTCTTTCATTTACTTTCATCCCCAAAGCCTCTTTTCGGTGTCTCAAGCTTCTACAATGCATTTCGATATAGATGTCTTTTTGGATGAATCATCGTTCGTCATGTTGGAAAAGTTACCGCATCTTTCTAATCTATCTCTGCATTAAAGTACGATTAATGCTTCAACGCTTGATTATCATACTTTCTAAGATTTTGTATATAGTTAAAGGTTGGTAAATGTTTGTAAATTGTGAGGAAGCAAAACGTAACTAATGATGACTTAAGATTCTCGATCGTGAAGTCTTATTTATTATTATTCACGAAGCATTATCATCTCGGAGTTATTGCTCGACTGTGCTTCCGAGAGTTTGACCTCGTCCACCTAACCCCCTTTTGGCCCGATCCTTGCAACGGCCATTAGTCGCAATTAGTTTCTCTTCGATGAATTTTCTATGAGGGAATAATCAGTCGGTATTGGTACTCGTAAGTCTACGTGGTCGTGGTAGTTCTGACTTGCATTGCTGCTCGTTTATACCTATGTAAAAGCATATAAATGTATATGTGGAAAAGGACCACTGCAAGGCGTGCGATAGGCACGATCTACGAGAGAACGAATTCAATGGGGAGTAGCTAGTACACATTTTCCTATTATTCTGTTTGTGTATACCGATAGCGGAGGATTACGAGATTCGGTATGCGCACGAGAAAGGAAATCGAAGTGTCTCGAACACCCTGTGCAAGAGAGAGGAGACTTCACCCTCTGACCCCTCGACATAAACCCAAACTCCCTCTGAAATCGATATAATAATGCCAGTGAAATAGATCCCGATTTAGAAACGCTTCACAATCAAGGCTTTTATCGTACGAATAATGACGAAAAATGATTTTTAACTACAGGGTCAAAGCGATTTAGATCAGTTGACCTATTTTTGGAAAATCCATCCATCGTCCATATAAATACTATCATTTTTGTCGATATCTACATTTAAGTATTATCGACGAAGTTTTTTCGCAATGTTATAAAAAACGAGATATAACACTTGGGCTGACATTATTATTCGAAAGAATTTCAAATTTTATAGCCTAAGTAACAGTTCCACAATATTCTCAATTACGCGATAAAAAGGAGTGAAATTTGTTTGTTTTTTATCGCAACCTCTTACTTTTTATATTGTCATAAAAGTGCAGTTATAGGAATGAAAGAAAAAAAGTAAAGAAATTGTTGAGGGTAATGATCGTCGAGGGAATATAACTGTCGGTCCCAGTGCGATTGAGTTGAACGATCAACAATTCTCTCCGGGGCCCATAATATTCGATGTTCCATCGTACGATATTTGCAAGGTAGAAGAAAAAACAGAGAGAATAATAATAATAAAAAAATAAAAAAAGTGTTATGAATGTGGAGCAAAAGCGTGATCGTATCTCCGTGACGGTTAAGTCATAAAGTATGCAGCACCCATCATCATCGGATTCTTAGTCGCAGTCTCTTGGTGGTTCTCGTCGTCGTCGTCGTCGTCGTCGTCACCGTCATCGTCGTCATTCGTTTCGCCAAGTTGTCGTTGTCATGGGAAAATAACTGTATACGGGTCGCGAATATAATCGCGAGAGCTCGCGAAGTAGAGAGAGAAAGAGAGAGAGAGAGAGAGAGAGGGAGAGAGACTCTCTGTGTGCTGTTGAGATCGCGGGAGGATAGGCCAGGATCGAGGGGAATAAACTCCACGAGGAATACCGTTCAGATAATGATCGGTTCGCGATCTGCAATCGAATCTAGAATGCAGATCTCTATTGGTTTCTTTCCTTATATTCTGGCCTATGTCTAAAACTCGCCTTTTCTCTTGCTCTATCGTGCCGTTAATTTCACTGTCTCGTCCTCCGATCTCAACTTACTCTTTTCTCGATATAAACGTGAAGATTCCTATTTCGAAATCGGCACTCTCCTCAAGTTTCCCCTCTCCCCCATCTCTTTTATTCTTTTTCATTTCTTTGCTTATTCTCTCTGGTCTACGTTTTGAGATCCGAAAGATAGAGAAAAGTAACGTCTTCTCGTAGATCGTTCGATTTCGATGTCTCTGTCCCGATCGAGTTTCGACACCATCATCGACTATCGTATTATTGGCACGAGCTATATTTGCCTTACTTATATATATATATATACATATATATCGATAAAGAGAAGTTTTGGTTGAAATATGAACCACCGTTTGAGTCCTGGTGAATTTTATCTTGAAGCAATTTATCATAATAATTCATAATTTGACAACAATAATCTATAACGTAGACTTTCTAGGGCTTGTAAATAAATATTTAAAAAGCTACGAAATTCAAGTGGTCCGATTGCGCTATATCTAGTCCAAATTGCCGCTAGATCTTCAACGTACTCAAACATATATAAGTATTCTTGCAGATACGATCGGGCACGAGAATCTCTTCAACTTCACGAGCTAGAAATCTTTCCGTAAGTATCCATGTATCGATATAAATATATATTTAAACATTTCTATAATGTATCTAAGCTTGAATAACCGCGGCGCGCGCTACTCTATCGCAATTCAATGAGTCTTAAGCGTCTATGACTATCGGGAAGCGATTTATAATGCTCGAAAAATCGACGCGTGAGGTATATACTAATGTAATCGGCCACACGAATGTATCGGTACGTGTACCGTAATAACAGCGCGCAAAGAAGTAAGTGTCAAGTGAGCATATTTTGTTTATTGACTGAGATAAGGTTAACCGAAAGTTTAAGTGTGAACAAAAACACTTGGGCGTATCTACGTCCCACTACATATGTATATATCGATATATACATATAGATTGCACTGGTATTCGTGAAACGTAGAAGGAGAGAAAGAGAGAAAAATCGATGAAAAGAAAGAGTGAGAGAAAGAAAGAGGCAGGCGAGTTTGTGAATGAGAATCTCGTAGTCATTTTGTCGGTCGACTATGGTCGCGTGAAAGAGAGCGAGAAAGAGAGGCTTTCACAGAGATATTCGAACGGAATTAACGACTGGATCAAGCGAATGAGCGTGTGTGTAAGTAGAGAACTCTATAGCGCTGCAGAGTGCAGATAGGATAGAAAACGCAACAAGCTGCTACTATCCGAGCTTATGGTGCTCTATAGTAAATGCGTTACCACAAGTGGAGCCTCGTGATTTCGCGGCCTCTAATGTTACACGTCCCCCCTCGCGCTCTTTTTCGCTCTTCTCCTTTTTCTCTATTTGCTCTCTAACATCACACGTATATGGCTTATTAAATATATACATGTATACTCGTACCGTTATACAAGTCGTATATAGTAACATGCTCGTATCCTGAGGTAATTGCTCGCTCGACGTGTCGTTACGCGCCTTGTATTTTACATCGTTACGATATTTATTACAGTTTATATACGCTGCAAATTTATATCAATATATTTATATATCGATGTGATGCAAATTTTGTAAATAGGATTACGGAATGATTACGATCCATAAGCTCTTAGGAAAATTTCGCTCATTCTCCCTTATGTTGACCACCGACCATGAGTTTAACAAAATTGCACTCAAGTAGAAACCGTTTAAGCTCTAACCATCAAGCACGCATATCCCAATTTGATTAACTTTCTTACACAATGACAAAAGTAAAAAAAAAAAGCAAAATATCTTAATTTGTGTGACTCGTTTTCAAAAATTCTATTCGAACAACGATATTGAATTGGTACGAACGAGTTTTGAGCTACCGTTTCAGGATGAGATGCCCCGAACAGTTATATATTTCATAATCTTTCAGATGATGGTGCCTCGTAGCTTTTTTTCATCTTTATCTACTTTTGCTTCTCTGGCTTCTTTCTCCTCTGGACTTCTTCAGCTCGGAGAGAAAAAATTGTTGCTCAAAGTTACGTATATAATTATAGAGGTCCGCTGCGAGAGATCTTTACCCACTGACAAACGGATACACGAGTTTATAGTTGTTGGCTCGATTCTGGCTCACGTATTTCTGATGCGCCTACACAGCAGGTAGATCCATTTTTTTGCTTCTGTAAAGGTGGTTTATACGTGTATATCTATTTATATATACAAGTATAAAGTCATAGGTTGATACAGTGTAGGAATAGCAGTTTTATGTATGATACGCGTTCTGAGCGCGATCGCACTCAGAACGGAATTTGCTCCAGCCTGAATACAGTGACATCAATCATTTAAGATAATTACAGCCAATCCGATCACGCTATCTTTTCGCTCCCTGCGATAGCCATACCTTCTCGTGGAAATTAATATTTACCCATATATAGATATCTATATATATATATATCCATATGTTTACCCTTATAATCCGGCTTTCCTCAGCGCCATTAGAAAGAAAAAAAAGCCATCGATAGAATTCATCCTCGCGCAAGATAAACGTACTTCATTTCACTCTCCCCCCAGAGAAATACGACAAAACAAAAATTCGTTTCAAGACGAAAAATAGAAGTAAAAAAAAAAAATATTACACTGCAACGACTGGGCATATGTATCCGTCCCTCAAATTAATAACGTGCATTAGTCATGGCTGCGTTTCGACTTTCCGCAAACGATTTAATAATACCACATTCCGAGACAAATGAACGTGTATACGTATCTCCTCTTTATGGCTTTTGTGCTTAGCTCCGTGTTCCATTCCGTTTCAAAGCTCGACCGTATAGAGGACGAGGCTAGACAGAGAAAGAATCACTACCGTCTTTGGGTATAATTATAGACTGGAAATGCTTGAAATAAACGAGCTAAAATACAAGCGGCTTGTAGAGAAATCGATCGGATTTGGTGATCGAAGAAACGGACAAAGCCTTCGGGCGAAAAAGGGTTTTTGTAGCTAGTGAAGAATTATTGCGACGAATATGACAATCGAAACAATTCTCACAAAAGTTTCTATACGAATGATCTATGAGTATATTTCTTTTTTAATTTCTTTTTTCAGCAGCTATCGAACATTATTGGTTATATCGGCTATGAAAATTCGTATTTGTTACTCCGCAAAAAATTTTCGCGCTCATAAGAAATGAAAAGAGTCACAGGAGGCGGTAGTTTAAACCTGACCGAGAGAAAAAAGAGTGGTAACTTACATACTTATATGTCTGTAGATATAGATATATCTATACAGAAGTACGGATACTCTAATCTCGGTTAATGGATAAACGGACCTGACTCCCGAGAGAGACACGTCCCCCCAGGCATATAGCGAGAGGGTCGCCCCGCGAGACCCCAAAAGCCATAGAGCGAACAACAGACGTATATTTTGACCACTCGAAATGGCTGGCTATCGATGTTTCCTCGGGGCTAATAGCCCACAGTCTAAAAGCACGACTTTGTGCATCTTCCTTTCGTTTATTTCCAATGTTTTTTTCACTCACATATATACACCAATTCGAGATGAACCAATGATTGACCATTCTGTGGTGGAATAACCTTTGAAAAAGTTTACCACGAACAGAAAGAGAGTTGTGCCAATGACCAATCGCGGCGCGCTCCAAGCGTTAGTTCGAGACGCCACCAGTAGTTTCGCCCGTGATTCATCGAAAATGCATAGGGAGGGGACACCACAGACTGAAAAACTTAACTCAGACGTATTCTACTGTTGTTTAAATATCAGAATTAACGGTGGCTATACGACTACACACAAAACGTTCGGTCTAGATTCCGATTTTGGCTATGCCTGCACTTTTGTTCTTTCTTGAGTCTGTTATTTCGAGACGATTTAGCTTTCCTTTTCGACTTCGAGTTGAAATATCGTATATTTCCGACGTCTAGTCCCGTCTGGTTGTGGTCCTCAAAACTACACGCGTCTTTATATGCACGTTCAAACTCTCATAACCAAAAGCTGGAAAGAATAAAAAATACAGAAACGCATACACATCCACCGCATAGACACACCTTCCATTGGCATTCTCGCACGCCTGGATTCATTTCTTGGTGTTGAATTTCTCTCTCTCTCTCTCTCTCACTCTCTCTCTCTCTCTTCCTCTCTGCGTCTTTCTTTGCGTTCTTGTTTCACGATTAAAATTACCATTGACTGGAGATTCTTTCGGGACATACACACATATACAGCGTTAAAAACGCACGTGCGTATATTTTCCCAGACTCCATATCCATATAACCTCGACACTGCTTTGCTGTGGCTATAATAATCGTCGTGCTATAACGGATACTTTTCTTCGTTCGCTTTATATGCCACTACACTCGCTAATTCGAGATATTTCTCTATGTCTCGCATGTTTCCAATGCCTGGCGTGTCACTACCACTCCCCCTCGAATGTATCTTTTTATTTTTTTTATTCTCCCAGCACCCTTTCCACGTATACATCTATTATCTAGTCTCGCGCGGGAGAATTTCATAAAGTATATACTCAACGACGCAGCCATAATACGGAACCAGTATGCGCAGGGAATCGTCTTTTTTCCTATTTTCCCCCTCTTTTTTTTCCTCTTTGATTCGATAATTTGAATTTCATTAGAACAATTTATTAATATTCATGAATTTATATGTCTCGGAGGATTTCAACTTCAAATTTTAACTTCCTTTGCTCGAACCACACAGCGTGAAGTTTTATGCCGTATGAAACTCCGAGATATTAAAACAAAATAGAAATAATCGTTCGAAATATCGATGTAAATTACTACGTAATTGCATTCGCGAATTTAGATAATTTTTTATTCTCATATATCGTCGTTTGGTTCTCTAATTAAGATTTATTGATTGTTTTTAATTTCAGTATTTTTTTTTACAAAAATTCTCTACTTAACTTCGCAAGAATTGTACATTTTAATTGTTATTATGACCCATACCAAATAATTATAAATGAAGCCTTTAAAAAGATGGTTGGAATAAATTTGTGATGATAGGAATGTCGACAAATTTTTTATCCAGTTATTAATTCATGGAGAATTCTGACTGTAAATACCCGTAGCACGACAATTCAAGTGTGTTTAACGTTTGTTTGTCTCACTTACGACTTCACCATGAGATCCATAGATTACTTAGAGCCCGCATTTACGCCAGATATAGCAATGATCTCATCTGAAAAGAAAGCTACTGCAGCATGTATATTTCGTCCGGTCATATTTACACTGTCCGTTGTCAAGTCCTAACGGTGAGATATCTTATTAAATTTTGTCTACGCACTAATTATTTTAATTATAAATCATAATTTACGAAACGATCAAACGGATGATTCAAGCGCGGTCTTCCTCCTCTTTCTTTCATGGGTGCTCTTCGCTCGATCGATATTCAGAAGTGGGTGTATACATACGAAGATATAGAATGAAAAAAATGGTGGATATCAAAAAATTTTAAACGGAGGTCTTGATGATATTTAATTCCGGGGAGAATAATAACTCTTTCTACCTTGATTTTCGTGTTTTCTCGTATAACGGAATCGCGTAAAAGCCGCCATAGACAAAGTCAGGTAGATTTAAATTCTAAAAGAGAAGAGAGAGAGAAGGAAAAAGATGGAAGAAGGAGAAGAGGAAGACGAAGAAGTGGTAAAAACTAAGAAATGATGTACGGCCAGATCCTGATTAGGAACCCACGGTATATTACCATAATCGAATCGTTCGGGGCGAGCGGCACTTTTTTCATTGCGAGAATGAAGGAAACGAGAATGAAAAAAAGGAAAAAAAAAGAATCATCGAACGATGATGCATAATACGTATTTAATGCCAGCATATATAAACCGAAAAAAGATGAAGACCCAAAGAGGAACGAATTACAAAATTCGAAAATATGCTCCTAAGAGGATAAAATCGAAATTTTTGGAATCAAAACTCGATCAATGTTTAGAGGAAAAACAAAGAGGGAAGGAGAAGGAGAAGAATGAGACGAGGAGAGCATATAAATACGGGTAAGGAAGATATATAGAAATGGGGTAGACACGGAGGGTTTCTTGAATTCAGGTCGATTCGAGTTAGCTGGATTTGGCGAATCCACGGCTCGTTTGTAGTCCGTTGCTCTGCAACGTAGCGAGCATTTTCGAAAGATGGCTTCTTTCTTTTCCTTCTTCTTGTGATAGGGCACTGTTTCGTTGGACGACACACACAAACGTATACCAATCGCTCTCACATGAATGTATATGCTGTTGAAACTCAATGCTATAGTTTTGTATCTATATATATCCATTGCCCCTGCGTTAAAAAAGGGAATGAGAAAGAAAGAGAGATCAAGGGGAATCGCGAAAAGATACAAACACTTTGGAGCTGCACGCGGGGCTGCTACCTGGTGACAAGCCGACGAGATCTGACGACACGAGAGAAGAGAGAAACGTCTCTTGCGCGGGTGAAACAACATCAAGTGAGGTAGCGAGCCTACAAACTGGCGAACCATTCCAAGGTAGAAAGAGAGAAGACCTATCGAGATGGGATATAAACAGAAGTAGGAAAGGAGAGGAAAAGGAACCTAACTCGTGGAATCTGTGATCCAAAGACTTTTGTAGTCATCCACCTCGTAGTCTCGTCTCTTCCACACCGTAATTCTCTCTATAGTTCACTTTGATTCTTTCTCCTCTCTTTCTTTTCTGACTGTATTCAAAGATTCGAAGCAACGTTCCAACCCTGCTGGTCAGTGAGATTTTGTCTCTTTTCTCTCTCGCTCTTTCATTCGTACGAACACGTGTTTGCGCGAACCATTCCCGTTCACCGCGGTTTCTCGCATTTCTTTCCTCCTCTTTTCCATTCGGTGGTTCGGTCTTTCGCGCGCCAACTCGCACACACTCTTTCTCTATATACACGTCTTGTCCCTTGCTCCTCCATTCTCTAGCTCTTTTTTTCTCTTTTTGGTACCTGGACAAGGTCAGATCTCTGGCTCTTTGGCAAGCGAGCGAGCGAACGTGCGCGCGCGTGAACGAGAAGAGAAAAGGCGACGATGTATTACTACCGGTGACAGTCCGTCTCGTGTCCACTGTGCTTCGTTGAAAGCCGCGTGCGAAGACGAACAGGGGAGAAACCGCGGCATTGGGTGAGCAAAAGATGCGTACATATATATTTCTGTGTTCGTGTATAAGTATATATATATGCAGCGCCGTGTAGATGGCGTTGTCCATGAGACAAGTCCCCGATCGGCACGGGATTGGTAGAGAAAGAGAGGAAGAGGAAATCTCTCTCTCTCTTTTTCTTCGGCGTGCTCCGACCAGAAAATCCCGAGACCGCAGCCGATTTCGCAACCGCGGGGTGTTCGATATGCGTTAGCCGTAGTCCCCACCGCGAGGGAAATGAGCAAATAAAGTGCCGCCGGGTGCCTGACTTATTCCAGATTTTGGAATGCGCTTCGCGCGCTGTGATGACGACGACGAGAACGACGACGAGGAAAGAGAAGTGCCTGCGAAGAGACGGAAAGAATCGAATAGAAGGATGAGAAAGATGAGAGAAAGAGTGCGAGAGTAAATGCGAGAATGATGCCAAGGGAAGAAAGAGAGAAGGCGAGCAAAGGAATGAGAGAGAAACGCCCGGGGATCGATGTATAGTTGGACAAAAGACACATACGGTAGCCTCATTGTCGGTCCCGGTGAGTCGTTACGCGTGATTGGCCGATTCAAGAGTTACGAGGCTGCGGCTATTCCTCTCTCAGCAAAACTACCGCCGTCGTCGTTCTCCTCATACTCTTTCTCTTCGTTCTCTTCGTTCTCGTCGTCGTCTTCGTCGTCGTCGTCGTCGTCACCATGCGAATACGTGATTTCACCTCTTTCCTCGGTCTTCTCTCCTTTGCCTCTTCCTCGATTTCATTTCGATGCACACGTAGCAATCCGCTCCTCCCTTGTTTCGGTTCTCTTTTCCCCAGCATCGACCAAGCAACACGCATCAACCTGAATATCTATCAAACCAAGATTACGCAGTCTGAGAAAAAAACATTGTTTTTTATTGCTTTCGATCATGCTCGCGATTTTCAAAACTGAATACCAAGGACGAAGAGTTTCGATCTATACCGTCAAACGATATCAGACATTTTGAAATGCGTTAAGAAAAACTTCTTACTAAAAATTTGAAACAAAATCCCATCATACTCTCGATCCCCTCATCCAGAGTTGGTACTAAAGAAACGATGGTATGAGTGGTTTACATTTTCCATGTTCTTCAAACAGCGTATCGAGAAAATATCGATGTGAATTGAGAGTTGGAACGCTATGCCAAGAGTTGCAGCAATGCAGTCGATAAGCTAATACGTATTTAGGGTAGTTGCATCGGATGTACGACATACGTGTGCACATTATAGCTTTGCATATGATGACGTAGAAGTTTGGTAGCAACGTGGGATATTGAGATGATGAGACAGGGTATAATATGCATCACACTGCGGTAAAGAGAAAGCGTCAGTGCAAAGAGGTTGAGAGAAGAGAGAAATAGAGGGATGATGACGAGAAGGAGGAAGAGTGGGGGAGAGGGGTGGGGTGAGAAAGATAGAAGTACCTACATCACATGTACGTTAATACGTGACGGTGTGAGTATTTGACAATAAGGAGTACGCAAGGGTGTATCGTGGAAATAAGAAGACGAGGCTAAGGTATATGGACCGTAGTTACTGACGTTGATGGCGTTGGTTGGTGATGTTGATGGTGTTGGTTGTTTTAGTGAGGGAGAAGGGAGAGGGAGAGGCACACACGTCGAAATGTAAGAAGGGAGGCATTGCAGCCAATGAGAGGCCACCGATATGGCGGCCATTTTAATGATCGGGCTAAGGTAAACAAAGGCAAAGAGGAGCAGAGAATGACTTCCACCCCTCCGGGGGCAACTCTCTCTCTCTCTCGTGCTTTCCACTCATCCCTGCCTCCTGTAGCCTCGCACTCACCCTTCCAAGCTATATAGTAACCCTTTCCCTTCTTTTTTTTCCACTCGCGCTCCCGAGCTCATTGCAGTCACATGCACCAGTCGACCGAGGGAGACCAAGAGCATGTTCGCGATCACGTGACACAGCCATATAACCCTCCGTTCATGCACACATGTATTTTGTTCAACCGGCTATGTACTGTGAAAACCCGTGTATGTGTACGTATATTTTTTATGTACGTATATATATACGTTCATATATACACGCCCACGTGAACGTTTAAGGGTGACCGGCGACCAATCATTGCCTCTCAGACCCGTGTGTCTTTTCCTCAACTCGTATACCGCACACGTGTATACTGGGCCTTCCATCCCCAATCACCTTCCACTCAGCTGGACCCATTTTAATCGATCCAATTTTTTATTTTGCGTCATTAACACCGAAAGAAAAACTCGTGATTCTTTTTCAGAGTTCTCTAGCATCATTCATAATTTTGGTATTTATTTTACGTTGTTACAATTATATACGAACTTCCGCAGAAGAAAGTTCGACACGGTTCTGAAGAAATTAAAGACGGAAATCGAAAACGCCATGGAAGGGTTCTGTTTACTGAGTAGATGGATTTTTTTTCGAGAGTACGAGTATTGAGCTGTTGCTTAAACTGGAGGGGTGATATGGATGTTTGTCGAACTCTCACGAGAGAGAAGCCACCTAAAGTCGGATCGAAAGTCCGACCAAATATTCGTACCATCGAACATTTCGCTACGGACAATTTACCGTTAATATTGTCCTGCTTTGTCAAGTGCCATTAGAAAAATGTTATAAGCAAGTTTTGCTTAAGATGGCAGAAAAAATAAAGTAAATTCAGATGGCAGATTACTGAAGCATATATAACGAATGAGCTATTATTTCCATTAAATAATAATTCTATAAGAGGAATAGAAAAAGAGGGAAGGAATTTATCTCACCTAGAAGATCTCGACAAGCATGGAGGAATAGGCCACTGGCACAAGATGCAGCTGGTAGTTCTTCAACACTGTGCGTTTATCTACGAGAGCATAAATGAAAATGAACGAAAGAAAGAGAGAGAAAGATGTTTGGGTCGCGAGATTATGGGGCATGAGGGAACAACCGCGGTGTGCCAGACGATTTTTAAAGGACGAGAGAGTCGAAGGAAAGGTGTACGATAGGTGTGCGCGCTCTTGTGCCAGAAGGCATAGGAAGGTGCGACTAGCATCGCGAACACACTCGCTCTTCCTCGTCATTGGGTAAACGCGCTGATGGCGCGCACACAAGTACGCCAGAAGAACAAAAACAAAAACAAGAAAAAATTCGGGGTGGTATGGATGCCTGTGGAAATTAACCGCGACGCGTAAGTGAGGAAGAAGGAAAGAGGCAAGAAACAGAGAGTGAAAGAGAAAGAGAGAGAAGAGAAAGATGGTGTGAAGTGGGAATAGGGGTAGAGCAGGAAGTGCGGGGGTGTGAGCTCGAACCCTGGACGAAGAATATACATGCCCCAGGTTATTCCGTGAGAATGGGGATAGTCGGGTACACATTTAGAGAAATATATATGGCATGTCCATAGCTCAATGAGGAGACGCAAGCGTCAAAGCATTCAACGTTCCTTCTTCTTCTTCTTCTTCTTCTTCTGCTTCTCCGTTTCTTTTCGCTTTTTTTTCCCCAAACACTTTTTCCTTCGACCCCTTGAAGAGAGCCACAAGTATGGCCGACATTGGAACGGGCGTCTACTTCTTGTCGTTTCGGTTCACCGTATGTCCAACCATCAGCATCACACACGAGAATGCGAGACTTCGTAATCCTTGCTTTTATACTCCTCTTTTTATTTTGTTCTTTTTTTAAATATGTTTTTTTCGCGTCCCGCGTGCGTGTACGGCTGTAGAAACGAGGTAACCCTGCAAAAGCAAGTCAGCCACAGGAGACCGGCGAACTTGCGTATATATAGAACAGAGAAAGAGAGAGAGAAAGGGGGAGAGAGAGAGAGAGAGAGAGAGAGAGAGAGAGAGAGAGAGAGAGAGAGAGAGAGAGAGAGAAAGGGACCCACAAGCAGGGGCCGAATTGAGCCTGACGTGATTTGACTACATTCACACCTACGTCATCGCGCCCGCCTGGCTGCCTCTCTCGCTGCAAGTAATATAAGGCCCCAACGACGAGACACGGGGGTGGAACCCAGGGCTCCTTCGCGTATTTACACCATGACGACCCTGCTATATGTATACACACGCATACACATTCATTTATATATAAAAAAATATTATATAGCATATATTCGCGATCTTTTCATAGTCCTTTTTTCCGCTCGGTCTCGCCCCCACCTTCGAATCTTTCCTCGCTCTATCTTTATCGCTTCAACCCGGCTACCCGAGCCCTTCCTCGCGTCCACTACCATCATCATCTCGCCAGATGAAACTTCGGGTCTTGTGCACGAAGCCCCCTACGCCGCTACGGGAGCAATGAAGAATAAGGAGGAGAATAAAAATGAAATGAAAAAGAAATTCAAAAAAAGGGAGAAAAAAAGACGGCAAAAAGGATCGTGAGATGAAGCAGGAGAGAGAGAGAGAAAGAGAGATAGAAATAGGCAGAGTTTGATCGCCGCGCCTCAGGTATTATGATGATGTTGGGCGCTATGCACCTCTTTGCTCGGACGAAAGAGGAACGGCAGCAGCATGCACGTCGGGGCTGGTTCTTCACTTTTGCGTGTCCCGGGTGAATCTGTCGGGTCGCGCGAAAGACCGACGGCAATGGCCCAAGCTATAAGATCCGAGAACCTGAAGAGAGAGAGAGAGAGAGAGAGAGAGAGAGAGAGAGAGAGAGAGAGAGAGAGAGAGAGAGAGAGAGATGATGATGAGAATGATAAATTTATTTTACCTTGGTAACCCTTAAGGCAATATTACAATTCTAGATCCGAACAGACCCACAACATGCTGTGGCACGGATCTAGCAAATAGCAGAATCCTTAAATGTAAGACTTAAAATTAATACAATACTGAACATTATTATAATCCAATTCAGCAATCATGGCAATAATAATAACAAATATAATGCCATAGCAATAAAAAATAAAAACAAAATTGCAAGAACAAGATAATAGTAATACAATAGTAATAAAAAAGAAAACAAGCTCGCATGGCCCACTACAAAAGATCGTCTTAACTTAAACTTAACCTAATAGTAATAATAAACTCAACACGCAGTATTCTAATTACACCAATCAGCAAGACTCATGCTAATGTAGCACCTCACAATCATCTCTCCACGTACAACATCCGCCATGTCCCTCCGCGCAACACTTCTTAATATAGTTAATACTGTAGCAACCTTTGACTACATGCCCTCCTCATTCTCTTTAGAGAATAAATACTTAAATAACGCTGTTTTAAAAATCCCAAGCGATTGTGCCGCTGTGAAATTAGGAGGGAGTGATCGCCAGAAATTAATGGAGGATACAACGAACGAGTTGGCAAAGGTGGTGGTGCGATGTATCGGTATGCGAAACACATCTTGCCTGAGAGAGCGCGAAGGCCGACTTGAAGGTAGCGCAGGTAAAAAAAGGTCGCTTATGTATCCCGGAACTTTATCATTCAAAATATTGTGCATCATGATTCCCAAGAAATAGAGACGGCGAGCCTTCACTGAAAGCCAACCTAGGCGCCTCCTGTATGGCGAAATGTGGACATCATACCGCAAGTCAAAAATAAACCGAATCGCACAATTTACTAATCTCTGGAGGAAGATGTTCTGGAGGAATCTCTGGAGAGAGAGAGAGAGAGAGAGAGAGGAGTTCAACCCACAGTCGCCCTTTTTCTGCGTCTCTCTTTCACTCTTGGCGTTCAAGAATCGGCTGGTGAGTGAAACAAGGACCGAACGAAGCCGAATGCGACGTCTCCAGTTACCACCGCTCGCATATCGTCTACGTTCTCCCATATATACACACAAATACACACGTTGAAATACATATGTATTTACAAATATACATATACATATATATAAGCTACAGAACTCCTCCTTGCTCTTATTACATGCTCCTGCTTTCTTTTCTCGATCCTTAACACTTGTCTCGACCAACAAAACCGACAAGAGACACTTTGAACCAAGCAAAACACGTGGAATTCAACCCCTTATGACCTTTATCTTTCTGAAATGCCAGAACACATTTTAGCCACAGGGTTTGATGAAATTTATCGGCAGGACTTGGAAGATCCTTAAGGAATAATTATACATAATTCAAATGCACATACTTGGGCATATTTGGGCACTGTAGAAACCAGGTTCCAATTTTTTCCTCGGTGATTTCGTTTATCTCGGTGAGATATCGTGACGACTAGCCTCGGTCTTCTATGGGGTACAGTTTGTGATAACTGGTTCACCATGATTCCATAATTGTTTCCTATTATCGGGCTTTGGATATCTATAGGGATATTTTCTGCTCTTATCAAGGTGGTCGTAAAAAAAAATATATACATATATATATATACATATAATAAAAAAAAGGAAAAGAACGAATTCACTTCGATGCGCGCTAGTTTTCTTGTTGCCTCGCGGTCTCTCACTCGAGAGCATTACACTTGGGAATGCCGTCTCATCGTTTGTTATCTTCTCGACGATAAGAATCGTCCCGATTGAATATACCGCCGACGAAGAACACGAATTATCCGTTTCTATATACTATATACACATATGTTCTGCTTATGTAGAAATGTATAAATGTATAGTATATATAACATGAATGCTCGTCCCTCTTGGAGTATATTACAGCTGTATTATCTTTATTCTTTATTGCCAAGTGTCAGACGGTAACGCCAGCCTGGCGCAAATAATTATATGGCCCCTCTTTCTTGCTTTGATTGGAGAGGATTTCCGTAGTCGGACTCTTAACGAGGTTCGTACACATAACGCACCGTCAAAAAGCACGCACACATATAAACATCCACGAATGACGCACATTGGGCATATGATGATTTTGGGCCGTTGGGCTCCCCGTAAAAGAGCTTAATGCGCTTGAATTTATAATAACCATATATACGTACATATGCATGTGAATAAACACGCGATCGTCATATCGTAATTCCATCATTAAGCCCTGAGATTGCGATCGGAAGCCCAAAATTTTTGTACGGAATGCAAAAAACTTTTTCGACGTGATAAATCAACGCCGAGTAAAAAAATTTTTCGCAATTTTTGGTAACGCGAAATTGTTAAACTCACTTACATATTCCCAAAAATCTTAGCTAATATATGGTTGCAAAAAAATATTGTTTTTCTCCTTTTAAATGTTGTAGCATTGGATCATTTGATCGGACTGATCTGGCTCGAATAAACACCACGGGACATCCATAATTCCAAGGCCCTAAAAAAATGAAAAGAAAGAAGAAATATTTCGATTCTCCTAGCGCAACCGAGCGCGCGCGTTCCTTTCGAGGGACTGTGTCTCGACGGGATCGTACAAGATTTTGCGCAGCGACAGAAGCACGCAGCATCATTTACAGACGTTCAAAAAATACACATATTTATATACATATACATATTATATGGATGTATCCTCTGCGGGACTATTCCCGGGGCGCACGAAGGTCGCTTCGACCTGGGATATCTTTCGCATGTGGCCTCAAAAAAATCGCGATCTCCAGACTTGCCCCAGCATCTTCTCAACCACGCCATCGCCATACATCATATTGGAGTTGGTCTCTTCGCTTTGCCCATCGAATTCGATGGTCCTTTTCGCTTCGTTCTCGCCCGAAGCTTCTCTTTCGAGCTCGCAGTCAGTATATATTTAATATATATGAATATATGTGTAACGGGAAACATTTCTAGTCCTTTCCAGAGCCAGACAAACTCTCGAGCTCCCGGCTATATTGGAATGAACACGAGAATTATTAAGGCAACCTCTGATACTCGTAATATTTAATAATTCTAATTAAAAGCTTTCCTGTTCTTTCGTGCATATCCTCAATATTAGTATATATATACGTATTTATGTGTATATATATGTATATACGTGTGAGCGTGTATGTTCATGTAAAGACCTATAATCTCTAAAACTTCTCATTTTCGTGGTACACGCTTCAGTTAAAAAGTAACCAGTTCGTACAGTCTGGGAAGTTTATTTTAAAATATCCTGCAGGCGATTATTCGTGGGCGTTGAGTTTCAAAATTAGACCGTATGTACTTGGTCTATATGTATTGGTCGCTGTATGTGCTTGGTGAAGGGGGAGGGAAAGGTTTAGTGGTAAGGGTGGCTGCCTCCTCAACCTCACAGACGTGCTTCGAATTTACAAAAGGCCCTGCTCGACGCTGCTTTTCCTCTTGCGAGCGAAAAAGAAAATGATTATGGCGGATAAAAAAATTTGTAATGCACGCGGTCGAAAGAGAAAAAGATGAATAATAAGTCAAATATGATAGAAACGTGGAAGTCTTGAGGATAGATTTTTTCGTTGATTATTATTAAACAATATTTTGGAACGTAAGAAAATTATGCAAAAACTATTTTTCATAGTGGTGAAAAAGATCCTTAATCTATGAATTTTCAAATGAGATTATTTTCGATCGAATTGTGCGTGGATAATTGTCAGGAAAGACTTTTTTCTTTCGGAAATTGGTTTTTTATTTATATAAATTATTTTTCTCGTGTTGTGGTAAGCTCGTATGATATATAGTGACACTGCAAAGGGTAGTGGTACGTTCCGCCCTCTCACAAAGGTATCGTTTTATCGGACTCTGCGATGCTTTCCCTAGAACCCACCCGGAACATGGAAAGCCCTACTAGCTGGACACTCTCTTGTTCCCTTTGGCTCGAAAGACGCTCCCGTAGCAATATTCAGCTCCCTCTTACTCTTTTTATCTTCCCTACCGTTCAAGGAAGAGAAGTGTAGGAAGCACGCAAAGTCTTACAAAGATGGTCGCTTTAATATACGTATATAGGACGTAAATGGAATATATACGCGTGGTTGTAACCAATACCCCACAGGTCGGCCATTTCTGTCGCCGGGGAATGAAATGAGAGAGGAGTGCGCCCTATACCACATACGTACACTTATGTGTCTATGTACACATAAATATATATGCGCGAAAGAAAGAGGAACACGATACAGGGTTTTTTTTGATCTCACCACGGTAGAGCACACCCTCGATCGTGTTACACACCTGTGCCAGGAGACACCTCCTTTTTCCGGGCATTCGTATATGGTTCAAAGATGGCCGTCCTCGAATATATGTATCCATGGACATTGCGCGATGATGGGTCGGCCATTGTGACAAAAAAGAATGAAAGAAGAAAAAAATAAAATAAAAAATGGGGAAAATAAGTGTCGAGAAAGAAATGGCGCGGAAAAAAAATTGTCCGCCATTTTACGTCGCGTCTTTTCTCATTTTAACGCCGGTTTTTAGCGAAAGACAAAAGTTTTAAAGTCAAAAATGGTTTCTCGAAAAGGACTTCATGATAGAATTTGTGGAGCAGTTCATTCAAAGACACGTGTAGGTATAAGCACTACGATAATCTGAATCTAGAATATTAATAAATACTTGGACTCTCACGGTCATCGCATTCACACGACGTCTAATTACCGTTAAATTTATTTTGTCGCGACAAGAGATTCAAAGCATAAAAACGAGAGAAAGAGAGCAGCGAGGCAAGGTGTGCTAGAGATAAATATACATACGAGTTGTACTTTTTTTCATCGTTTTATTTTGGTTAAAAATAATTGTTTTTTATTGTTCTTGTCTGAGCGAACGAGCGAGTTCTTCGTCAATCCCGTTAGTTTTTGAGCGTTGTGTAGATGCCTTGCCACCACCCCCTCCGTACATGAGAAATGCGCCCTTTTTCTTTCATTTTTCCTCTCTCTCCCTCTTTTATCAACTTCGTTCTCTTATCGCATTGAAACCGGACTGTGGATACCGGAGGCAAGAAAGAGCGAGAGAGAGAGAGAGAAAAAGAGAGAAAGACAATTACCGCAATGTCGAAGCCGGTTTTCTCGTTGTCGATCTCTTAGCGCGTTTACTATTTGCTCCCGTGTTTTCTTGCGCGTATGCCCTCTGAGCGGGCGCAAAATGGCAACTGGTTCGAAATCGAAATCGTCGCACGCTGTAGTTATCTCATCTCTCTTTCTCTCTTTCACGTCTTGACTCGTATATGTATATATATTTATGTAGACGCGTGTTGATAAAGTGTTAGCTCGTGTGTTACGCGAGAAGCTCGTTGGTAAAAACGAGCAAAGTACGTATCAGCTCTCGCAAGCCAAGAAGGAAAAACGGGTTCGCGGTTCTCTATGCTCGCGAGTCCAGACCGGGATATCACGGTCGTTGGTGTCGCATGAATAAGTTCTCAACTCTCTGTACATTCGTATATTATACAGTCGTACTTTGTCCATGATATCGTAATACATATACTTTGAGAAAATGAGAGAAACTAGCGGAGCAAGTTTATTGGTGTGTGGAAGTATGTGGATGTATAAAACACCGGAAACTACCGAGTACTCTCTTACATAATTTCTCATTACATCTTCGCAACGTGACCTTGATAAGAATTCCTCTCAAGTAAATCCCCTCGTGATAGTTTTGTAATATGGTAATCGAAACGGGCGTGGGTGTCTTCTTGAATATATATACATTTATAAATACATGACATGTGTGTAAAGTTGAACACCGCATGAATTTAGTTTAACTGCAATATTATCCATGGCATTACCGTTCTCGTGAGTCCACCTCGTAATTCATTAAATAATAAAAATACACGCTCATAAGAAAAATTGTCATTCGATATATGCGAATCTTGGCTTGCGAAGCCGCGGGAAAACCTCTCGAGTACCCCTGTTGCTCTCTATCGATTCATCGGTACGCTCGATCAAACCATTCGCCCCGAGTTCACGATCTCCTGCTCGATATAAAGGATCTGAGCCGTTAGACTCGACGACGATCACTTTTGTACACGCTTCTCTATCGCGGTGGTGGCCGCGTCTATACGAATCCGATTAATGTTGAAATATAGGCCGCCTCTGGGAAAGATGAGAAAACTTGGAGCCCGTTAAACGATCACGTGTTTTTCACGCTCTGTTGGTGCCCGCCTCGCGCCATCTTTAAACATCTCGAAAAAAATGTGTAGGAAATGTAATTCATAGATAAAATAAATTCTACTTTATACGATTCCCGATATGAATTCTCTGATCTCTTTACACGATGCAGAACTGAATTTATAATATTCAGATCAAGTATTTATAACAGTCGAATCGAACGCTACTTTTTGATGCTTTTGATTTTTTGACGAGTATATTTATGTATATGAGCAAGGAGTCATTGATATCTCTACGTTTGCTCGTCTTTCTGTTCTCGTTGCGTTTGAAATTTAACTGCACGTCTTCGCAGCAACAAAATTCTCGCTGTCTCTCAATTTACAAACGTTTTGCACATATATATATATATATATATATATATATGTGTGTGTTTATATCCACGAGATATCGCATTATGCTACACTTAACACTGTCAGCCATCCGTAATAAGGTCCGGGAGAGACAGCGACGTGTTCTCGTCGTGTAGTTGAGCTGTTCGCAAACGAACACGAGAAGAGAGACATCCTGCGTCATGCCAATTGTCTCCTTCTCTCTATTTCTCCATCTTGCCTCATTCATTGTACACGTGTTTCTCCGCGAATCGTGATAATATGCCTGAGACATACAGATTATCTACGTTTCATACCAATTATGCATACGTGCGCAGATCCAGCGAAATATTATCCATCTTCGCAATTAGAAACATCTCTAAACAATAAAACACTAATTAGAGTGAGTTTTGGCGCATATCAGTTCTAGAGTTGCATTTCGTGTCATCGAATTCAGCGGAAGGTTCTCGCCCGAGCGGAAAGATATTTCTCTGCGACATAAAAAATGTTGTCAATTTTCGAAATATAGAAATTTCGCAATAAACCAAAAGTGGCATTACTTTCGCATTAAAATATTTACCTTTTTATATTTATAAATACACCTTTTTCAAAAAGCACCAAGAAATATCTTACAAAAGTAACTAGAAAGTGATTCTTTGTCCTTTTTCATAAAAATTTCAAGTAAAAAAATGTAGGGATTATTTCGAGTTATGGGGACTTAAAATACATTGATTGGAAGTGCTGAAAAATATTTAAAAAATTTTATATTTTTAATTTGGCTATAATTTTGATTAGCTCCACTAAAACGTTTCTCATGAACCTTCCCATCACGATAATTTCCTCATATTTGCTGGTCTTCTACTATCTCGGATTGCAACAATCTTATAGAAGAATTTACAAATATATAAAACATATACACATCATTGCGGATAGGCATGGATATATGTATATAGTTGGAATGCGAGGATTTAAGTGTAGGGAGTTACGAAGAAATGGCGGTGGTACATTATTACATTACGCGCAACTAGGTAGGTAGTTAATTTAGCAGTGGCATCCATGAGGTATACATTCGCGGAGCGATTGCTTCTTGTATTGCCCAGACGCCGAGTTTCTGTTTGTGCCATATGCGAGTTTGTGGGTGTGTGTGTATGTGTTCATATGCATAATGTAATTGACTTCATCCCTGAAGTACTCCCTCGCTTTTCGCCTACCCATCTATCTTTCTCATTCGCATCAGCGGATGAGTGCTTCACTCTGTGTGAACCACTCGCACCCATCTCTCCGCACCTTTCATTTCTTTCAAGGTGGATAAAAAAAGAGAGACAGAAATGGCGACAGAGAGATCGAGAGAGAACGAAAGAGAGAAAAAAAGATATTGGCTTCCTCTTTCGATCATTCGTTCTCTATCTCATCTCTACGCGATACTACGGGGTATATCTTTTCTGTTCAGCTCTGTGTAAAGCCGCGCGCACTGCGTTTACTCGCCGCTCTCGAGCGCCAAGAGGTAATGGATCTCGCTGGACGGTTCATCCGCCATGAGCCAACGGCAGCCCAGGATCGTAGAATCGGTTATAAGGCGTGGAATGTTATATACTGTCCGCAGAGATACTCGGGATACTCCAAGATTACCAAGTTCCATCTAAGTTTTATATAGGTATACATGTACATAAATAGACATATATATATAGACATGAGTGCTCGCATTTGTATATAGATATATAGGCGGATATTGATGGTGTCCATTCCTTTGTCCGCAGCTTGCGTACGCTGCGTTTCTACAATTCGTTTACCCCCTCACCGTGGAGTAATGTATACTTATTGGCTGGCCAATACGCGTCGTGTGTCTTAGGATCGTATTAAGTGAATTGCTGTTATAATAGTTATAGCCGAGAGATTGTTACGAGCAATAAAGTACATGCGAGATGTCAATCGTATGATCCTTGTTTTATGAGCCCCGCCAACTACGTATCCGATTCGGTCACGCTTTCAAGACTTCTACGAGGGTTGAAAATATCGAAATTTTTGTAGTTCTATGAAAAGTTTATGATATATACATTTTTGAGGACCGTGATTGTAGTGAATTTGAAGAACTAGCCAAAGAAATTGGTAAAAAAATTCTTGGAGCAGCTTACAGTTTTAGGGGCAAAAAAAGAATTAAAATTACGAAGTGAGCAAAGAGAGAGAGAGAAAGAAGAGAAAGTGTCTTCGCGTGTGTGCTTGTCCTTTCTCGATCTCTCATAGCATTTCTCTTCCTCTTTTTTTTCCCAAAGCTCTCATATCCTTTTCGTATATATATCGCTCAGTCGACCATTTCTCAAAGAGTTCTTGAAGTAAACTGTTGCAAATTAAGGTTGCACAAGGAGCCAGCGGTCATTTCTCAAGCTGTCTTCTCGCATAAATTATTGCAAACGAAACGGCCAGCCGAAAGAAACGCATAACGTGCCTCTCTGTCGCCCTTTCTCTTCTTTCTTTATTTTTCTCTCTTCCTCTCGCTTGGTGCAATTCTTTGGCTGCTCCCGCTTAATAGACGGTCAAACTGACGATGCTCGCGAGAAATGCCGCCGAAAAGAGAGGAAGACGGGCCAGAGTGTGCCGGAGAGAGATCTCAGCCAAGGCTCTTTCGAATTTTTCATTGACGGCCCTTTGATTATAATAATAATAATAATAATAATAATAATAATAATAATAATAATAATAATAATAATTTCGGTACATCTATATCCTCGACGTAGAATTTCGAAGATTTAAATAATTACTCGATCTTAATCCTCATTCTACATTCAATTACTCACGATAAAATTCCTCGGCTCTCTCTTGTCGTCTGTTCATTAAAGCTTACGTATATTTTCAGCCCTCACATATATACGTACCTGCAACAAAAAGATTCACAATTTATTAATTATTTAGCTCTATGAAAAATGCTAAATTTTCAATTTATTAAATATATTGGAATATTCAGTAGCTTTTTTCTCTGCTTATAAGCGCCCTAGGGTGGGTTTGAGGGTAAAAAAAAGGAAAAATATTCAACGCCGAGCTTTACCTCTCGCCAAATCTTGTTCCTCGCCAACCTCATTCTTTCCTTATGTATATATCCGCTATATACGACGGATAATACAATCAAAAGTTTTCCACAGATTTTCACTTCGCAATAACCTGTGACTTCGAGTGTTAATAATTATAACCCTATTGAAGAGCGTAAGAGAGAGAGAGAGAGAGAGAGAGAGAGAGAGAGAGAGAGAGAGAGAGAGAGAGGGGGGGGGAGAGTGAGATAGGGAAGTTTCGAAGTTTTTCAGGGCTTCTCTGCGTCGTGCTTTCGTATCTGCGTTATATATTTATGCTATAAAAGTGGAAGAGAGGGAAAGAGAGAACAAAGTCGCCCCACCGTTTTCACGAAATACCAGGAGGAAATAAGTCGAAGTTCGTGATGCGAAAAACGCGTTTTGTACCATGGATATATACATATATAGTTGCGAAGAAATTGGTGGAAATTTAGACCGCATGGTCGATTTTTAATGAATCAGATTACATTTAGAATTATGTCCTGACGTTTTTATATACGTTATCCCATTTTTCCCACCATTCCATTTCCGAAGTCGTGAATCTATACATTTTTTTTTCCAAATACCATATCAAAAATCTTGCGTTAACCAAAAAACGATATTCCCGAGAAAGCGAAATGAATCAGAGATATAAACGTGATTTTACCTTTGATATATGGTTGGGAAATGGAGAAAAGATTTCTTCCTGCGAGATATCCTCTTCTATACTTATAAAATTGGGAATTCAGGGCGAGGGAGTGTTAAATCGAGTGGAATCAAAATGATGGCCGGAGATGCAATTAATTTCAATTTATTGACTTTTCCGTCCCGATCCCCTTGACCCCCGTTCTTCTCCCCCACCCCGCCTGTACATCGACTCGTTTCCGAAAATAATTCTATGAGTACGCTCCGATTGTCACGAGTCCGTGTGTGTGGGCGCGATTAAAGAGAACGTTAGCAAGTCACCGTGCACACATATTTGCAGAATATCGATCACGCGTGTTATAATATATGTCTGGAGTTACGAGCGAGAGTCAAGTCATGCTAATATCGCCATTAAACCCTATCAGTCATGCCTTACCCGAAAATTCGTCATATATATATTTGCGTGTATCGATTTCGTGCGTTGATTTCAGTCGCGATATGCACGAGCTTGAGATAGCTATTAATATTCATATTTTGTTGACGCTCAGGGGTTGGAAGAGAAAATCTTCTTCTATATACATAAATGATATATTTATATACACAGGCAATGGTTTTTAGTACCTTGCGAATACATATCTCACCAAAGGTGCGCCGCGTTCTTTCTTCATTGCGACTTCCGCTCCTCGATTCATTCCTCGAAGGGATGAAGCCGGAATGTCCGCCGGCAGACAGAGAGATGGGGTGCGAAGGACAAAAGGAAAGAGAGGAATGAAATAGATGAAAAAAATAGACATAGATCTTAATGCACTGTGCACACGTGGAATAGCTTCGGTGAAAAAAAAAAAAAATATAGAAAAATCATTATTAATCGTCAGGTCATCGACCTGAATATCCTTTTTCTTCTCTTTTTCATTCTCAACCCTCTCTCGACGAGCTTCGGGCTGTTTGCAGCATTCTCTCTTTATATGATCGCCTCTCTGTATGTGCTAGAAACTTCGCGGTACGTTTGCGTTGCGTGCGAGAACATTAAAAACCCTTTGAACATTTATGAGTTGTCTGATTCTTCCGCTTGTCCATATGAACGGAATGCAGAAGAGAAGGAAAAGAAGTAACTCCTCCTCTATCCTAGTTCCGAAATCGTTTTTCATTGAGACTCTATTTCATAGTTTTTATTGTCAAGACAATAAGTCTTTTTCAGTAGTGACACTAATAAAAATGTAATTTGTTAAAAAAACGGAAAGAAACTGGAATTTACGGTATAAAGAGGAATAAAATTTACGATGAAAAACGTGAATGGAATTCAGGTTAAGAGAAGGATATAACTGCGTCCTAGTACACTTATCAAGTCCCCACCAGAATAATTATTTGAGTCTTCGGAAACTATACGTAATGTTTTATTTTTTTTCAACTCGCATCTCTTTTCACATTCGCAAAAATATATACTTCTCTTTTGAAAACAAAAATGCATACCTAGAGGGAAAAAATAGTCTGAATACGAGAAGAAAAAAATTGAAAATAGAATTCTGAATATTCCGGAGGGAATATTCTCGTCTTTTACAATCGCAATAAGAAAGATCGCGCATTGTTCTCACCTCGCTCCGGTGGAATACTCGAGGAGGAGTGAAACAGCCCAGTAGCATCGAGTAGTGTGTATACCTGATGCAATTTGTTCGACCGTGAAATGCGTCGGTTTGCAGGACGAGCTCGCTCGGACCACGTCTATCCGCAATATGTTGGACCTCACTGAGGCTTCCTCTTGTTGCTTCTGGCCTTTTCTCATTTGTATTGCTCTCTTTTTTTCCTTTCCTCTTCGTTTTCTTCTTCTTCTTATTCTCATATTTTTTCCATCATTTTCGTTTCCATGGCGTCGATCGCCGCGGAACTCTGAGCGTGGATATAGCCGTCGGTAATCATTTTATACAACGTTGCAACATTGTTGCGGTTGCGACGTCCAGATATACTTATTCAATTCTTCTTCTGCCATTCCACGCTACTGATCGTACGGAATATAACACTTAAATCTTTCTTTTCTCTTTTACTTTCATTCTTTGGTTCAACTTTTCCGAGATTGATTTCCCATTCTTCCTTATTCTGAGAGATCAAAGAACTTTCAAGGACATCCGAGTTGGAAAATAGACCTTAGAATTACGCTTTATTGGCTTTGAGGTTCCTTAAAGGGGGACAACCATTTAGAACCTTCAAAAAATCGATTTTTTTTTGCTTTAAGGTAGATCGGTGAATTTGAGCCATCCAAGATGAAGGACTGACAATTTTTATAGTTACACATAAATACGAGATGAATTGATATTTGCAACTTGAACGCTATTTACCATCTAGTTTGGTAGTAATTAATTCGTAAAAATCGACTGTTTCCAGACATTTATCCCTACGAGCATAGAAAAATCGTATGCACGTCAAAACTTATTGAATTTTTACATTTGGTACTTCCAAGATTTCGTAATAAAAAATTGATCACTGTATTCCGCGAATATTCCTGAATATAAAAGTACTTGGGTTTTTGGACGTTACCATTAAAAATCGACTGAAAAATAAAAAATTATTCGTTGTAAAATGATTGAGATTTCCACAGGAATGACACGGGAAAGAGCGCGAGAGCGCTTAGCAACTCTGTATTCAGTGTCTGCTAGAACATGCCTTCAGACGTGACATTTTGCCAATTTGACTGTGTTTTTCTTTCTTGTTCTTGAATGTTTTTACCGTATTTGATAAATATCGATAGAATTAATGGTAATAGATAAACTGGCAAAATCTCTGTCGTTGCGTAATTCCTTTGTGTAAATACTCTATATAGGTTATAAACAAAACTGATAGTTTTGGCAGATGACAGTAACGGCCATGACACGTTTTACAATCCACTACGCTCGTAAAATTTCAATTAGTAAACATTTTTTGAACAATAAAATCATATAAAAATATCCATTCTCCGCTGTTTATATTTCGAAAATAATAAAATTATAATTTCAAAGACAATTTTGCATTTGCAAACCTTGGTCTATAATAGGTACTGCAAAGATCACGTAGCCGTCACCGATTTACCTTAAAAGTTACTTTAATATTTGTAGAATACGAAAAACTTCATGACTTAGGCCAATAGCAGATTAGTTTGTTATAATCGTAATAATCGTAATAATAGTAATAATAATAATAGTAATAATAGTTCGTAATAATCGTAATAATCATAATAATAGTAATAATAATTAGTTCGTAATAATAATAAAATAGTAATAATAGTAGATTAGGCGGCATAGCAGATTAGTTCTGAAGTGGCTTTATCAAGCACTTTTCCATTGCCAAAACTTTAAACGCATTTTTCTCGAAACTTTTTTTTTCACTATGTGTTTTTTTGGTGCCAAAGATTGTTCAGAGACTATTGAACCGATCGGGCTAAAATTTTGCACACGTTTTCGTAACATATACGACCACTTGGTGAACCTAAACATATTTTTAATTTCTCAAAATAAATTAGTTTTTTTGATTAGCGAAGAAGAAAAAAATTATCGAAAATATCGATTTTTTTTATTTTATGTCTGCCATTTCTCCAATTCTTAACTTATTATTAAAAGATTAGGTTTATCAAGTGAACACAGGCATATACTGATCACATCCTTTCGCCTTCTGTTTCAGATCATTTTTCACGGCGCTACAATCGGCACCGTAAAAAAATGCCTAATGCGTAAAAATGCTATATCTCCGTCAATTTTCAATCTTTTCTAATGATTAAAAATGGAAAATACTCGTTGAAATATTTATAATAATCTGTTAAAATTTCAAAGAGATCCATTTATTTCTTCCCCTTCAAAAAAATTCTTAAAAATCTGCTCAATTTCGGCGTTCTAAATGGTTGTCCCCCCTTAAAGAAGAGACCCGCGCAAAAAAAATCAGTCTCGGTGAGCCGTCTTGCAAGAGTCTCGCTGAGAACGGTTTGCGGTACTTTTTTAAATTCTTCCCGAAAGTCTCGCCGGGACTGTTTCCAAGATTTTCTGCAAATTTTTACGAGAATCTCGCCAATTGAAAAAAAAAACGCATAATGCTCATACAAACGACCCGCTTTTTTTCAAGCTCACGCACTCACTCCCTCACTTACATGCTCATTATTCTCTCTCTCTCTCTCTCTCTCTTTCTCTAGTGTTTTATTATTTTATCTTTGTATTTATCGGTTCCTTTATTATTATTTCCTTTGTATGAGTATTGATGGGGGTAAAGCCGGTTTTACTTACATTTTAATAATTTGGAGTATATTTGGCATATGCATTCATCTCCCAGAATAGATTTTCCGTTTTCATGATCCTCGAGTACTGTCATCATTTGACCATTTCTCTCATTAAAAGCAGCTTTTTTCGCACTATTATATGAGCTGCTCCCACACTCTTGCCGATGTTTCCCAAGACCGCCCAGTTTCTTTTTTTCACTTGACGAGACCGATTTCGCGTCCATTGGCTCAAGGGCCAGATATTCCTTATCGTCTGCGTAGTATTTAACCCAAAAAAATTACCAATGGATGGTGGACAATACATTTTTGTTTGGGTTTGTTTGGGTCGTAAAGTTTTTCAAATATTTTGTTTTTGCTTCAAATTTTTATTCATAACATTATTTACGTCTGGAAACAGTCCCCGCGAGACTCTCGGAGAAAGTTTCAAAAAATCTCAGAAATAGTCTCGGTCAGACTTTAAAATTAAAATTCCAAAATATCTTGAAAACAATCTCGGCGACATTCTCAAAAAAAAGTCTCAAAAAATCTTGGAAACAGTCTCGGTGACACTTAAAAAAAAAAGTTTTAAAAAATGTTGGAAACAGTCTTGGCGAGACTCGTAAAAATTATCAGAAAATTTTTAAAATAATCTCGGCAAGACTCCTAAAAAATGTTTTAAAAAATATTGGAAACAATCTTGGCGAGACTCTCGTAAAAATTTGCAGAACATCTTGGAAACAGTCTCGGCGAGACTCTCGGAAATAATTTAAAAAAGTACCGCAAATCGTTCTCAGCGAGACTCTTGCGAGACGGCTCGCCGAGACTCCCGACAAGACGTCCCGGCGAGACTGACTTTTTTTGCGCGGGGATAACTCTCGAAGCACACTCGATAATTCATTATTTTGTTAATTCTATCTTCACATTGTTTCATTCTGTTTTTCTTATTATCGAAGTGATTGCTGATTTTTTAAATTCGAAATTTGCTCCGAAAGTAGCATACAAAATTCTTGCCCCTGAGGTCAGAATAACAAAGTATTTTCTTCACAAAAGGCGGGAGAGAATGTGAATAAGAAATGATCAGAAATAACGGACCGTTCAATCACTTCGAATATAAATAAAAACTAATAACAATAATGACAATAATAACAATAAACGGCTATTTCCTTTCCGCGTATAAAACGGGTATTGGTGAAACGAGAAAAGGACTAATTCCGTGCCGAGACTTTAACGAGTTTATTGCCATTTCGTACCGCGCTCGCGCGTCAAACGTTTTCACGCTTTTACGATTCCCAACTCTTAGTGGACTGCTGTTATGCGCGATAGATCGACACTCGTATATTCGTTGGTTATTTCTTGAATCGGAGATATATTCCGGCAGCTATGACTGCTCGGCCATATTTTAAGAAAAAGAGAGTGAGAAAGAGAGGAATAATACAAAAAAAAATAAAAATAAAACTTCGCCTTGGCCCTTCCATTGGCATGGCTCTTGGCTAGGCTCGTCAAGAGGATTAGGAGGATTTAGAAGTCGTTGTTGGCAGAGCATGGTGGTTATTTTATCGAGCCTCGCTGCCCTTCTACCTGCGTACGCACTTCAAACTTTTCTCCATATTATATTTATATACACTCTCTTTTGTATACGTGTATACTATTTGTGTATGTATATAGTTAGTTTATGTCGGTCAGCAGGGCCAAAAGCGACGCCTTCACGTTTTGGCCCTGCGTACAACCCAACCGGGATCTTTTTCTTACCCGGCTACCATCTTTCTCATATTCCCTTGATAATAGAAGCTTGCACTCCCCGGCTTAGCATAAATTACAATAAATAATGAGCAGTCTCGTAGAAATTATAATGTAACTATAATATACGGGATATTCAACGTCAAGTGTGATGATTTTTGCTACGCTATTGTGAGGCGCCTCGAAAATACACTTCTTTCACTGAGCTCGCAACAAATAAACCTTTTCCCTGTCAAATTCAATTATCCTTAGAAAAACGCTTCAAATTCGTAACAGTCTCAACAAAATTGGCATTGATATTAAAAAGAGTATTTCCTCAAAAGAGGACAAAAAGAATATACTGAAACGTGGAGCTGTATATCCGCATGCATTTTTTTGCCCCTTTGAGCTCGGGGAAAATGGCCGTTCGCAGGGAGAATTCTTGTGAAATGCGGAGTGACATAGAGGGGTTGGTGAGATGTTCCGATTATGCGCTCAGATAGGCGTCTCAAAAAGGAAAGGAAACACGTATATATATGTAGATATATATATAACGTGTTGTTGAGAGATGCGCGTGCACACAACTCTTTCTGTATTTTTCTGCAACGCGTTCGTCCTTTCGAAAAGCGAGGGGTGCGAAACGCACTTTTGACGCCTCGGTTTCGCCTTTGCGACACCATATGCACTCTGCATGAGAAAAAAACAAATTTATACACACATACATCATCTATATATACATAAATATAGGGGCAGTAGGTGCGAAGTGCGTATATGAATCTCATATAGGAACGAGGGGGTTGCGAGAGAATCTTTTATTTCAATCGTTCCCTTCGTTCGCTCATTCACCGGGCGCGAGAAGGGATAAAAAGTCTGTGTCCATCCACATACACGTATTTCGTACGTATATATAAATACATCTGTATGTATATTATACCTACGTACACTCAACGGGATGTACGAAAGAACGAACTCTCCCGATTGCGCTCTGTATTTCTGAACTTGTGTTCTGGATGCATGCAGGGTGCAAGAGAGAGATAAAGTATATGCAGCGCGCATAGTGCGTTGACTGCATTCAGAAAATGCCCGCGGGGTTGTATACACGTATATATGTGGAACCAGGGTGTCAAGACTCCGCCTGTGGGAATAACAGAGTAAAGAACGGTTTGAGGGTTTCGAGGGAGATGAAGGAAAAGAGCCAGCGAGAGAGGGGAACGAGAAAGAGGGAAAAAGAGAGAAGGAAAAGAGAGGGAGAAAGAAAGGAGATGAGCGAAAAGAGGTGGTATATGATTGCATCGAGTATCGCGTGACGTCATTCCCGCGCACCCCCAAACTCGCCGTACTTTTTTTTCTCTTTATTCTTTTTTCCCCTGTTTTTTTTTGCAACCCTCTTGGTTTTTCACGTCCGCTCTCTGTCTTTTTCTCCCATCGTCCTCTCATCATATATACGTATACTTTTTTATGTATATATATTATTCGTCATCCTGTTTCGTTCTCGCGTCACAATTATTTTTGTCCTTCGAGGACTCTGTCGTGTCTCGAGAACGGAGAGTGTAGAATTCACACTCTCTTGTACGTCATGCATATATAAATATATGTGCTTGGATGCATATATATATATATATATATATATATATATATATATATATATATATATATATATGAATATTCCGGCCGTACAAATGCCGTAATGATGCACTATTATACGAATATGTGAATACGCGGATTAACTTTTATATCTCTCAAGATTTTCACTTTATTTTTCTTTTTTTTTTTTTACTTTTCATTCCTCGTATAATTTTCTTCGGGTCTGTGGGTCATGAAGTTTACGGAAAAAAGGCTGATCCTCAGCTTTGAATTCTAACTCATTTGGCGAAACTCATGTTGAAAATTGTCCGCAGGATATTTTTTTTTTTTCGTATATCCCCGTCACATTTGTTTCAAAAAATTAAATGAAACTTTTTATTCCCCAGATCGGCACTCGTGGGTTATTCATTTCACTTTCATGGACGCTGTTAATACGCGAAAATTTGTTTCCAGTCTCTTAAATTCCTCGTGTCCGAAGAACCCGAGTAAAGATCGGTGAGTCATTTTTTTAAATACATTTTTATGCTTCGTAAATGCATTTGCGGGCATTTTGTTTTTTCTGTTTCGTGCATATAAAAAAGTCGTCACCTGTCGGGTATATCGTATCATAGGTGATATATATGTATAAATATATACATATGAATGCTGTCGAAGGTTCGTAGGAGTGCTCGCTGAGGAAACGAAGACGGGGAGTAAATGATCACTTGGGATTACGTGTCCTCGTAAAGTCGGAAAGTGCAGACGTATACCTGCATACATGTAAATATATACTATATCTTAACTTGCATAGGTGTGTACGTGTATCTCTAACTATACAGGGATGATCCGAAATAGCCCGTTGAGCACGAAAAACGTTTTACTGAGTCGCTCGACTATTGCGAGGATGCTACAAACGCACACACATTCAAACATCCAGTTTATATACGCACGCATATACATATGTAGATATATTCTCATTCGATACTTGGACGAGGTCAATGTCTTTTACGAGCCATGAAAAAAACATTTTATCTCGTTGTAAAACGCTGCAGAGTCTCTTCTGTTTTTACCCTCTTTCCTTCCCTTTAATCTCTCTCTTTCTCACTATCTCCCGGTGAAAAACCAACTATTATCGGGTCGCGCGGTCTCTTCCACCTTTCTTCGTGTTGCTTGTCCTCCCATCATTATACTATTGTAACGGCCGCCATCACGTTTTCGTCCTATTGTCGATAAGCGACTGAGCTCTTCACCAACCTACTCGTCAAAAATTCTCTTTCTCGTATCTTTTCTCAAACACACATCCAAACTCACGTACGTGATATCGTGAAACGTCCTTTTTTCTCTTTCTTACGTCAATAATTTACCGAGAATTTATTTATTGAATTGTTGAAGAGTCAACGAATTGATTATTGTTTTTTTGTTGTTCCTCGACATTCAAAGCTCACCGACGTTTTTAAGGAGCAAAGTGTTTCGTCATGCGTAGCCAATCATCTTCCCCATAATCGAGACAATGTCCGCGAGTATAGCTCGAATTGACGAACTCACGGGCTTAAGGGCTAAAATCACTGTAACGACCTCAAAAAATGCCTTTTTTCGACAATTTTTTTCGGGTGGACGAAAAGGTAATAGAATAATAATATTCGGGGAAGTTATTAAGCATATATTTAACTGTACAACAAAAAATTATGATTGAAAAATATTTTAAAATGGCGACACCAGAGTCATTCCCGCGAGACTTGTTGAATTCGAGGCGCTCTGCGGCACGCAGTGTAATTGGTGCAATTGTTGATGTGGAATAAAAAAAAACCTTAATCTAGATTCTCTAGGAATCTAGATAAATCTAGATAGATTAATCTAGATAATCTAGGAATTTTGAAAATATTCATTTTTGTATTATTGGCGAGTGTTTGAATGAAGAGGTTCAATTTTCTACAGAAAAAAGGAGTAATTATTTGTTGATAAAAAATGTTTAAATGAACTTATCGAAAATTCCGTACGTATCTCACTTCGAAATATTATTTTTAAGATGTTGTCAAAAATTCGAATGAAAAGAATGAAAATTGTTGGAGTTATGCTGTGTGCCGTTTTGAAAAATCGTGTTTCGAGAAAAACGCATTTAAAGTTTTGAAACGTGGTACTGAAATGACCGACGCGCTCGGGGAAGAGCCCGAAATTTCAATGAAAAATTTTTTTTCCGGTACAAACCTTTTTGCCTCATATTCAAGAGGGTTCAAAGTATATTTTAAGCCAATAAAAAAAATCGATTTTTCGAAAATTCTACAGTGGTTTTACCCGTTAACTCGTTTCACATCCTATTTGTATCTATATATACTATACATATAAACGTTATCTTCTTGGTTATAGGAGCTAAGAGGATGGCTCTACGTGGATGGATAATCCTCCCTGGATATGAGGGCGTTACGGTCATTTAGGATTAACCCCACCTGATCAATCGTCTTCAGACGCAAGCACACACACACACACACACACACACGGGCGCGCGCGCGCGCGCGCGCGTCTTGCTACCTGCTATTCTCGATAGATATACCGCCTGTTGGGGTATGGGACATTCCAAGTAAAATGAAAAGTCGTCTGAACTACTTCAAACGCTCTGTTCAATTTTTAACTCAATTTAGAAAAGTAAAATGAATTATATGCTTTCTCGAATGCGCCTTTGTTAATTTAATATTTGTTTTTAGTACATTTACTTTACATTTCTTCCCCAGTATTGTTGAACTATGATAAAAACATCTAGTACGTACGGTTTTAAAGTATAAAAAAAATGTGGTGCAAGCCCCGGAGGGTGAAGATTCCAGACCTGTCGATTTAGTCTGGAATGCCGTCTATAGAATATCGCCCGAGGTAATAGCAATGACATTACAAGCGCGGCGTGAGGAGAGAGTGGTCATCATTGGTAAAACACGAACGAGTCTCATATGTGCGGGTTAAGGACTCCAAAGATCCGTAGGTCGTCCTCTCAGATCTTTTGCTCGCGAGAGAGCAAACCAACGGATACGATGTATATGTAAAAAGAGAATGAGAGAAAGAGAGAAACAGAGTGGGATATGAGGCCTCGAGACATTTGTCACGCCGGAGTTGACACGCCAAAGACAACGAGAGATCACTCCCGATATTATACCTGAAACGTTGTTCAGCTATAACTCACTGCTCCCGAGCAAGACAGCTTCAGGCCTCTTCCCACGACGACCATGAGTTTTCTCGACTTGTATCTCTTATTATACTTCCCTGTTTCTCTTTCTATCGTTGTTTTTGTCAATCGTTCTCAAAGTATGAGCCTGTCTAGAGAAGATGAAAAATATATGAGCCCTTTAACGATATATTTTCGGTTACACAAGTATTGATTGTGCATTTACGATCGGCTGTGTATGATAAAAATCGTCGACAGATATATGCAAATTTACACGTGTATTGAAAAAAAATTTTATTATGAAGAAATAAGGTGTTTCTGTTCCTTGAAAATGAAGCTTTATTTACCAGAGGAGAGGAAAAAAGAGAATGACAATTAGCTACGATGTTAAACATAACAGAATCACCACTAAGAGCTCTCTCCACTTTTCTTTCTCGAATTCACCGCAAATTTACTCTTTCTTTGGCTGTACACCTCTCTCGAGTCCCAACCGTAGAAACTTCTTATCGGATTCGCCAACCCTTCTCTTCCAGTACGCGAAGGTTTCATTTATCCCCTCCCACCTCACCTTACCTTGCCCATTTTTTGTTGTGCCACAGGATATGTACCCACGTTGAGTACGAGTGCGAGCGCGCTTTGCGTAAATTAAGTGAGAACGGGTTTCACGCAAGACTAAGAAAGACGGTAAAACGAGGGGAGAGGAAAAACCAACGGAAGATAAATTGCTACAAATTGCTTCGGTTATCTTTGAAACAAAGAGACAATATGCGTTCGTGAATTACCAGCTTAGAATGATTTATTACGTAATAAACAAAAGTTTATGGTTAAACAATTACGCAAAAAGGAACAAAATGTAAGTCGTTGAAACTTTGAGAGACCAATTATTTATTACTCAATATTTATGCTTTTTCGTGATTATTTTTTTCTATAATTGAAACGTAAAAGTTCTTATTCAACGTTTGTAGCAAAAGTTGATCAGTTTCACCGCGTGATTTTTGAGCTCATTATACTTAAGTTTCGACGAATACATTATGAAGCAATGCCCGAGGTTAGGAAGAAGAACAAGAAGAGGGTCGAGTACACGGTAGAATGCGCATTGTAGCTGCTTGAAGCTTTTTTTTTGAACACAAGTGTATAGCGTAGTATATATAAAGTAGATGAGGGCATAGAGAGCGAAACAAGCCGCAACGAGAAGTACGGGGGCGTCTGGACACTTTGGATCACGTGAAGGGGCAAGGAGGAGGAGAGTTGCAGCAGTTTCCTCAGCAACCCCCGGTTCCATGTTTCCGCTTGCATAAGGATAAGGATCAAAAAGTCCTTATCAGATTTGTCGGACCCTCGCGGCCGGCCTTAAGCACTCGTCGACCCAAGTCTTCGTGAATGTTCATATAATATATATGTATATATGAATGTGGGTGTGTGTTGGTCTTCTTATGGGTAGGAGAGATCCCGGGGCCGCGGGACTGGCGACTCCTTGAATATTTCAGGACTCTCTTGCGTCGGAGACGGACTAGCGAACGTGGATCCCTCCGGCGGCCTCCTGTCCGTTCTTCACAATGCTTCGGGCTTTCAATTCTCTCTATATACTTATATAATACGCGGGATGACGAGACAACGAGGATGTGATGACCGAACGCATACTTCTCGATCTGTATATGTATATGCATCTGTCTTTTTCCCACTCACTCCCACCCGCGCGAGCTTACTCGCCGCAAGCGCTCCCTCGCGGTAGCGTCAGTGTATTACAGCCCTTCCTCTACGAAAGTATTTCACGTCCTCGCGCCAAACATTAACGAGGCATCTCGTTATGATCGTTACGCGACGTACGTTCTCTCTAGCTCCACACTCTATGACAAACCCACCAAGATTTATCCCCGGGCTCTCCCCGGACACTATTGAAAAACCAGAGCCTTGATAGACGGGGGAACACAGACTCTTAGAGTCCTGTCCTTTCTCTGCTTTATCTTTCTCCCTCTTTTTCCCTCCCTCATATTTTTTTCTCTTCGAGAGTGGAAAGCCCCTTTGGAGTCGCCACACGCTCGTTTCACAAGGGGGTTGAGAAAGGAAGCTTCTAGCCGCAAGAGACGAAACTTTCTGTAGGGACAGAGAGAATTGTTTCAGTCCCTTCTCGCTGTTGCTGGGATCTCTCACTGCCATATCCGCTAGTCCCTCTTCGAGCACTCTTCTATATGGATCATCGTTCTTACAGTCTTTTTCTTTTATTCCCGCTTGGAAAAAACGCCACCTTGATGGTCCATCGTGAGAGCAGAATTATATATTAGGATTGCCGATTATCCTACAAATTATAAAAATTCTAAGATTTCTAATCAGTATCTTTTTGTTACGAAGAAGAAAAGTTCCCAGCCCTCAAAGATCAAACGCCAACTTCAAATAAAAATAATCTCTTGGTCCTGTGCTCGGTGAGGCTGCTTCGTACATGTCCGAACACACAGGTGGTTGTCAGTTGTATAAAGTCTCGCAAGTACTTCGCTAATTATCAGATGACTCTGCTGACCAAAGGAGCGGGTTCATACGCTCGTTGTTGTCATTACCACGACGATATATCGGCATAGAAATCGTGGATTTATGTCACAAGAGAGGCAGGGTGTCGAGGCAATGTCGTCTCGATACGTGTCTGCCACCAAGATCTCTCGAGCATCGATCGATATCACTCGCGATATATAAATATACCGTATACCGATCTTATCTCCCATCTCTCTGTGGCTTTTATCGTGGGCGCCGATCGTGTATACGCTGCGAATCATTCGATGCGCAAAGACCAGCAGCTTCCTATTGCAATTTTTACTCAAAGTATAAGTCGTAAAATATGTCGATCGAAATGGGTACGAAATACGTACCAATTAAATCTATGCCTTATGTCGAACTCGACATCAGGAAGCAGTTCGATATTTTATTTCCTCAGTAATTATTTAGTTCAGAAATATTTCGGGACTTATCTTTTCTAAATTTTCGTTCCACTGGGCTTTATGATTTTCATTATGCATTCAATATCTTGAAAAAATTTTTTATCGGGAATGCTCGGGGTCAACGACTCCTCTTGGATATTACTGCACTTAGTTTCAACACCCCTCTGAATTTTGTACGTATAGAGCCACAAATGTGTATGCACAATCGCGTATATATGTATTAACACACAGTATGCAGAGATGAGGTAGATGAGGAACGGGTCTCTCATTAATGTTCCGCGCAAGCAATTTGCGTGAATGACTTTGGCGCGCAGGAGGCGAATGTTACGAGAGTCCTCCGTGCCCCGTCCCCTAACACAAGCGAGTGTGTTGCCAGAAAGCAACAGCAGCAGAGCAGCAGCATCAACAGCAACACCACACGCCGACGAGATTTCCGACACCCACACGAAATCACGCATCGCTTTTTGCGCAATATTTGACGTGCCCACCGCTTGACCGGTCATTATATGCTCGATGCTTGCATGGGCTGCATCAACGATGACGTGCCCCGTCATTTTACTTCGCTTCTTTAACATGCGCGTTTACCAAAAGAGAAAACTCCACACCCCCTGACCCAAGGAGCAATCGTTATGATCCTAAGAACCCTCGCACTACTTATGAGCCTTCAACCAATCAAATTTGTACATCGTTAAAACGATTTATAACATATGGAACGCGAACACCGATGAGTCAAATTTTAACAACGATCTTTTTTTACTTACACTATTCTCGAATAAAAGTGAGATTTTTCAAGCTTTCAAACACAATTAAAATGAATAAACTGTTCCGGAAACATCTTAAAGATGCGTCATCAAATTAATTAAGATTCGTGAATCCCTTTTTTGCTCAATTCAATTGACATAAAAGAACGAGGTTAAACCCACAGAGAGAAATGTTAGTTGAATCCACAAGAGGCACGTAACATGAGTTTCCGGTTGCTCGACATCTGAACTCGAGCAAAACTTTCATGGTCGAATTCACAGGTGGGTTTCGAACAGAAATATTTCCCTGCTGGTCGCTCGCCGTAAAAACAACTCGAGACATCTCGGTTTATCGGCAAATTTAGCCAAAGTGTTTTCATCGAGAATCCGAGTCGTAACGTGTTACGATCACGGTCAGCAGACGGGAGCAAAAGAGGGAAAAGGGAGAAAGAGAGATTGGAGAATAATCGTGAGGATATATACGTTGGCGGAGAGAGGGGGAGAGAGTGAGGTTGAATTCTAGGCAGGGATTTTCCCGTATGAAGCTAAGAAGCAGAGAACTCCGGTGTGAGAAGAGAGAAGGTGCTCTTGTTTGCTAATGGCGTACTCGTGTTCGAATGTAACGCTGCCCCGGTCCACGACCATACGTCTTTTGATTAAGATTAAAGAAAGCGGCGATCGAAGAGGGCTGCTGGAGGGATCGCGGTCTCTTGTTTGCGAGGAGGCTTAATATATGCACGCTCTACGTTGCTTTCGTGTTAAAAGTTACGAGCCCTCTCTCGTTCTCTCTCCCTCTTTTGGATCCACAAAAGCCCCGAGATATAGTTAAAATCTGGTTCCATCAAGTCTTTTCGATGTCCCAAAAATTTTAGTTAAACCCTTGCACCCCCTTATTTCGATCCAGCATGCTTGCGAGTTACGAAAATAAAAAGATATCGATGATAAACAGCGGCTCATTACAAAGTGAACGTAATATTAAAAATATAAAGCTGCTTTTTTTTTACTAAAATATAAATTCATCTTGCACACGTATATTTCTGCAATAATTGCACACATTTGGTCGAAACGATGGTACATTTTATAATTGCCGTTCGAGGACCAGGGTAGGATCGGATCTTGCGAGGGTGAATTCGTGGGGGTTGCTTTAACAAGTACCATACAATCTATTCGCACTCGCGTATTCCGTTCAGAATATATATCTCCGGTATACGCGAAATATTTCCTCGTGCACCAAGCTGAAAGAGAGAGAGAGAGAGAGAGAGAGAGAGAGAGAGAGAGAGAGAGAGAGAGAGAGAGAGAGAGAGAGAGAGAGTTCCTCTCTAATTCGTTTCGCACGTAGTTTTGTACTCGACTCGCACTTTTGCGAGTTTTCGTGCGTGAATATGAGTCAGAAGGAGTGGGAAAGAGGGATGCATAAAAAAAATGATCGTGCACGTACAAACGAGATATAGGAGCGTTAGTAGAGCGTAGTCGTGCTCGATTGTCGAGTGATTGTTGAGCACATATTCCGTGCATTAAAGAAAAAAAATGTATATAGGTATCTAGAACCATGTTCATATATACATTACGTTGAGGGGGTTCACACCTCGTCCAGCAGCAGCCGGGGCAAACGAGATGCTGCTATGGTGCTTGTGGCCTCTCTGGTTGGTTTCTCGATCTTTCTAAAGCTTCTATATTATACTCGCCACTGGTGTACAACTAATGTATATGCATTATACCTATTTGTTTTGTTATATATATAAATATATAAACATACATACGAGCACGAGGCACTTCTCTCACTCAATCGCTCGTTTTCTCGCCCTGTGCGCGAAACATGGCCTCTGCCATGTGTGTGCGTTTCGATCACAACCGGCGCACAAACGTGCATATAGGCGAACGTACATATATTGTAAGTACGAGCAAAAGCGAAAGACGAGGGCCGCTCGGGGTAATTGTAGAGGACAGGCTGAATTTCTCGCCTCGCTAACAAAGACATGAAGGAAACCCGCTCTTCTCTCGTTCATTCTACATATACACACGCTCGACAAAGAACCCTCTCCTCTTCATACTCCTCCGAGCACACACTTGGACACACGTTCTTATAACCTATCTGGACAAAGTTATCTTTCTCTCTTCCTCACATTGAATCTCGTCAAATGCACGAAGATTAAGGCCAGCCTTATAACCCCTCTTCATTGACATTCCATCAGGGAGTTTGACGAGGAAAATTCAAATCTGTCCTTAATTTCATAAGCTTTTGTGCTTGCAAAATAATTGAAAGCTTCGAACATTCGCATTTCGATTTCATAGTCGAATATTTTTATCAAAACCATTTTTAATTCCTCATTAGAAATGATTAAAGCAAATAACTGAAGAGGATAATTTGAATTCGTATCAATTTCTTCATTTGAATTTTGTTTTACAGCACATGCATACAATACGTACAATATGCGTTAATACACGTTGTTCAAGGGTGTGAAAGCAGGAGAATCATCTAGAAACGTATGTGTGTATGTTTGTGTGCGTGTGCGTGCTGACATCAATGGCCAATGCCCACACGAGAGGAAATATCTCGCTAACCGATGTTGACAACCATTAAACCGTGGCGTTCACGTATATATAGTAGAGTGGATGCTGCCACCGCAGAGACGCAGAATTCACTCTCATCAGCTTTATATACATATATGTTGTATATGTATATGCATACGCATACATATATATCTATAGATATATAACGAGATGGACGAAAGGGAGAGAGTAAGGTTAACGGAGAAAGAGGCGAGGGAGGGCGTTTGAGATTGAGGTGTACGCTATATGCATATATAATATACTTGCCGGTTCGCGTATTACTCTCGCGGTATTGTTTTTCTCACGAGGCCTACTCCGCGCCTAACCCTTTCTCGCTCATGAAAAATTTCTCTTTCTACCTTTTTTTTCATAATTTTTTTTATTGTGCCCTTTTTCTTCTTTCTTTCTTATTCACATTTTTATGTTTACTTTTCCTATTTTTTTTTGTAAATCGTCTCACTCTCGCACTTGGTATCGAGATGAGGAAGAAGAAGAAGAAGGTGGCGTGGGCCAAACCACCGGTAAGAGGCGGCGGTAGTCTACGCGCACCACTGCACGATCTTCGCGCTATCGTGTTACCTGCGGGAATAACCGAGCATGAACCTCGATGAATAGAGAGAGGTGAAGGCGCGGGTTGTATGAGAAAAGCGAAGAAAGGAAGTCTACGTGCGGCTGCTATGTTTGTGTGTGTGTCTGGGTTCATGAGTGAATATTTAGGGTATACATATACACGTATGCGTGCGGGAAAAGAGACGCGATAGCTGAAAATATGTATTTATGTGACCAATTGCATGGACTGAGAAAGATGAGCAAAGATGCGGTTTGAGCTCTATGGAAATTTTTTCATCGTACAGGAAGAATCGACCTTTAAGATGCGATTCTGAAAGAATAATTTACGTGCCAGTGAATCAACGTACACGATGACAAGCGCGAAGATATTAATTTTATCATTGGTACATTTTGAACATAAAAATATAAAATTCTTATTAAAATCAAAGGAAATACAAAAGCTTTGTATTTTTATCGTCAGCTCAGTATTGTTATTTTGATAGATTTTCTTGTACAAACAATTCAGTTAGCTCTGAAGAACATCAAATTGAAAATAACCGACGAGCTCAAAATAAGAAACGAGAGAGAAAAAGTATATATTGGCAAAGGTCTTGGCGAGATATTAACAACCACTTGGATGCTTCTCCGATGACCAATCTCGATGCTTGACGTTTTTCTTATGAAGAACGCGTCGCTTTTTCTACTCGGTCTTCTTCCATCAACACACACACACATACACACATATTCACTAAACTTTTTGTCTCTTCATATCTTTTTTTTACTTCGGGTGGATGATTCTCCCGGGTGTGTCGGTGTTTTTTTATACGCTGTGTTGACCCCGCGTTTCACGTTACTCTTACGTTCAGCTCAACTTTTACTTGAAAAAGGATCCTTCGTGCGCGGCGGTTGTGTGTATGATCGAAGGTGCCGGAGCGCGATGAACGATCGAGACGTTCCTTCCTTTTTCCGATTTTTTTTTTTTTAAATACGTTTTTTCTTATTCTTTTTCGTTTATACTCGTTCACGACACGTGTTGTATCGTTGAATTTTAGTCTTCCTGGAAAAAGATATGGGTGTAAAAGATCGAGGCTTTAATTCAAATTTCCGACCAGAATATTGGGCAAGTTCCGAAAAAAATGGTACTTGGTGGCAGATCGCGTACAGTTAGCCACGCATATATTATGTTCTCTAAACGAAAGAAACATTGCTTCCTAAGGTATTGACGTTTTATACTTAATAATTAATGTGGAGGCGTTTGATTCATAGCCATGTACGCCCATTGGAACTCAATCAAGACATGTTCACTAGCGGGAAAAACTGATTTTAAAATTGTGAGAGGGCGAGATAAAGGAGAGAGAAAGAGAGACTGATGCACGGCTTTGTCAACTGGCAAGAGAAGCGCTTTATGGAGTCCCAGGGGCTTCAACTGTGCCTCAACAGGGGAATTTATAGTTTATAGGACAGGATAATATATATATATACATATATATACACACACATACATATATGAAGTTGTGAACGAGAAAGGCTTATCTCAAAAACTCGAGTCATCCTAATCAATAGCGTGTGCTGGGTGAATACGGCGATGCCGTCAGTTCCATGGCGGACATTTCACTCTATCTCTCTCTCTTTCTTTCGGTAAAGCTTTTGTACTTATAACGTATGAATATACCACCAGCTTCGCAGCAACATTCTTTTCATTTTTTTTCTCCCCAGTCTCTTCGGGCTCGTGATTTCGTCTTGTTTCCATGATACCGAGTTCGACTGATACGAGAATCGCAATCTCTCGCAGGTTCGCCCACCCGAAAAGGTGCACATAAATTTGATTTAAATTTAACGAATTGTTTTCTCCACCGGAGCAGAAAATATTTATTTGGGGAATATCAGAAGGTGTTAACTTTTAGAACTCTGCACGTGTAAAAGTGGACAAATATTTTCAAATGAATATGAATAATTCGAACAATTGACGGTCGGTTGATCGTCCCGATTCACTTGTGCTGATAAGCTCAAGCCTGAGTCTGGTGTGTACCAAGTATGACTCGACAATTTCTAAAAAAGTGTGCAATGAAAATTGTTACGTTGTTCATTTCACTATTATTCATTGCCGTTTGCATTGAAAGGAACGCAGGAGATCGAGTCAAGTTTCCGTTGGCATAGATAATAATCTTACTCTGTCTTGGGTACGTGTGTGTGTTTATATATATATGTCTATGTATTCACATAAGTTTAATGTCCTCGCGTGTGTGTGTGTGTGTATATATCTGGATGTAGGGATAACAAGAATGTAGCGAGGGTGGCTCGTGGGACTCGATGAATTTTCTACATTGGAGATAGGCCCCTGGCTAGGAAATGGAAGCCTCTTTCAGACGTTTTGCCACGTTGTGTGCATCGTCTTTTCTATCTTTATCTTCGTCTCTTTTTTCCTCTTTCGCTGTTGCGACTGCAATGAATTCCTTCGATCTTTTCCCAAGAGAGACGAGGAGAGAGAGCGAGCTTACCATTACATACAACCGAGCTAAGACAACGTTACAGTGACCAAACATAGCCGAGTTGCTTCGTTGAACACTAATTATTATGATAATTGCCAGTCTCCTTGGATTATGGTTAAAGATTTACGCAAATGTAGCTAATAAAGATTCTTCGTCTTATTTTTTTTCTCTGTACCATTACTCAGCCTATTCCAAATTAACTCCTCTTTACTAATTTATAAATTTTACATTTTTAGTAAATTTTTAGTACAATTGTCTTGCCGGATAGAGAAGAATGAAAAATCGTAAAAAAATTCATAAGCACATTGATGAGAATTGGAAGTCTTATTCAACATCGTTTTGACTTTTAAACATATTTCGTTTACTCTCTTTTAATACGATTTTTTCAATGTTGTATTTTCTCCTCCGGATTGTACAAAATCTCAAATCTTTATATATATAAAAAAAAGTGTGCGAAACACATGGATATATATTACTCGGGCATTTTATATAGCGTGTATAGTATTCTACAGGTATATATATTATATAGCTTGGAGCTGAGCCCTGGTCCCTCGCTATCACTGATCCTATCGACCTCATATTTTTGTAGGCGGATCCAGTGCCGCCTCGTCGTTTCGTATTTTCTTTCGTTCATTTTTTTGCATTATTTTTTTTCTTCTTCTTTTTCCATGACTCTACTCTCCTCTTACCCGGTTCGTTGATCCTTAAAGAGCTCTATCTTATATATAAAAAAAATACACGTATATATATATAACTGGTCTGAAATGTGCCTTGGGGAAAGTAAATTGTAGGGAATTTTCGGGCCTCGCAATGAGAGTTCATGACGACGACGTGCAGAAAGGAGAGTAAGCAAGGAAGAGAAAGAGAGCGAGACAGTCGAGAAAAAGGGTGTTCGAAGGACCGCGGGTAAGAGTCGTTGCTTTTTCGCGTTTCAGCGAAATATACGAAAAGAATTTCATTGTTCCAGGGAATCGTTTAATGGTTGGGCGCTTTATAGTCCGGTTCTTATTTTTTTTTCTCTTCAACGGCCGACTATTCACCAATCACTACTTCTTTCTCAGCTGCGCCAAAATATACAAGGAATTGGGTAAAAAAGAAGGCAGAAAAAAGATTTTTAAATTTGGAGAAAATCATTGTAGCTTATCTGCGGCTTTTACTCGGTGAGCGCACAACCACCAATCTCTTATTCTTATACAGCCTCGCATGACGAGTTGTTCTTTTTGCTCTTCCCAAGATGCAACTCTTCGAAAAAAAATCGGCTTTTATATGACATACCTGTCTCGAAGAATTCTCATATCTAAATTATCCACCAATTCGTTTCTTGTTTTTCAATTTGAAGTTCTCTCTTACTCGTTTCTTCTTATTTCGTGCGTGGTCCTCCGGGAAAGAAATTTTACCAACTTTTTTGTCGATCATTTTTATGGGTCAGTCCGGGACTCTAGAGTGGCGATAAAGTTCTCTCTCTCTCTCTCTCTTTCTTTCTCTCTCTTGCTTTCCCCCCTCCACCGTCTTTTTCTTCATCTTTCTCCATGTTTTCGAGGCATCGTCGCCGTAGGCCTGCAACCTTCGGTTTCAACCAAAAATTTATAATAATACTGGAAAAAGAGAAAACGAGTCGTGGAGCAAATTGCGAGTGAGGCCCAACTGCCCTTCTCTCTCTTTTTTGGGCGGAGAGAGAGCGTTCAAAAGATATCGCCGACGAAAATGCTTAAATCTTAAGAGCATTATGGGTTTAAGGGAGCGAATAAGCGTCGGAAGGTAAAAAAGGAAATACGAACGGAATAAGATGAGGAATAAAAAGAAGAGAGGTGCGAAGGGTTCGTTCACCGAGAACTTCAATCATCCAACGATCGATCTCTCCAAATAAAAAGCCTTCGATACCACTTACTTGAGCAGTGCGCTTTTTGAAAATGTCAAAAATTAAAAAAAGTGGGATGGATTTATCAGTAAAAATTTACCACTTAAAATTTTCTTAAGCGAGGATGTTTGCAACTGAAATTGTGGTTCAAATTCGTACGAACCGTTTAATCTCTCTATATCTCTTTCTGGGCGAAGCATTCCCAAATCATATCGATAGTACGGTCGTTAAGTGAGACGGTTTACATTGAAAGATGGTCGATGTAAATTGCGATGACGCGCATGTATACATACAAATATCGCTGTAGATATATGTATATGTATATATATATGTCGTGCGTGTCCATGTAACGATATATCAACGTCAGTAAATTGTGATAAATAAAGTGCAATTGGATGGGAGTAGAGTTATAGTAAGAGAAAAGGATGAGGTTAGTGGGGTGGCAAGTGGAAAAGAACGAAAGAAAAAAATAGAGAAAGAGAAAAAGAGTGCAGTTGAACGAGATGGAGTAGCAATGGTATTATATCCAAGAGAACAGCATATACAGACTGCTCTCTGGAGCTTGGTTATTTTTCAATCCTGCCGGATGTATATACCCATTTATGTACATATATACATATATATTAAACGTGTATACACACGTGAAAAGTGTTATCTCGCGAAACGAAGAGGCTCTACCACTCGATTTCTTTTAACCAAACAAAATTTCGCATCTCGTGTATATACGCGCATGTTCGTAAGGGAGATGCGCTTCGCTATATGCGGGGTGGCCGGAAGATAAAACGCGCAGACGATTTTTTTTCAACCCGCCTTTTTTCTCTGTACCATGCGCTCTCGCGAGATCGAGGGGAGGAATGAAGAGGAAAGCGCGAAGAGGAGGAGTTCGAGTTAGCAAGATTACAATAATAATAATTATACACCTTTCCGCTTTCAAATATACTGTTTTACTTATGTGTGTAAATATATATATACACATAAAGTTATTGGCCAGAGTTTGGAATGAATAATAATAACGGCTGATCCTTATCACTCTTCATCATTTATTTTCTTCCTCCTTCTTTATATATACCGCGATGCATTTTCACGTTCCACTCACGACTTTCTTCGTGTATAGACTTTGCACATTTACGATTATAATTTAACACATACGCTGTGAAATAAATAATAGGGGTCAAAATGGCGAGGGAAATTTAGCATGCTCTTAAAGGGGTGCGAAACCGAATGATAAAAATGAAAAAAGGGTTGTTACAAGTAATACACTTAGGGCCGGTTGTTCCACCTCCAGGTAAATTTTATCTGATAGTTAAAGGTCTGCTACTCAATGCTACAACCGTCAGGTAAAATTTACCAGAAGGTGGAACAACCGGCCCTTAAGAGGCCTGCTGTCCACCACCAGTAATGCACTGGTTAAAATTCAGAACAAAGCTTTTCCAGAAAAACTTCGGTAATGTTTAATTCCGCGTGGTAGCGCAATCTATGCGAAGAATCACTAAGTGGAAAAGTATTGAAATAAAACAATTAACGAGGGCCTCAGTGTAAAATGGCATTTAGCTAAGGTACAGAGGCGTGGGAAAAGTTGGGTAAAAGAGTTAGAACGATTTAAACCATTGGATTTGCGGTGAAGAGAATTGTAAAGTATGGAGAACATCTGGGAATACTGGCAATTGAGTAAAGGGGGTAAGGAAGAAGCAAAAGAGAGTGGACAGATGGAAAAGGAAAAGAAGGATAACGACTTAATTCTGTGGTCGGTTTCAAATGCTGAAGGGATCGGTAGAGCTTTGCAAAGATTCGAAGGCGTTGGAAAGGACAATAAGATTGGAAACAAGGGTAGACAATGGTGGTGGCGGAGAGAGAAAGGAGGTATCACAAATTGGGGAAAAGAAATAGAGTGTAAACAATCTGTAATAACATGTTTTCGAAGAATTTCACTGAAATTACAAGACCATAATTAAAACAAAAGATAAAAAAATAAAAAAGATAAAGAGATAAAAGAATTTTGTTCGTATCTTTTTCGTGAAAAACTTTTAAATTTCGTTTTTCCATATACATTTTTTTCAAATCCTTAAATAAATCGCACGTAATCTTAGCATATTGGATTGTCGAGATTAGGGTTAATGATAAATTTATATTATCGTAACTTTACACCAGGTACGGTCGAGAAGAGTGATTCAAAGAGCACGGTATGGCGATGTATGCTTTATCGTCGTTTTTTTCTCGTTTATTCTCTCGCAGAGTTGAAGGATCAGCCAAAACCATGAGGCGCGCAGCATCGACCGATAAGAAGCACATCTCGCGTTTTATGTAGCCAGGGCGCCGGGGCTCTCGCCCGATTAAGCGTGTGTGTATGCTGTCCGCGCTCAAACGATAAAGAAGCTTCCCCATCCCACCCTCCCTCTCTCGTCCTCCTCTGGACCTTTTTTCTATCTCTTTTCTTTTTCTTTCCGAAGCTTCGTTCGTGACGTGCCGAAAATTTTTAATTTCACCTGATTCTTCACGCGCGTCATTCTCCTCACTCGAGTAATACCAGCAACCTCCTTTTGCGATCATCACTTGATACTTTGGTATATTTATATATGTGCTTGAGAGCAAAAGAGCACTCGCGCGATCTCTCTCAGGATAAAGTTTGCTCTTGAGGACTCGGAGGACGCTGGCGAGTCTTTAGTTTCTTCTTCTTTTTGTTCTCTTTTTCATTTGTTTTGTTTTATTAGTTTGTGTATGCAAGCCTTGTGTACACAGAGTGTGGATGCTATAGCGGAAAGTAAATGAGAATGAGAGAGACAGAAAGTCATCTGAGGAGGGGGGGGGGGGGGAGGGTGATTTAGTGGCAATATATGTATCTACATAACGGTCAGCTTGCGGACTATCTACGCAATATATCGCCGGTTAATTAATCGTTTAATGAGACAGTAGTTAGCGTCGATGATTGTGATATTTCTCTTTCAGTCTCTCGTTATATTATTCTCTTCATCGTTTTAAGATTTATCTCAACGTGGCCGCGCTCCGTCCGACGCTTCGCTCCATTATTCCTCTCAAGATTATATGGCCCCTTTTCATTCAGCCCGCATACCAATCGTGCTTTCGCTCTTATCCGATGAAATTTGCGATTATCGGGTCTATTTATTTGGCAGGATTTACTGTTATTGGCCAATTCAACTATTATGTAATAATTGTTGAACTTTATTCTTTTATGCTGGTAGTATACTCGTAGAATTTAGTAGAATCTAACTAACGCACTTTGAGCAGAAAACGAAATACCGATTTTATTTTTATTGATGGGAAAAATGTCCACGACAGGCTTCTTATGCGTAAAATCCATACCACAAACGCATTTTCATAGAATTTTTTTTTTAATTCGACGCAAATGAATGTATTCCGCTTTCTCTCTTTGGTCTTCTCCATTATCGCTCCCTCCTCCCTGCTCTTAGTAATGTTCCAAGCTGAAATCGAAACCCTCAACGCTAAAACACACATCTTCACCTTTCTCTCTTTCTTTCTCTGTGTCTCTCCCTCTTTCTTTCCCCTTGATACGAGAGACGTATACCAAACTTCTTGTAGAGTGAGTGATTGATCGCTCGAAAAAACCAAAACTCCACCGTCTCTGTCTTTCGTCGTTCGCCAAGACTCGAAGACCAAAGGAAGGGAGTCAGTACTTTGGTCCTGCTGCTGTTTCTCCTGCGGTTTGTGCATCGCGCAGACTTTTATATATTCTCTTATTCGCTCTCTCCTCACTTTTCCTTTACTATACCTCCTCCTCTTCCTATTTCGTCTTCTTCTTCTTCTTCTTCTTCTTCTTCTTCTTCTTCTTCTTCTCGTTCGTCTTCGTCGTCGGCTTTTCTCCTCCTTCGAAGCACATACACATACACACGCGGCATACACTCACACACCTTTTTTCTCTTTCTCGGTAGTCATTCTCCTCTCTCGGAGGCTTCTTTCATTATGCCATTTTTAATCATCTTGCCAAGAGAGGGAGAAAAAGAAAGAGAGAAGGCAGAGAAAACGATGGGGAGAAACTTTGTGTGCGCAAACCGTATGGCAAAACGAAACGCTTCGCGAGCCACAACGAGAGACCAACGATCGAAATCGTTTCGGGGACGAGTCATCATCCCGTATATATAACGCCGAGATAGGCTTTGCTGCAAAACTTTTCTTCGAGCGTTTCCTCTTTCTCTCTTTCTCTCTGTTTCTCTTCTCTTTCTATTTCTTTCTGTTTCTCTTTCTGGCAAGCCAATCGAACGAGATAAATCAATCGATATGCGATATACTTCAGCGTCACGGTGAGATTACGATACGAAGAATTCCATTACTCGCTGATGCTTGGATTCTTCCCCCCCCCCTCCCTCGCTCTTTCTTTCCCTCTCTTTTCTCTTTTTATTCATTGGCCTCTTCAGCCTCCGCCCTCACGCACATATCATCTCGAATCTTGGCTTTAACTACTCTCATCTGTCCTCTCTCATCGAGCACTCATCACCGGTTTTTGCCCTCTTCGAATCACCAAAAGGCTCGACACTCGTACCTACACATATGCGTTATATATATACATGCTTGGTATGATACTTTTGTATAGCAACGGTTTATTATCGAGCCAACTCTGTATATACAGGTGGATGTACGAGTCATTCATTATGGCTTACCAACGATTGACGGGAAATGTCGATACATGTATCATATTTATATACATATAAATATATATACAAACAAATAATGTATTCTTTAATTCCTGTTTTTTCGATGAGAAAAAAAGACATATGACATTATAATTTCTATTAACAACCTTTTTTGCTAGCCCGTTTCAATGAAATATCTATGTTTTTAATGTTAATTCGAATATAAATTTAAATACGATGTCAATATATCAAACGATGTATGCATTTTTGTAAAGATCTCTCGTAACACGATTTTTATTCTCAATAATTTTTTGTCCTCCATCCATATGGACCCGAATTACTGATGAGCAAGCCAAGGCAATCGGTCTCAGAAATCTCAACAAATGTTCATTCCTCGTACATTATACACGAATAGTTAGAATTTTGTCTCGTGTGGTCCAGTAGCTTGATCTTCGATCTTGGCGCTCGTAAACTCGCGTTATACTTGACGGATGATAAATGGAGCTCCTGTTTGACCGGATATATGTATATTATGCTGAGGAAAATAAAATAAAATAAAATAACGGTAATTCGTGTGTGGAAAATACGACCGCGTGAATGAGTCGATCGCATTGTCCATAAGTAAGAGCGTACAAGAGTAATAAAGAGAGTAATAAGAAAAGTACGAAGAAGAGGGATGAGTAAGCGAGCGAAAACGAAGAGAAGAGCGAGAGCGAGTGTCATCATTCTTCTCGGCTACTGACGCCCCAATAAGCGACCGCGTTTCGTTCGTAATTAGAGAGAATGTAAATCAAAGTCATACGTTTGAATTGCCTTGCGCTGACGCGCTCCAGTCAAACATTCGAGATGCCCTTTTTTTCTGACTATTTCGAAGATTGAGTCGGTGCAATTGCACGCAGCAAAAACGAAAGGTGTATATCAGAGTGAAAAATGAGTTATTGCGTTCATGAGGCTCTTGATGAATTTTCCTCTTTCGAGGTGTTATTTACTCCACAATTGTATCCATTAATATAAATTCATCAAACTTTTTTTTCTATGAAAATATTCATTGGACCCGCAATTAATACTCCCCTAAAATTAAAGTATTCCATCTAAGTACAACTGCAAGGAACCTTTAAATTAGAATTAGAATTAGAAAATTTCAAAATTTATTTCATCACCATGTTCGAATGAATACGTTCCAAATCAGAGAAAGGTCTCACTCATCGAGGAAGTTCTGATCGTCGAAAATTATTGGAACGATCGCGATTCGTAATGACGAAAAAAATGGGATACCGACGTTGTTTTGGGTAGTTTTTTTTTGGATCGTAAGTGCGGCTTGGTATCGTTAACCACGATTGGTAATGCATACCTGTTGCCACGAAAGAAGTATTCGAGCTCTTGTATCCATGTAATGTATATACATATATTTATATATTGTCGGGCGTCAGAGAGATTCACTGTCCTGAAATGCAGTTGCATTCGGATCTCTTGTACGGTGTTTGCACTTGGACACGCGGGACGACACACGGTCTTGCAATAGCGAGTTGAGCAGGAGGAACGGAAAGCAGCAGCCACCTGAGAAAGTCCACACGGCACAGAGAGCACGCGCATTTGTTAGCTGTCTGTCCGTCCCGCGGGTGTCCGAGGAGCGGCAACGGGCCGTCCAGTTAAATGTTAATTTCGTCCCGGCTGAAGTTCGCTAATTAGAAACGATCTCTTGGCTGCTGTTATTGCTGCTGTTCGTGATGGTGAGCGGATGGTTTTGCGGTCTCCGATGAGAGCCACGGCTCTATTTCGGATGTCGCTTTTGCCGATTCGTTTCGCCGGATGATAAATCGAGATCGTTCATTTTCTCACTCGAGCGTTTTCTTTTCGCGGCTTGCACCTTACGCGCAGCATCCTTATACATACGATTGTACGTGAATAAATACTTGTGTATTTCGGTGATAAAAATAAAAACATCTACACCTGAATGGCCATTTTTTTACGAATGTATTGAGAAGAAAAAACTTCCGACTATAGAAGAACTTTGATAATTCGCGATAGCATTCGTGTGATTGGACAATAAAAAAAATGCTCCCGACGAAATAATATAAATTCGATTTCTTTTTTTAATCTTACCGGTAGAAAAATGGTTCTTGTGAACAAAAATTAGTTCCAATGCAACTTGAGCGAGTCTAGTTTGTTCCTCCACTGAAATTTCTCCCCTGTGGATGTATATATTATGTATACGAATCGGACTTTCTTCCAATCGGTTTCCCTCGTCTCTTCTCTCGTGGACCATCTTTCTTCCAAGATCCGTGTGAAAGTGTCACTCTTCATCGGTGAAGGGGAAGACGTGGAGGAAAGACGATAAATGTGGATGTGAGAGAAGACAAACAGTGGAGAACGAAGAGAATAGAACGAAGACGAGAGAACTGTCACATTTATATACATATACATATACATATATATATGTGTGTATGTATGTATTCGGGATATATAAGAGTTAGCTCGTGCTGGTTCTGTTTGCTGACGCGAGTGTCTTTTGATCGTCTTGGGTGAACGCGAAAAGAGGAACGACGAACCTGGGAAGACAAGAAGGAGAATCTTTCTCCCTCAAGCTTCCATACATCTATATATATATGTGTATGTACGTATGTATGTATGTACGTGCGTACGTGTATGCACGAAAAGTTTGTCCCTCGTCCAAGCGAATCTCTTGGACAATATATATGTATATATATATTTATACCTGTACGTATCCCGGAGGAATCGGGACGACAAGGGTAGGAGGTACAGGGGGATGGAAGGCTCGCGCAAGGAATGTGTACGTCCACATGCACAGCAAGAGGGAACAGCTATTGTCTTGTCAGCGGGAGCCGCTAAATCTGCTCGCGGATCTCTTCACGATCGTGTACACATGCGCAAAACCCTAACTCGCTTCCTTCGACAACATAAATATATCCATACATACGTATGTTACAACACACATGCAAATATATAGCATTATTCGAAAATAACAGAATTTGGTGATTTTGTATATTTACTCGCGATAAACTTAAAAATTACTGAATGACTATGATGGAGTTGATATGATGATTTTTGTATCGGTGGCTTCCTTAGGATCGCGCGGGTCTTGGGTTCGATTCGCAGCCGATATCAATGATAAAAAAATTAACCATTTATTTACGTGCTTATTGTAATCCCAGTAGTTCAGACTCCATTTTTCATAAATCAATGCCTAACAAATCTCAACGCATGAGCGGTTGGTGTGTAGTTTTGGCTGCTTCCGTGGACAGTTCTCATCGTGCGGATGGTGGCCCGCTAGACGTGCACTAGTTGGTTCATTGCATCACAACTGAGGATGAGCCTACCAGGGCGTCTCTGGTAGCTCTGCTTGAGTGCACGCGCATTGCTGTCCGGGATTGTAAGGTACCGGTTGTATCGACAAGATCTTCTAATATTTCCCCTCACCCCTGGCAAATGGGATACATGCAGAGAAGATAAGTCGATTGTTTCCACCCTGGGGAAGAGGGGGGGGGGGGGAGTTGAAGGGGAGGGGCGATGTTAAAAAGCGAAGAAAGTTGGGTATTTGGTAGTAACATTACAAAATAATAAGAAAATTATCAGAGGCTTGAGGAGCGAACAAAGACTTTCTTTTGTTCATTCTTGAGTTAAGAAAGTGTTTGGTGAACAGCACGACCAAAAATCTGGAAAAATAGATATGTTCGAAAAATGCATATATTATCCACATATAGAAATTTTTGTTCGATTTTCGGTCTAATTCTATTAGTTTTTTTGCGCGCTACCGTCACCAAAAGTTTCTCCGGTTTGAAGGCTATTCTTTATATGCTTATAGTCGTCTCAGTGTCCAGTTTGAGTATGGTGGATACTTCGTATCCTTTATTCCGATATAGATATATTCGTATATGGGAAGAAAGAGAAAAAGAAGCTGGAAAAGGAAGAGAAGTCCGAGAACCACCCCCTCGACCTCATCGTGAAGCGCAAAACTCGGTATATGGCCGTAAAGCCAAGTCGACGACGATTGTACGCGATATCGCGCAAAAGTTGAACGAAATAAATATGTAGCAGCGGAACATAGCGAAGACAGAGATAGAGAGAGGGTCGAGAATAAAAGTATCGATGTAAAAGGGAGAAGAAGAAGGAAAGAGAGGGAGAGAAAGAGATGTGTACTTTGAGAAAAGGTTTGAGTAAATCGAGCGACAGAGAGTCGAAGGATTCGAGGGAGGAGTTTCATTGTGAGCAACGAGTACACGAGCGGAAGAGATGGAACGAAGAAGAGTATGTAGTCGAAGTAAGAGTTTGGCCGGGCATCAACGAATACATAGTCCTCATGCTTCAGATATAAAAAATAAGGTTCGTCGATCTCTCCTTTTAACAGACACATATATACACACTAACATGAATAAATATATATGAATCCTATGATTATGTATTATGTATTCTGGTGGCTTATTTACTTGGAGAAAATATCTGGTGACCCAGTGACACGAGGCATTGGTTCCTTCGTGTACAATATTACATATTTCTTTCTGCATCTTTCGCGAGATAAAAGAATATATCGACGATGATATTACGCGAGCAAAAAATTATATAGACATGCTTGTATAAACATATAGTATCTTTGGATGCAACATATAATGGATTGTGCATCGTGCACTCTATATATACTGATACGAAATATATATAAATGAGATACATGCATTCGAATATTCGATATATAATGCGCTGGAGTTTCGAACGTAGAGATGAGATATTTTCGTCGAAATTCGATTTTTCTCAAGCTCACGGAGATACCGAGTAGCTGCTGCTGCGGGTTTCTTCCCGCCTCTATATATATATATATATATATATATATATATATATATATATATATATTATTCGTATATGCTTTCGTTTCGATGTTAGGGAAAAGGAGACTGCATACTTTTGGGTGAAGACCGGTTTCTCGGTGCATGGTGAACACTCGGAGAGATCGAGGATTTGGGAAAAAAGGGTTGAGAAAAGAAAAAAATCACCAACGAAGAAGTCACAGTGCGCTTCTTATTGTGCTCTAGCACAAAAAAATGTATCCTATAAACACACCTTCGCTATAGAATTGCGGCTGTTTTTTGGAGGAAAAATTGGTCGATTTGCATCTTGAATGAAAAATTTTGAAAATTGTGCAATTTGAAAAATCGACTGCATTCTTAGGACGATTTTTTGGTGTCTCTTGATTCTTAGTTCAAGTCGTTTTAAACAATTGTTCCGTTCACTCTTCCCGTCGATTGATAGATCGCGTTGCAGACTTTCACGTGTAGCTTCGATGAGTCCCACATACACTGACACTAATGCACACAAGCCCACAGGCAAAATGGCAGAAGGGATGCGAGTCCTGCTGCGCGAATATAAACAGAAAAAAGTATTGGGAAACAAAGTCCGTAACGGACGATGTTACGGAGTCTAGAAGTGAAGCGGAGCTGAGTCGAGAGTTTTCTTGGTCATTCGCTTGATCGATTGGTGCCGTATAGAGTACACACTCCATAAGGTTCGGCCAACGATCGTGAACCCTCTAATCGTCCGTGTACCTATGATCATGCTGATCGTACATTCTTTCTCTCTTTCTGTATATATAGATACAGATATATGGGTACAATGAGATCGGTACGAGTTTCCTTGTACATCGATCTTACTCCCATCCACCTCTGGCAGCCGATCGTAGAATACATAAAGGCACATTTTCGCTCCTCGTCGATCCATCGAATTCTTCACTGATTTTTGTACAGTTTCTATCGATTCAACATACCATAAACGCAAATACTGCAAAATTAGACGAATCTCTCGAATTGATAAAAGGAAAAAATATATCTCTCTACTCAAAATGAATAAATAAAAAATCTTATTAAATGTACTATTGTGATTTGCCAATATACCGAGTGAATTGAGTCGATCAAAATTTGCGTTGAGATCGCTTAACCTCAGTACGTTTCAATAATTTTCAAATAAAAAAATTTCCCTTATTTTATCCTTGGATATTTAAATATCATTTGCAATAGAAAAAAGAATGCACAAAATGGTGGTTCGGAAGATCGGAGAGTGGGTTGCTGTTCGTGGGACTCGAGTTGGGGACATGTAGATTCGTCTTTCAGAGCAAAACTTTTCTGTAGATGGACATGGCGTGTGTACACATACGGTACACATGGAGCATGTAAAATGCACGTGCATTTACATACATATATAATACTTCGCGTCGAAACGTTGTTGCATTTCTTAGTTTGTACGTGTATGCGTGTGGAGGAGACCTCAAACCTCCCCTCCCCCCCACACACACACACACGTTTATCGAGTCGAGGCACAGGACAACGGCAAAAGATAAAGGATAGAGAACAGTAGCAGCAATCAAGCCAGACATCGGACAGTGACGGATGCCGCGTATCATCGCGTATCATTAGCCCCGACTTAAGGCATTCTACATACGAGTATACCTCCAGTTCTCTGTCTCTCTCTCTCCCTCTCTTTCGCTTTCTCTCTCTCTTCACTTTTCCCTTTTGCTATGCTTGATGCGCTTCCACCGGTCGCACACACTGCTCACGTCTCTCGTCTCTTGCAAAACTATATATATATATATATCCATATGTGTATATGTAAGAATCGTTGAGTTGGCAGTGGTTGGCTCTCCTGGAGGACTTTAGGAAACAGATGGAGGGAACGGGGGAGGATGACGTTTCAACGACGTAAGAAACAGACGATTGACTACAGCGCACTAAGAAGTACAGATATGCAGCTGTATTCCGTATACATATATAGATCAAAATTATATAGATATATGTGTGTGTATATAAGTTTAATGATACAAAGTGTAGAATCTGTTTGAAGGATGAATCAAACGCGTTGACGATCGACAGAATCCATATACAATCATGCTGCACTATTATAATCCCAGATGTTCTATTGCACGAAGTTTCAATATGTTTGTATATGTGTGTATGTGTGTGTATGTGTGGTATAATTTGTAAGGGAAGAGTATTTATTATAATAAATTTGTAAACATCATTCCTAGGCGAGATGAGCGCCAATATCATGGACTTTAACGATCTCCAGTTCACCTTGACAAATAACGTTTTCCTAGTCTTAAGTGGCTGAAAGACGTCCCGTGCAAATAATTATTGTAATAAAATTTCAAGAACTATGATACAAATTGTTTACTAACTGGCTTGATGCTTTTATTGCCAATTGATCGTGATGGAAATGCACTATTATAAAATCTGCTAAAATGTTCGCTTGATGCCATTTTTAATTCGATTTTTTCACCGATCATTCACGACGTATACAAACGTGGTGAACTCTCGCTTTTATTTTTTCCGAACCTGAGATAACGAAGTAAAAATAGCCGAGGCAAAAATGTTGGCTGGTAAAGGGTAAATGCATGCCGCTTTTAGGGCGCTAATTGATTGAAAGGATAGCGAAACTATTTTCGTTTTTTCGTTGATCTTGATATCTTGGCGTTCTTCACGGTTTTCTGTGTAGCAAATTGTACTGCATACTCATACTCATTTATACGTAAGGTCGCGTATATCTGTGTATAATACAACACGAGATCTACAGATCGATGCGTAACCCTCTGGAATTTTTTTCTGCGATAACGCGTCGTCGAGTAAAACGCACTATTGCTTGTATGCGTTCACCCACGAGATGGACCATAGTGATCTTTGCGTGTTCAATAAAATTTGTGTAGTCACGTGGAACGGTAGCTCTTCGCGGCAATGCTCGTTTACACTCTTCTGAAAAACCATTTGAAAATGAAAAAAAGGTCCGAGCAAGCATTTCTACCGATGTCGATTTGGATCCTTTGGACCTGTTACCTCCGTATAGTCTCTCTTTTCCGTTTATATATGTCCCATATATATTGGATGTGGGCTTTGAAAGCCGCGCAGCCACCCAAGAAGTACCATCAGCTCCACCGGACTCTCCGAGTTTGTTAATTGCGAATGATAAGGGCGATCAGCTCCTGCTCTTCTTCGATTCGAATGTGGCGAGGTTTTTCTCTCTCTCGCTCTCGCTCTTTCTGTCTTCTCCCATTGCCAGCGAGTCCGATAAGCCTTTTGAGCAGGGAATGCAACTCGAAAAGAGTTTTGTAGACCTTTCTCCCTTCCTCCCTATCTATATTTCCATCTCTCTCTATTTCTCGTTTTGAGTCCACACACTCGAAACGTGTAATATTAAATGGTTTTGAAGAATGAAAAACTCCGGGAATCCGAAACGTCGGTTCCGTGTAGCAGGGCGTTTGGTACTACGGAGCCATATAATTAGAGAAGACGTGAATGAGATTTTTCAACCGCGCTCTTTCTTAGCCTACAACAATTTAAAAATATCGAGCTAAATAACTCAGCGAAATTGTTGAGAATAATGAACTTTGCTTGGTTGTTGATAATAATAATAATTATAAGTGTCAGCAATAATTAATAACAAGTAAGAAATTGTTATGGCAATTTTAACTTGCAATATGTAATAAAAAACAATTGAAACCACTATTAAACGTTTCTGATTATTCAATCGCGATTATTCAGCGATATTTTATTTGAAGAAAACGTTAGATCCATAATTAGCGGGGAATGTCCTATCGGTTAAAGGATCAAAGAGTATGAAATAAATTTTGGAAGGAGAAATGCCTCGGGTCTTTAAACAAGTGTAATCGAGTCAAGGTTGGCCCACTACAAAAAGTAAAAATGTGAGATACTCGTGTCTTTTTTTATTCTTCTGGTTACGAAGCAAAAAAAAATAAAAAATTTTAATTATAATCGTACCGGATGCATATACGTGCAGGAGGTATTTGGAAGTTGGCGAGAGTGAAGATCGCGCGTTCCTATGTGCCAGAACTGTTCGCGAGAGAGTCGCAAGATTGCGGTGTGTGTATGAACGGTAATGGGGCGTGAGAACGCGAGCGACCGGTTGGCCTCTCGTTCTGCCCTCTCGGCCCTCTTTTTCTCTTCCCCTCTCTCTCTCTCTCTCTCTCTCTTTCTCTCTTAAGAACGTAGTAATCCTCGAGACTGCAGAAAAGGCAAGAGAGAAAGAGAGATTTGCTTCTCTCCGTACATATCATTTCTCTCTCCAAGTCCTATGGGATCCTTTTTTCCTTTCTCACTCTCATCTTTTATATACGTAATAGCAATACGGAGTGCTTGTTCCATCAAAACGTGCTATACCTGACACTCTTGTTCACGTGCAAACTTTGAGACAAACGAAGCTTTAAAGCCTCTCGTGCTTTGTGAAGTACGTTCACGGGAAGAAGTGCAACTAAAATAGTAATAACAATAATAATAACGATAAGAATAAAACGGGATATACGGGTCATTTGAGGTTCGGTTAATAATGTCATAATGGAAAACCAGTTTCGTAAAAATGACCTCGTCGTCCCGTATATACCCAACTTTGTGGTAATTTCCGTGTCCTCCTAACAGAACCTTAAAGATCTTAACACTGTGAAATGTAACATTCGAAAAAAAAATTTATCCGTTGACTCGGTACGATGTTCTCTTTTTTTTCGTCACGTCGTTTTTTCTCGGAGAGTTGCCAATTATCAGTGGGAAAAGAAGGTGCGAAATGAAGATTGCATTTCGCTTCTTCGTATATTTCGCAGATGATTCTCAATGTTTCTCAGGATTTAATCAATTTCTTTTATCGAAAAGGAATATAAAAAATTGTCACAATTAATGGTGAGCCCGTCGGCATTAAATAAAATTCATTATTTGATACTAATTTAATTAAATATTACTCTATCCGGATTTAATCAAAAATTCCACCGAGATGAATCAACGCCCAAACGTCGAGAAAGTAGGAAACATTTGGTAAATAGAATTCGGAAAGAAGAAAAATTAAATAAGTACTGAGATTGGTGTGTGGTGAGTGTATGTGTGATTGATAGACAGTTTAGTTCGGATTTTCCATACCATGGTGACACGTTGCCGATACCTAAAATGAGAATTGACGAGATTGTGGTGATTCGCCAACCACTCTCTTTTACGCGCGCGCGCGCGCGTGTGTGTGTACGCGTGTGTGTGTGCGGGTGCGCGTGTGCGTGTGTATGCGCACGCGCGTGTGTGTGTGCGTGTTAGTGCGAGAAACAGAGAGAGACGGCGTTCATACGTCCATCGGTACGTCGATTAAGCGAGGTAATATTAATATGTATGAAATCAGGCTGGCAGTAGATTATCAGTGACACAGACGAGAGCTCTCGTATATATAAACCGAACGAATTTGGATAATCGACGATACAGGCAAATTCTAGATGGAATAAAACACAAGATGAGAAAATACAGTTTGGAACAAATTAGTGGCTTTTTCAGGATTTTCCGATGTCATAATTACAATGTTTTTATTTTTCATTAATGAAAAAGAAAACTTTATATTTTTCGAGTGTTTAATTGCAGAATTTGGTCTCGGCTCAATTCTTTCCACCATATTTCTCGCAAGCTTTTAACGATCGAGCACGTTTCGTTTACTTCGTTTATTTTTTTAATTGTTTTTATTCATCGAGCTAACAGAGGACATTGCGGAAAAATGCTGCAACAACGGTACAACGTTGGTGATCTTGAGAAAAGAAGAAGCGAGATCGTGTGTCGTTTTCCTCGATCGCGTCCTCGACCGAGGACGCTCGTGCTCCTTCAACGTTTCCTACTCGAGATACATACATACATTTTTATATAAACGTGTATGTATATATACATATATGTATATACGTATTATCATCGAAGAATATGTCCGTCTTTGCTGGCTCGATTCCGGTACGTCACCGCGGATAATCTTGCCGACAGGTATCTTCGGTCAAGCGAGACTTTACTATATACGGACTCAGCACGACGTCTCGAATCTCACCGCCCATATGCCTTCTTCTTCTTCCTCTTCTTCTTCGTATAACAAGTACTACCATACCGTAGATAATACTCGATAATCTACGAGCTAAGGTTCATCACGTTCGGTCGAATAGCGGGTCTCTCTTCTTACCGGTAACGAGAGAGAAAGAGGTAAAGACAAAGATGAAAGAACCATTATGCGTGACGATCGCGCAAGAATACTTTACGATCGATCGATCTCGATTGGTTCTTGATAGAAATCGCGTGATGGTCAGTTCCACCCGCAAGCAACGCAGAGTAATAGCATTAATTCCTAACTCTAAAAGCTATGACCATTACGTCTAAAAACATCATTTTATATTCTTAGTCAATAATAATTTTACTCAATCTTGTTCTTCATCTCATTTTTTCCCCAAACACCCAACTGTTATCGAATTTTCAAGTTTAATCTAACGCACTTTGAGGAAGTGCATATCACACTATATTTACGTACTTTTCGATAACATAGATTTATTGGACGCGTACCGAACGCGTAAGCGATTAAACTTGACGCGAGTTAATTTATGTGAAAGAGAATTTGAGAAAAAAGCGATGCAGATTTTTATTTAATTCCTGGTGATATGTTGATGATATCGCCAGTGATTTCTCAAGATATCATACACGCAGGTAGAAATGTTGTGTTCAAGAGTATGCTTGACTCGCTCAGATAATTTGCGATTAGTGTTCATACATATGATTATATTTATATACAGGGCATTCCACGAACATTCAAATGGTAAATTTTACACCACGCTTATAATTTATATGCCTGCACATTTTATGTACTCGAATCGTTTTGAGATTTTTTTACCATGCTTGAGAACAAACGAAATTTTCTTTTGCAAATATTTGAATCAAAATGAAAATCAATGTCAAAGATTATAAAATATAGTTTCACTTTATATTAAATTAACTTTTCCAATCTTTCTTTTGCAGTATTCACTTCCGACCAAAATCAATGCAGTGACTAATTAATGACTAATTAATAACTTATGATTACTTTCGTTAACAGGGGGGGGGGGGGTTTATATAAGAGCGCGTTAAATTAATGGCTTTTGAGCAAAACTAGTGCCACTTTATGTGAAACACTCCATATATAGTTCATGTATGCACCTCAAGTCGCACCGGACCTCGGGCTCATTGATCATTTTGATCACTTATGCTAATCTCACACATAGTGTTCACGCCGCTCGCACTTCTCCGGTGAAACTGGTTTGCAAAGCTCGAGCTCACCTCCTTCTTGCCACTTTCCCTCCCTTCTCGCAGTAATTATTTCACACTCGCAAAGTGGCCGTTATTAGTAGGTTCGCGCGAGTTTAAAAATTACTGTACGAGCTATTGCATATGTATTATTTTTGTTCAGTCCCGCTTTCCACCGTTTTACAGCTGTTCCCATAAAAGTTGTCAAACTTATCAACAACACCGAAAAGTGAAATTAATCGATAAGGAATATGAGTTGACTATTAATTTTCACTTGATATTAAGTTCTTGACAGCAAGATAAATTGCTATAATTAGACATAAAAAACCTCATTCGACCTTCACTTAACATTTTTTTTGTCATTAGTCCCTCCCGGTAATTGCGTTACATCGGATAAAAAACGAATAAGGTATACGTTTAACGTAATTAAAAAAATATGAGGATCAAGTGAACTAAGGTAGATTTATATGAGGGAAGTCCCACTCCTGCGAGGATTCTCCCTCATGTACGAATATATAATATGAAATCTGCTCACGTCCGCTGGGTGGAACCACCTCGATAAGCTATGACTCCAGACAATTAATAATGCCAAACAACCCCGTACATTTTTAAGGCCCGTTACCCGTGGGAGTGACGCAAAAAAATAGTCTTGCTGAGACGCTCGCCTGGAGTCCAGCCGGAATGTCTTGCCGGAATCTCGCATAGTCCCGTATGCAGGACTTTTCAGATTGGTTTCGAGAGTCTCGCCGAGACTCTTTCCAAGGCTTTTCGAAATTCTTTTCGAGAATCTCACCAAGACTCTTTCCAATATTTGAAAAAATTTTTTTTGGGAGTCTCACCGAGACTGTTTCCGAGATTTTTTGAAACATTTTTTTTCTCTTTATATTTATTGAAGGTGATAATGAATGACATTGGATGTGAAAACTTTTATTAATCATTTCAAGGCCTTAGACAAGACAAAGTACATTGGCTGCAACGTTTTTGGTTTTTAGGAGCAGACCATAGCCTGTGATTTGATAATATTGAGTCGAAATCTCGACGAAACTATATAGAAATCGGGCGGACTATCCGTGGACGCGAAAGAAGGCCACCCGTCGAGTAAAATTGGAAGCTCTACAAAAACTTTTGTTTTTTCGGCCGGTAGGCGGTATCGATGAGCTGTTGTCGTTCGCGTCCTCGTACAGCCTACCCGATTATTATATAGTCCAGTTGGAGTTTTATCTCGATATAAAAATTCACGTCACTGATCGCATTGATTGATCTTATTGCGATCAATGCCAACATCTTGTCTTGCCTGACAAAATCGGATGTTGTTTCTATCTCTTAATCTTTAAACTGTGTATAGACTATGCAATATATCGCAGCAATTCCCAAAAAATCGCGCCTTGAACCTCGGATAGATTTTTCTATCCAAGATTCATGGCTAGATAGAAAGTATCGGAAAGGAGCTCGGCGAGACTACCGAATAGGATTTAGGAGAGTCTCAGAAAGAGTCGTGGCGGGATTGTCGAAAAAGTATTTGAAAAAGTCTTCGATAGAATCTCGGCGAGATTCATTAATAATTCATAAAACTCTTGGAAAGAGTCTCGGCGAGATTCGTTAATAATTCATAAGTCTTGGAAAGAGTCTCGGCGAGACTCTCAAATATATTTTCGGATGGTCTTGGAAAGAGTCTCAGCGAGGCGCTCGAAAAAAGTTTCCGAAAATCTCGGAAAGAGTCTTGGTGAGACTCTCGAAAAGAATTTCAAAAAGTTTTGGAAAGAGTCTCGGCGAGACTCTCGAAACTAATCAGAAAATTCTTGCATACAGGACTATGCGAGATCCCGGCAAGACATCCCGGTCGGCCTCCAGGCGAGCGTCTCGGCAAGACTATTTTTTTGCACGGGTATATATGTACGTATGCATATGCATATATAATTACGTACACATATGTGTATATAATTCTTGGCCCTTGCACGTTGATTAACTAGACTCTCTTCGACGCATCCGGCGCGCTTACAGTCTTAATGACAATCGCGAGTTCGGGATAAAGAGAGGACTCTCCGGTTTCGGCGAGGTCTAAATATATAAGAGTGCGAGTATTCGTCTGTGGTGCGATGAAATGGAACGTATTAGCAGGCAAGACTAGAGGAAATTGATCAGCTTCACGGTGAAGTGAGGAGGTGACCTTACAAAAAGGCGAGAAAGATAAAAAGGCCGAGGGTATTAGGAGGAGAGCTTGAGTTTGAGCTCGCGCGTGGAGCCAGTCAGAAAAAAGCTCTTGCCATATGTATATACACACATGTATATAGCGTAAAATATGTGCATTGATCTCTGTGGTGAACGAAGCTGAGCTACACCGTTCTACCACCGGCCGATGATTTAACGACTCCCTCGAAATTTCGATCGGATCTCTCGACCTGGTGCAGATACGAAACATGTATGTACTGTTATATGCATATATGTGTATATTTGCGAGATGGAGATGAGAGCCTGGATGGGCGAAAGAGTTAAGGTATATTATATCTTTATACGTATATGTATAGACACAGAAAGTAAAAAAAAAATTGGACGTAAAGAAGGGAACGAGTTAAGGAAGAGGGAGTTGAAAGTGGTATATAAGGACGATGAGACCACGGGAGCTCTGCCAAGAAAGATGAGAGAGCGAGAGAAAGTACTATCCCGAAATGTGAGACAGAACTCTACACACGTTATATGCAACTATATCGAACTAATTTGCAGAAGCAACTAAGGAGAGACAGTGAATTATATAGGGGAGGGTCGGGCAAAATAGAACACCCTTCGGGCAAAGCGGGAAAATTCCTTTTTTTAATGGGAAACCGACGATTTTGATCATTTGACTCAGAACATACGTTGACAAAGTACTAATATTCATTAAAGTGACTAATATTTCTAATATGAAAATAAATGTATATTTATTAATGAATATTCAATGAAAATTTGTATGAATACATTTTTTTTCTCCGTAAAATGGAAATGTGAATATCCGGATAGCATAAGAACAATATTAAAAGTGCTATAAGCATGTTTGAAAATTATTGATTGTTCATTAGACTGATGCAAATTCCTTTTTTATTTTCTTACTCCTACTCGTATTTTCTTTGGATATTGAAGAAAAAAATCTTTGCTTGAAAATAAGCTCAATTGCTCAATATTTAGAGGTGACACTTTCGACAATTATTGATATTTTAATTGTTTAGAAATGTTTTTTTTATTTAAAAGTACCATTTTTTTAACTTTCTTGCTTCCTTTCGTGATTTTTTACACTGTAAAACATTTCCGTATGAAAATTAATACACATGTACAGGAAGCTTTTATGCAGATACCGTATATGAAAATTCAGATACGCTGAGGAAAATTGAGAGACGCGGTATTTTAATGATACGGGCACTGTTCAGTAAAATTAATATACTTGTGTATTTGAAAAATCATATACATGTAAGAAATGTTGACCTTGTGCATATTAAAAACACGAAACATCTACTAATATTACTATACAGGTATAGTAAAGTTCATATTACCAGCATAGTAATTTTCAGATTCAAGATTACTAAATTTCAGGCACCGTATAACGTTTTCACATTACATATGTCTACGATATTTCTAGAGATGTATCATAAAATTTGGTGATCCTTTTTGAATATTAATATACGAATGAATATTAAATAAATTCAGCTATTATGAGTTTTTAAGGGGAATACATTAATTGGCGTACTATTGTGTTCGATTTTTTAAAGTGGAAGGTCGAAATCATGCAGACATCTCAAGAAATTAGTTAGAGTGACTTATCACCACTTGATGCCGTGGCAATCAAGTCGAGCAATTGTCGCCGTAAAAATTTTTATTATAATCTCAACATCTTGTGTTAAGTTTGGTGTTTACCATTTTCATGTTTTACACAATTTCCTTGGATTCGAGCGACTTGTAGACTCCTATGAGAAAGTCGACGCTCTGCGCCACGCGGTGGCCAGAGCGCGAAGCACGGTGCCCACAAAACGTTACGAATTTCCTACACTTGTGTATTCATTTTAATATTGAGATTCTTTTAATTAATACATAGGTAAATGAATTTTAATACATTGATTTTTTTTTTATACTGCAGGGTATATTAATTTTCATTCCCATTTTTATACCGTATTTTTAAGAGATAGAGTTATGATGGAAAATAACATGTATCGTATTATTAACATTCATGCGTATCTTATTTTTCAGTCAACTATCAAGAAAAGTGAAGATCATACTGTAATTTTAATACATTGTTGATAGTAGATGAATTCATATACATTTGTATTAATTATCAATCAAACATATGATTTATTTCAATGCATGTCCACAAAATTTTCAGATTTCATATGAATATTCAATGTTATGTATCTTAAATTCCACATCAGTAACCAAAATTTATGTTCATATTTCAATTTTGGCATACGAGTGTAATAATTTTCATTTCATACACCCGGTTTATAAATTTCATTTACCGTTGTATTGTAAAAGTATTGTAAATTTCATATATTTTTTAACAGTGATAGATATTGATGAAAGACAAATTTTGTTAAAAAATAATAATAAATCATTTTCGTGCGGCCTAACCTGTTTTCTTTAGGTATTTCTGAAATAAAAGTCCCGTTAACAAATGAGCTTAATTCTTAAGATTTTAGACGTGCCTATTTTGACTTTTCTTTATTTATTTATGCGTAATAATTTTATTTGAGGGTACCCCCCATCAAATTTTTCGGAACAATCGATTTTTTTTCTTTGATATTCTTCCCGTCATTAGTCTTGCTATCGCGCTGTCCCAAATAATTAATTTTTGTCCATCAATTTTTTTTTTATAAATAAACGAAGGTAAAAAGTCCGAGTTTTTCGCAACTCCATTTTTAAACCATTGTTAAAAATCGTGGAAATATTTTTTCGTTTTTGCTTCTTTTCGCGATAACCATCCTCATATGGTTTATTTTTTTATGGTATTTTTGCTTCAGACCCGTTGAGTCCTCGTCTCTTGAGTGTCATGTTTTTTTGGCGATGTAAAGATGACTGAATATGTCGTGTATTTTTTTATGAAAAAAATTCTTTAAATCTTGTGTTTTTCAACAGATTTGAGGGAGAATGCTCTTAAATTGGTCTCAAAATGGTATCAAATTATAATGAAAATGAGGTTCAACAATAGTTTCGTAGCGAAGAAGCACTCAAGCAGAATACGAACAAAATCGCAAAAAAAAAAAATTCCGTACGTTTGAGGTAAAATCATTTGAATAAATAATCATATCAACTTCGATACAGTCACCTGTGAAAATTGTCGTATTAAGTCATTCTTGGCCAGAACTTTTACACGATCAATCCCTAAAGGAAAAGCCAGTAGATGCACGAAAAGTTGAATGAGACACCGCTAAATATAGACCTATTGAGATTACTTTTCAACAGAATTGGTCTTTCAACAATATGTAAAAAAAAAACATGCACGAGAGGGAGCAAGGAAGTTAAAAAAATGGTGTTTAAAACAAAAACGTAAAAAAATTAAAATATCAATAAAAGTCAAGAGAGTCACCTCTAAATATTGAGTAATATTGAGCTCATTTCTAAACAGATTTTTTTTTTCATTAATATTCACCGAAAACACGAGTAGGAACAAGAAAAAAAATATTTTGCATCAGTCTAATGAACAGTTAATAATTTTCAAACACGCTTCCAGCACTTTCAGTAGTATTCTGATGCTAGTCAGACATTCACATTTCCGTTTTGCAGCAAAAGAAATTTTTATTCATACAAATTTTCGTTGAATATTCATTTTTTATTAATAATTGAATATTCATTTTTTATTAATAAATTAATAAATAATTTTTAATTTTCGTGTTAGAAATATTAGTCATTTCAATGACAACTACCTTTCCAACGCATGTCCTGAGTCGAATGATCGAATTTTTCAGTTTCCTACTGAAAACTGAAATATTTCACTTTTTTGAGTGGGGGGGGGGGGGAGGTTCCGCTTTGCTCGACCCTCCCCTACATATGCGTCTATATATATCTATACATCGCCAGAATCGATACAGACTTTGTCTGTTTTTCTACCTTTCTGTCTTTCTTTTGTTCAGTTTGCTATCAGCGATAAAGATGGAGGTAGGACCAAAAGAAAAAAATAATCTTTCAAGATTTTCGACATTCTTGTGTCGGCAAAAATTGTGGACATTAACAATAAAAAGTGAAAAATCGTGTTCGATGATTGATATATTCGTGATTAGTCTCGCATTAATCGAAGGCTTCCAAGATCGTTAAAATAAAACGTAATTAGTTTTGTACTAAAAGATTCACGGATCAGGTTCTTATTTTCAATTGAAAGAAAATAACATAGTAAAAAATAAATCGAATAAAAACATAAAATAAAAAATTCCTGCATCATGCGATTTTAATTCGGTTCTGAGATAACTTTCGCGATCTTGCCAGTGCCGAGAGTTTCACTTTCACGATCGTGCGAGCCAATTCTGCTAATATCGCATTTCTAACGAGGAAATATAATAATACGAACCGGAGGAAAAAGTGAATCTGATACGAGGGCGGAAGGGGAGATTCTATCGATGATTTCGATTAGAGAAAAGAAACGGTGGGAATTGCGGTGCTCCGAAGCGATGTAAAGTGGGGCGTTTGCGTATAAATAAGGTAGAGGCACGATTAACATCGTACTTGGTTCTGTAGACGTAGGCAATGAGCCGTGCCATCATCAGTAGGTTTAATAAAGTACATTACACATGAAGCGAGGAAATCTTAAACGGGAGCTCTTGCTGGCATATCCAACCGCGTTATCGATATTTCGTACCTCAGATTTTGCACACAAATATTTGTATACAATAGGGCATCGTAATACGTAATCTCTTTAAACGTATACTCGAGTGTGGTCGAGATAGCAACGAGATCTCCCACGTTCCCTTGCTCTTGGCACGCTTGGAATTGTTCGCACCGTCGTAAAATTGTAAGAGCCACGCATCTTACATACATGCGAACATATATATATACGTAGAGGAATAGTTCAAGTCGCTGCATTGTTATGGGCATCATGACTTTGAAATTGTAGGCTCCGTGACAATGAAATATTTCTGCATTTTCATTACTTTCATTACATTCATATTTTTTTATTCCTCACGTGAACATAATAAAAGTACCCAACAAATAAAAAAAAATATTTTTGAAGAATTTCTGTACATAAAATTTTTTCAATTTCTCTCTGCACGAAATTTCCGCGTCGATAATCTGTCACTTTTACATACATTTTTAAGTGTTGAAGTTAGTTGGTAAATTTCCGAGATTTTTGAATGCCTTAAGGAAAAATGAGTTGTAATGTAAATTTTTTTTGCCTAAAAACAAAAGCTATTTCGAAAGGTCAGAAAGAGCTTTTTGCCAACAATTGCTACTGCATTTTCTCTAAGGGTGAATATTCGAGGCGTAAAACTGTCGAGTTTATATTTCGAGCGATATATTTATGAAACATTGTTACCCTTTTTTTCATGAAACCTGTGCGTGTGCGCTGTGTAAAACGCCAGAATCACGACCCTAACAGCAGAGCCGAAAGATCGTTTGAACCTTGCAGACCGGAGATAGGATATAACACGTCGTGTTTATATATATTTGGTACATATATATGAGTAGAGACGATTCGACGAGATTCGCAAGCAAAGATATACACCAGTAGAAATAACGTGTTCCGTGTGTTGCTAAGAAACGAAAGAGAAAGAGGAAAAGAGAGAACGATACATACTCTACTAAAGTTCTGATATTACTCACGATCTCACACTGCAGCTTTTACTCGCTCTCGCTTTTCTCTCTACCGGCGAGAGCATTGTCTCGAGATAAATGATTTCGCGATGTGGCATATACTATTGCATGAAGGTGAACTTGCAGAAAACAGGCAGTTCTCCCATTTGTACTCCATCCTTTTCTTTTTCTCACTCGGTTCTTCTATCTCCCATATACTTTGAGAAGAACGAACGTATAGTAGGAAATGAGAAACGTTGATAATTGGTAGTCAATTTATTTGGATATGCATAAAATGGTAATTGCGAATAACTGTGAAGTTTTTTTTCTATACTGCAACGATAATATTAATTATGAAAAAGGTTCATGAGTTTCTGTTATATAAAAAATTATTTCATTTATCTTGCATATTTTATACTCCGAGTTTTCTACATGTCCATCAAGGAAGGGGATGGTTATAGGAAAATATTACGTATCAAGACAGTGACTGATATTTCATTGGAAATTCACGTGCCTCTCGCGTTTGTTATTAGCAATTGGGATTCGCGAAGAAGCATATACTCGTAAATATGTTTCAATGATGAGACAGGCAGACACAAGTACACGCGAATAGGCATACGCTCTTACACGCACAATTCATTAAGAATTCGATTCATCAGGGAACAATCGGTGTTCATTAGGAGGAGGCCCCTTGGGGAGGTTGCACCTTATATTTCTCACTCTGCTTTTCTTCCATCCACTTTCTCTTTCTTTCTTCGTCGTTTGCTCGACTATATAAGCGATACTACTACTACTACTTACCATTTTTCCTGCCTCTCTCCGACAGAAGGATACATCACTTATTACCTTCTCTCCTCACCCCTATTGTGTATATCGTGATTTATTCTCACTCAATTTTAAGCGAGTGTTATATAGATATATACAAATAAACGGATACGCATATGTATTAATATTCGTTTGCCAAACGATTTTATATAGTATCGAGATGACAGGGTTGCACACCTTTGCGATCGATTATTACTTTCGTCAGGTCTCACTGGCTTGCAGTCCTAAGGATCAGAATTTCGAGTTTAAATTTCGAGCACACAATAGCTCTACCGGTGTGGCGCAAGTCGCACACATTCTACTAAGGGATGCAGCAAACAACACATCTATATACATATACTTTTGCACACTCTCGATATATCTTTTTTCAGAATACGCGTCCTCTCCTGCCTCTCGCGATTAATATGCCCAGCTTGATTTATCGCCTGTCCTTCTTCTTTTTCTTCAACGTGTATTCTCGTTTCTTTTCTCGATCTTTGAAGCGACGCGATAATTCAACGTTTCGAGCATTCACCCGCGTTCATTCTCGCATATATGTCCGCACATGTATGCCCACTTATTTCTATATGAGAAATGAGGCATATGTACGACTTGGAAATGACCTGTGAGGTCACGCGACCGCCGTGCGGACATCGGTAGTGGTTAAACATGCATATATATTGGTGAATATGGCGTTGGTAATATCGCAAAAAGAGCCTCGATACTTATGAGCAAAACGATGAGAGTCGGCCCCCAAAATACAAGAGATAAAGAGAGACACCTTTAACAATTTTGCCAATGACGAAGGTGGCTCCTTTCGTTCTTACCCCAACCTTACCTGTATACATCCAATAACACTCTCCCGGTCGTAAATTTACATGAAAATGGTCACGTACCATCTCCTCTCACTGTCGATCTTATGACAACTTTCTATTCGATCTCTTTTCAACTTACTCTTTCGGTTGTATGAGAGAATCGATGAAAAAAAAATAGTAAAAAAATAACCAAAATTTCAAATTGTGGCGTATGAAGGACTTTGAAGGATTAAGCGTTAATGGGACTTCGTGGATCCTGAGAAAAACCCTTGAATTCTTTGGAGCCATGCTTCTGTGTCACCGATTATACTATTTGCAGTCTCATCCATGCTTTTATATTTTTTATAGTGTTCATGCGAATGTCTATTTTTTATAGTAATTTTAGAGGAATGTTTCGGCAACTTGCCATGGTTTTTTCTGTTAAAAAAATATAAAATCATGAAATATTTTTGATTCTCTAGTTTATTGGCGTCAATTAAACGCTTCGACGATTTTACTTCGTTCGCCTTAAGGGTCGACTATCGAATTTATTATAAAAACTTGTGTTATTCATGCTGAGAGAGAGGGGGAGATAGAGAGAGAGAGAGAGAGAGAGAGAGAGAGAGAGAGAGAGAGAGGTAAAAGATTTGCGCGCTCATGGTCCATCCATCGTTCTCCTCCCTCCGGCTCATTCGCACTTTGCCAGGCAATCCTCATTCCCATTTATCACCTCTTTCTTGCTCATTCCTCTCCCTCCCTTTTTAACGTATCCTTTTCCATGTCTATAGTATACACAAACATATGTATATTCGTTCGTCTGGATTTCTTCTCGTTTCCTTCTGCCATTTCTACATCTTCCTCTCGATTCTCCTTCTCCCCATTTTTTTTCTATCGCGCTTCCACCCAAAACGCCTTCGACTTTTTTTTTAACGTGCATCTCTCGTATTTTTTCATCTTTACCCGCACAAAAGAGAAAGGAGTGAAATAAAAATACAGACTTCAGTCAAAACTCTTCAACTTTCAAGCAAATCTACTCGTAAAAACATTGGTAATAAGTTCGCCATTTTCATCTTCAAATATCAGAGCTAATAATTATACGAGAAACATATTAAAAATAACGAAAATAAATCGGGTCAGAGAGAAATGTACGAGAAGAGTGCTGCTCCGAAACTGAGCAGATTTCTCATTATAGAATGGTACTTTGCGCAAGTTCTCGCTCATCTTATTTTTTATATACAGGTAAGTTATTTCCTTGAATAAAGTATATGTACTGTATGCTTTTCCCGTCAAGCGCTTCAAATTATATTTGCTCTCGATACTTTCTGGACGTCAGTTTAAGATAATTCTTAAACAAATTTTATTTGAAATTATCGAGAACAAAATAATAAGGTTTCTCGGTTGTAGCTGTATTTTAAACCAATTGTGGTAGAGGGGCGAGGTCAATTATACAAAATAAATATTCACATCAACAATCTAACTCCGGAATTACAATAGCTTTTATTTTTGACTAACATTAAAATTTTGAAGAAAATAATCTTTCCGGAAAAATTATATCAACAGTTTACATTATTTCTCAATATTTATTTGACATTCGATAATTAAAAGAATTTATAATGTTTAAGTGTTCGAAAATAATTTGATAACAAAAATATTTGCCTTTTGGCTCGATATTATAACAATTTAAATTACAACTATGGATCTCGAGATTGGGTTAAATCAAATACTAGAATTCCTCTCGGCAATTCAAAATAAAACTTTAACAACGACAATTCGCGAACGTTTTAAATCGTGGGACAAGACGTTACTAAAATTTTCCAAACGCGTACGTACCCCGAAACAATATCGCTCTTTTAAATCTCAAAATTCACAAAATATACTCGCGAGTACAAAACGGTACAAAATCACAATAAAACAAAATGAGAGCGAAACGACGGCTCACCGCTACGGTTTCAGAGATTGGAAATCCGGAAAAGGACGACGGATGCTTCCACTCGATAATTCCGATGGCGTCGGGTTCTTGATCGAAGACGGCTACGGCTTGAGAAAAGACGTCCTCCATCGCTGCTGCCCAAAACTCGAGTCCTCGATCATTTTCCCGAAGCGTGATTTTGCGGATTAGGGTCCTAGCCCTCCACCCTTCGCCTACTCACGGAAATCTAGAATTTTCTCGAACCTTCGCCCTCTCCTTTTATTATTCGCCAACTATATTTGAATTTCGAGTTTGAATTCGAAACGGGCGCGACGCTGATCAACGATGACTTTCGATACGTCCGAGGTTTACCGAAGATCCCCGATGCTGATTGACGCATCGTCGAGTTCGACAGCTCCGGGTGAGAGCTTCGAGCTAGCGACAACCCTCGCTCGATATGATTTTTCGCGCTTCGTCGATGACCTTGACGACCGAAACTTCTCAAGTTTTCCCTCTCAACGATACGACAATTCTGACAACGATGATAACTTCGATTTTCTCTCTCTCTCTCGATGTTTTTCGATGTATGAGACCGTCGTTCGCTCGTATAAAAAAAATTATAAAACAAAAGAAATTAATAATCAGTAAATACGCTAGCGTTTGGCCCTTCTAGATAAGCTCGAGAACAATTCGTCAGCGACGAAAAACGCTCCTTTCTCGTGCCGTGCCAATTGTTAACCAATTTGTGACGTGGGCAAAATTACCACCGCACAGTATCAATTGATATATGTGTATGTATATGTATGAAAGAGAGGAGAATCAAGGCGAGAACAATAACTTCCTCCTGCTTTTGTAGACATAGCAAGGTAATGTATCGCAGAAAAGACGAGAGAGTTTCGAGTGAAATTACGAGTTCGAGAGCGTGGATTTCTCTGCGGTTGAAAATCATCGGTTCTTGCTTGTGCTGTTTCCCTTGCACGATCGTCGGAGAAAAGACGGAAGAAAGATAGAAATAGTGGTCAGTAAACGAGAGACGAGATTCTGACGAGAACTCGTACATCCTTTCTATATATATATAGAGGTTAATATCTGACATTCGTTTTTTGGTACGGGATACCGGTGGGTGAATCTCGTCGAAATCTCGGAGCACAGCCACACGAGGCACACCCGTAATAACGCTCGTCCGGAGTTCTTCGGCTTCCTGGCCTCGCATACTCTCTTGCCATAGCACTCTCGGCCATAGCACTCTTTTTCTCTTTGACTCTCTCTCGCCCCTGGTCGAGAATTGATCACGAAATCGCCCGCACCCATTTTACATCTTTTTTTTTCCTTGTCTTTGGGTTGGCCAGAAATATTTCCAGGAACCAATAGACGGAGTGAGATATCGCGTGTGGCCTAAGATGCGACACAGCGCATACTTATATAGATGATGATTCGTGTGCATCGGGAGTGCAAGGAAGTCGTTAAAATTTCAACGAATAGTTTGGTTAATTGGAACCGATCGATAAAAATATTTGCATCTGATTTATTTATCTGTAATTGATTTGTTGGAATGATTGATTATTACAGGGAAATATTATATTAATGAATGTTTTCTAAAGTGATCAATGTAAAAAATGGACGACAATGAGAAATTTTGTTTTTGAAAATAGTGAAGGCTACAAAATTATTTTACCGATGGAAATTTTTCACTATTTTGAAGTCACTGAATTTGGGGTTCTTTTTTTCTCACGATTCGTTGATTTTAGTTTTAGGTTTTCTTTGATTACCCAATTGCCCTCAATTGAGTTCATTGAATTAACATTGAATTTTCATCAGAAGTGATTGAGATTTACATATTCAAACGAATGAATTTATTTTTCACGCCGTGTGATGAGACTTTTTCGAGCGGGAGCGAGACAGTAAGCAAGAAGGGGAGGAGCACTTGAGTCAGATAGACTGGAATGTAGATGGTCCATCAATTGAAAGTTTTTTATAAATGTATTTACACACATAGCTTGACACGAAGACGCGGAAGTTCAGGAATTAAGGGCCGAGTCTCACGTCCGAACAAAGAAAATATACTGCAGGGAGATAATCGATGGTGGCTATTAGATAAGTGTTTCGATCTACCGAGTCATCATCATGATTTTCCTTGTGTTGTTTTCGTTTGATTTTTTTTCACTTTTCACTTTCTCGTTCTACTACGTTCTCGTAACTGGTAATCTTTCTCTCTCGCTGTCTATATTCCGGCAGACTTTCGTTCATTTTGAATTCGTTTTTGAGTCATGAGGGCGAGAGAGAAAGAAAGGAAGACTTCTCTCGGTGCTGTTGCAACGGGCGTCTAATGAGTCGAAGTGCCCACCTACTGGTAATTAATAACTCCGTGGAAAGCTCTTCTCTCGTCTGCCTTGAGGGATTCGAGACATGTATATATATATATTGAAGGTAAGAATGAACAGCGAGAGTCTTGAGTGCGAGGCAATACACGCGTTAACCTCTTTGGAGTGCTCGGATCATCTGAGAGAAGTATATATATATACATATATAGAACCGTGCTTCTCGGACTTATAGGCAAAAGGGAGAAACCATATGGAACGAATGAAGGTGGTTCATCCGTGCTTGTACTACTAGGGAGTTCTAGGACAGCGGGAAAAATCAAGCCGGCTTGGCAATCGAACGAGCGCGCTCTCTGGACCTTCCGAGAAACATCATCTCTCTCTCTCTCTCTCTGTCTCTCTCTCTCTCTCTCTTTCTCTCTTCCCTTTTATACATTTCCTTCCTTTTTTTATCGAGACTCGATCACCATCCCGAGAGAAGAACACAGAATAGACTATCGGAGAGCTCAGAGACCTTATTCTCGATGGTGTATGCAACCGATCAATACTCACACCTCGATAATGAGCCTGCGGTATTCCATTTTAATATCATCATTATTTATTGTTAACACGCATCTCTCTACGATTTTCTTTCCCTGACTCATTTTTTTGTGCAGCTCTCCGGGTCGTCAGGGGTAATTTTTTAAATAGGAGGAATAAAATCAGTTCAAGGATAGTTAACGTTAATTTCTTTCAAACTTATTTTGTAATAATCCGTTTAACATTAGGCCGAATAATTTTTCGAACTGCCAAGTTAATAAAAGCTTTTCCAACGAATTTGTAGCGAATTTTGATTGAACGTTTTACTGAATTGACAGACATTTATTCTGATCATGCTTCGTATGTATACATACAAATGGTTTTTGACACGATTCTTATGACTGACATGGGGCACGCGACTGATTGTTTCAATTTATAATATGTATACATTTATTTATAAGTACGAGAGAATTTTCGTGAGTATAATTCCAGATTGATAGGGATAGTGAAAGGACTATAATGTAACCATTTGACGTCTGCTGCCTATTGCTCGATGCATTCAAGAGTCGAAGCAGGTGTACGCTTGCTAGATATATCCGATCTTTTTTATGCTCTTTCTCGCTCTCTCTCGGTTAGAATAGAAATTGAACGGGTGTGCGCGCACTGAATGTCCAATCAGCGAGTGCCAAGGATCTCTCGTTTCGGAATTTTTTCTTTAATTCTCTTGCGTTGGTGGTGAAGGACTCTGTAAGTCCCGCATCAACGATGCGATGTCGAGCTTTTCTCGCGAGGCAAGCGCGGTAATGACTATGAGAAAAGTGTCGAGAGATTCGTGCTCACAGTATACTCAAATTACAGATTCACACGTCGAGAAGGATCAAACTATGACGAAAATTTTAACAAGTCCGTTAAATTTCTATACGTCAAGATGGTTTTGGAAAAAGCGTTTTGGAATTCCTTTTCGGACTACTAATAATACTTCGTTGGGTAAGTTTTTATTTTATTTGACTTTTATTACTTGCAGATAAAAAGACAGGTTTCTTAATAAAAAATGAGTCTGCTGAATTAAAATTTAAATAAATAAAAATGAAAATTTAAAAGATCAATGAGAAACTGATAAAAATAAATGATATCAGAATATTGTCGATAAAAAGAAAAATTTAACGATTCGAATTGTCTCGTTTGTTCGATAATCATTTGCAAATGTTGCAAAGTCTTTATAAGAGGAAATATTAAGAACACAATCGAGCGTAAAAGTCGAGACTGCAAACGGGCGAATGCTGATGATGCAGAAAGAAGCAGAGACCACCAGAACTTAATTGATATGCGCGCACATGCAATTAATTTATCGATATGTGCAACCGCGGGGACTCCCGTCCCCATATCGACACGATTATACACATTTATATACATAAATCTACCTTTCTATCTCTTGAATTCTTACCCACATGAGGGGAGTAAGTATAATTAAATCGATTGTCATGATAAAATTCGCCGCGTCATTCGTAATCTACTGTCACTTTTATGCCGTGATGCTTTTCCCTTTCAATTTTTTTTTATAACCAATGCATTTATCAATTGTTTATAACCAGACACGTTCAACGAAACTGGGTAGATTATGCAATTTCAATGATTTATAGAGTATCGCACAGTGTCCGTCAAGTCATAGAGTCATTTCTCAAACGTTATTCATAACTTCTTTTGCGTGTAATGAGGTCAGAATTAATGAATTTTATTTGAAGAATTTTGTTGCTTTTTTTCAAACGAAAAAATGGAAAGAAATTATTATTGGTTCATTACTTGTTAACGGGCTAATTACTTTCATGAATTTTTATATTCGACAAGCTAATTAATTGATGAAATGCGAGTCAGTGGCGAGATGTGTTTGCGATAATTTTTTATCCCGTGAGGTTTTGAGCAGAGTTGAAACGTTGAAAGAGGTGTGTTGCTCATACATATTTCTATACTTGATACAAAGATGTAGCAGCCACAGCATCAATGATAATAACAACAAAGTCTAGCCGCGGCACGTCTCTCGGGGCGTCGGCGATGACGCCCCGAGCCTTGAGGCTTCTCTCAAACGGGCTTTCTTCGTTACATACCTTGCGAGCCTTCTCCTCTTGTCTTTATCTTATATTTTCTCTCTTACAATTCGTTAACTTTCCTTCTCTTTTTTCCTCCTTCTTCCCGCATTTTCCATCTTCTTTCACCTCCACCTCGGAATCTCCATTATGCTGTACGTGCATCATTACTTAATGACTAATGCTGCGGCGTGCCACGTTCTCGACTCTCTCTCTCTCTCTCTCTCTCTCTCTCTCTCTCTCTCTCTCGTATCTGCGAGATGACTAAAATCATTAGGGACACTCATTTATACTTCTATATGAACGAATGTTGCAACTTGAAAATTCATTTACGTGTACATCAATTTTTTATCGGTGGCCCTGAATATTTCCGGTGGCGATTCTATTCGAATAATTTGAGAAGCAGGATCAGTCCTTTATTTTTGTTATTTAAAAAAATCGTCAAGTTTAATGAAAATTATTGATAAGCGAAAAATGATTGTGCGATTATTTTTAAGGAAAAAATGAGACGCTTGACAACTTTTTTAGACAAATTAAATTACAGCCATGTATAATAATATACCCAAATATTTAACAAAAGTTCCGAAGAATTAAAGTTCAATTTTAATTTAATAAAAATATACATGATATTACAGTAAAATTACAAGCTTGAAATTATAATTTAGGAGGAAAAAAGTTTACATCATTGAAATTAATAAAAAATCGGGATGAGGAAAAAATTGGTAATGACGTATACACGCTCGATTTGAAATTCAAAGCCATATCGTTTCAGTGAAGATTTACCGATTTATTTAACGCTGGACCGCAAACAGGATACAAACGTTGACTGGGCGCGCGCGCTGGTGCATATCGCACACACAGAGAAAGATTCGCGCTACGTGGAATTTAATGAGCCGGATCAGATAGGAAAGGGTGATGGGCTTTTATAATAAGAAGAGAATCAAGAGACGTAAGAGAAAAAGAGAGAGAGAGAGAGAGAGAGAGAGAGAGAGAGAGAGAGAGAGAGAGGATGAAAATCCTCTTGCGCGCGCGCATACCGTGTCGCAATGTCCACGGAATTTTCAGAAAAATTAATCAACCAAGAAAACGGCGAGGACGCGTTCTTTCGAGCGATGCGTGCCGCGAAGAATGCGTTTCACAGTTCCGTCTGTCGTCTCTCGTTCTCTGGTACACAAACACTCGCATAAATATTTTTTTCTTACAAACTTTTGCCGCGACGAAACCTTGATAACGTTCCTCCGTAATGACGAGGGTGATTTTTTTAAACGTCTTAAAAAAGGTACAAATTAAGAAAACGTCTTTCGTGAACACGCATGGAGAGAGTCGTGTCGAACAACGCGGATTATAATGCTGTTGAAATGAGAGTGCGAACAAGGCGAGGAGAGCAAAAGAGTAGAGACTTTTTGGGTTGCCAGACAAGTGTCATCATTTCAATTCGATAATCGGCTTTAAAACGTCACTCTGTTGAGCTGCTGCTCACACATTTCAAATTGGTTGTCTTCGCGCCCTTACCTTATTTTTATTTTTGTGATCCATGAATGATATCACGGGATGCAAATGATTTTCATAACGAGAATATCACCAATTATGAATGAAGAAGGTAACCCAAACAGACCAAAACGAAATCATCTCGTTTCGTTCTTGACAAAAAATAAATCATTATTATGATAATATCAAAAATTCAGCATCGAATTTAACGGATATATGCATGGTTGTCAGATAGAGATTTTTTTGTCAAGCGGGGAATAGAGGGGTTCGGAGGATCGGGGGCGTTTTGCGTACACGAGTTTGTCCATGCAACGACGACAGCAGGTTTTATCCCATGCTCCTGGGCACACACGTCCCATTTCTCTCTCTCTTCCTCTCTCTTTCTCCACGAAGTAAAGTCTACATATCGGGGTAACTCGACTGCGTGTGTCATTCCCTCGCTGCCGTTGCTCCCGCATCGGACTCCGCCATTCGTTTACTCGTGTTTTTTCTTTTCGAAAAAAAGCCTCTTTTTAAATCCTTCACACAGACTTTATTCCTTGTCGTTTCTTGGCTCTTTTGCTCGCACAGCAGTGTTACAACGTCCCTTCGCGGATCCATTTACACGCGTTTCTTTCCTTGCCCCATTCCTCTACGAATATTGAGACGCTTGGATCCGAAACGGCGGAGCCTACGCCCTCTTAAATGAGGAATAAAGTGGTTTACGTCCTTCCAGATTTAAGGACTTTTTAAATGCATATATACGTGAATATAACTCCTTCTTTTCGCTTTGAACGCGACGAGGATCGTTCTGTTGCGTTTATAGGTATAGTAAATACGTATATGTATGCACGAGACTTTCTGTGCCGGCTTACAATTTCTGTACTGATCAATAACATTCAAAAATGAAGAACTTCAATGATCAAAAAAATTGAAACTGTGGGAATTCGTAAAAATCTATGAATTCGTGGATATACCGAAAACCAAATAAATGGTAAAGATAAATATCGGTGCATTTGGAGATCCATTTTGAATACAGAATTGCCCATATGCATATAAAAGTTGTATCTTCGCTCCTTTCCCGGTTTATTCGGAACGTCGAGATGTCCGCGAAAGGGAAACGTACGGGCGCGCGGTTCTTTTCGTATATGCGACAAGAGTTTCTTTTGCGAATATACAGCCTAGCCAAGAGAGAAAGAGAGAAAGCGAGAGAGAGAGAGAGAGAAAGCAAGAGAGAGAGAGAGAGAGAGAGAGAGAGAGAAGGGGAGAATTCGCGAGCAAATACGTAGATGTATGCGTCCTACCCAAAAAAGAGTATAGAATCTCGAGATGAGAGAGTAGAGGGCGTGTTACGACGACAACTACGACAACGACAAAGACGAGAAGACGGAGAAAAAGGTGGAGGAGGAGGTTAAAAGAGAAGAGCACACATGCAGAGATCGCTATCTCTTGGCGCTTGTTGAGCTCACCGAATGAAGAAATGTAAACGCCAATTAAACATTTTATTGATATGCTTATGTCGTGTTAGGACGTCCGTGCGGTCAAGTCGCGAGAAAGCCCTCTTCACTGCCTACAAGAGTTTACTTCTTTTTACCTTGGCTGTCTTTCACTTTCGGTATATGTATTCTTCGAATGCATACAAATCTCATACATACCTGCATATCTTCGATTCGTATATACAAGTATATCAAAAAAAGCGTGCTAATTTGGGCCTCGAGTTCCGTCGCATTTATAAGCAGAAATAAATGAGTACTAAAAATAAACAGCCATTTCATTTGTCGACATATTGTAAAATATCAGATCTGTTTTCACATTATTATTATTATAAATACTAATAATATTTATAATAATAGTTGTGAGTATTATTTACTAGTTAAAAAATGATTTTTCACAATACGATCTAAATTTGCACACGTTTCACGATATACGGATGGGTACCTCACGAATTGACAGCATCAAACTGAATATATATTTATCTCATATAAGACGAATGTATGTTTACACATACCCACATAAATATGTTTATGTATATTTATATTTATAAGTATATATATTTATATTTATATTTATATATCAGTCGTGTTCCTTCACATTTACAAACTACGAACGATTCGCAATCGTTTAATCTCCACCGGGATCCAATATCTCGCCCCGTCTATCCTTAATCTCCCTTCTTCGTTTTCCTCTCTTCTTCTCTCTCTTTTTCATCCAAGCCTCCCTCAACTCCTTTATATCCCTTCTCATTCCGACATATGTATAGCATCTCGTGTTCCTCTGTTCGTTAATCTTCCGACAACGGTGAAGATCGAATCGGTTTTGTGAAGGAGCTTTTCTGCTGCGTGTAGATGTTCTCTCTCTCTTTACCAACACTCGTCCAAGCGTCTATACATATTTTTACGCATAAAATATGGTTTTTGCCAAACGGGACGAATATTTTTCAGAACTAACCGATCAAGATCCAATCAATGTAGCATATAATACACTATAATTTACAGAAGCGTATAACCAAGCTGGACATCTTTTTTAGGAGATAAGAGCTTTTTCTCTTCATCAAAACAGAATGAAGATTAATTGCAATTATCTGACAATTGTGCTTGTACATATTTTCACATACATTTATTTGTATGCCTCATACAATGCGTTCATGAAACTGAAACGTTTAAAGCTCTTGATTTTATAAGAACGCGAGTTTCTCGGTTTAATAATAAAAAGAAGCGCGATGCGAGAGAAAGAAAAAGCTATGAGGAAATATGGATAGAAGACAGAGCAAGTGTTGAGGGAAGACGGAGAATAACGCGTCAGTAAGAGAGTGACAACCGACGGCGGCGTGACTCGACGTAATTGGAGGATGAACTTTACGCGAGATAATTAGACGTTGCTCGTCGTTCTCTCTCTCCCTCTTCTCCTTTTTCTCTCTTTTCCTTGAGGAACAGCAAGTCACTCGTACGCCCTGTACGAATACTATAGCAACGTCTTTCACTCACGCTCGTAGTCTCGTCGAGCATTTTTTCGCACAATAATTGTATTTACCAAGTATTTGTCGTATGTATTATGTTATTAGTATACGTTTATATTCTTGCAGAACATAAAGGTGTGTAAAAGACAGTAGTACATTGGGTAAGGTGCGTAAAGAGAAGTGATGAGCAGTTACACCGTATCTCATTTACATTCTTGTTCTCATGATATGACAATAGTATACTTGGCATGAATAAATTTACGCATACATCTATTTATACTAGCTGTGCTCTCGAGTTCGCTCGAATGTCATTACAAAAATAATTCTAACAATGGCAAAGTAAACGGCAGTTGCAGTAAAAACTTGGTTAATCTCGATTGAAATATCGAGGACGAGCAAATACTATTATCAAACTCTACCAAATTTATATTCAAAACTCCAATATTAATCCATGTATCATTCGCCACTCAGTTATGGCGACATAACATTTCCGGATATTCAGCTTTTCAGAAAATGAGTTCAGAGTGGTCCCGAGGAGAAATGATCTTTTTTTCGACATTAAAAGTAATGGCATTCCGTTGAAATTGATATATCAGAAAAAACAAAAATTAAATTACTTCGTTTTTAGATAATCGTTCTAGAGAATTTAAAAATGGTATTTCTCCATCGACCTTCGATGTAATGTCTAGTCAATATCTACAGAGACTTTATTCAAGGTTTTCTTACAAAAGTTCGAGTGAATAACAAGATATGGTCGGTTATTTCGATATTTTTTTTTATCGAAATGCTTTCCAATAAACTATTTAAAAAGCGTATCAAAAAAATAAAATTCGATAATTTGGGCTTTCCACAAAATCAGCTGTGGTGTTTTATATATTTAACGTTCAGTCTCAACCAGGCACTCATTCGATTCGTGTTCGAATTCTCTTTAATGTGGTGCTTGTCTTATGTTTACTGTCATTTTTTGACCTTTGGTGTATTTTCAAACTTAAAGCTATATATAACATCAAAATGAAAGATTCATTAAGAGTCGCGGTAGCGACTTGAGACAAGTACATTTACAAAGCGAGTGCTACAAGACACTTTTACAGGAAGCACCACGATTCTACCTGTTTTCAAAAATTGTTTCTGTAATATTTATTAAATAACAGCGTTTTGGAGGATTATTCAAGTTCACGTATTTTTTTTTATTTCAATTGCGACTTATTAGAACCTCGTAGCTTAAAGCGTATTGATAATATTCATTTTTTTCAAATCGTGGCTCTGGAAAATTCAGTTTTAAATCACTTTGGCTGTTCACAACTTATAAGTACTGAAATGTATAGACAAACGGTCAAACAAAATTTTCCACTTATAGGTTTTACATATATATAGAAAGTAGCGTTAACCGCATGTTGTTAATATGTCTGTCGATCAAGAATACACTCTAGAATTGCGTGTGGTTTTTTCTCCTATTTTCCTTGCTTTTCATTCAGACCGTTAGGTTTATTTTGTTGTTTACAAATTTAAGTTCATTCTATAGTTACGATTAATTAACGCTTTTCAGCGATTATAGTAAATGACGTCGTAAAAAAACAGTTAATTACAAAGATAGCACATCAACTCTAGAAATGTTTGACTGTTAATTCTGGTGCATGGTTCTAATAACGGATTTTTCTGATTTTCTCACGAAAATTTGCAGTCAGAAGGAAGTGGATTTTACGAGGTCTATTATTAATTCCGAGCGACTGTATACAATTAACTTTTTTTCCACAATATCAACTGTCTATAGTATAAAATGGGACAGCCTCGTTACCAATAGAGCTGTTTCACGTCGCCTTAAGATCATTTTGCGACGGAGACATTTCAATTAACGAATTCCCGTATAACGCATACACGTGTGCTGGGAGTCTCCGACCGCACGGAACGTCAGTGCTCATCCGTATGTACATATATCGAGCTCACCGCACGTCAGACTCCTTCAAAGACAATTTAACGTGTCAGTATAAGTATTAATGGCTCTCTGCGGTTTTCCTCTTCCTCTGGATATACCGACGTGGTTCATGCAAACATTTCTATTGAGTGTTCCATTCCAAATTGACCCAGAAACGAGCCCTCTACTTTTTGTCTTTTATTCATTTTCTCAGCAATTTCTATAGGCAATCATGTATAAAAAAAACTCACTCTTTTGTGCGGATGGTTCTTAATATTTTCAGCTTCATCCCTTGATATGTTGAACGAAAAAATGTTAAATCGAATATCTTATGGTACCCAAAAATTGATTAGGAAAGTTTAATCAAAGTCCTGGTAGATTTAAAGAGGGATTTTTGTTTTTAGTAGTGAGGTCAATTGACGTGGAATGGTTTGTACATATGTTCGAGTTGTTCACAGTTACTATAAGGTCATGGACCGGAAGGCAGGGGAATAGTGAGTCACGTTTAAGAAAAAAATATAAGCATATATATTCATAAATGTGACTTTTGATTCGTACATCTATTCGTTTCTATTCGTAGCTGGTTTATTGTGCGATTCCATTGTGTGCTATAAACACAAGTTCTACAGGGAATACCCGACGTAGGGCCCATACGTCTGATAAATGTCCATTGAATCGCACTCGGGCATGAAACGTGTATAAAATATCGGTACAGTTATATCTATCTGTATTTTATGCATGTATATATGAATATGTCAATAGAGGATTGGAAGGGCGTCATCGTTGAAGCAAAAGTGAACAACGATCGATGATAGCTCTGCAGCATTATTATGGGACTAGTATCCCATATGGATAGGGCCCCATCGTTTGTATGCGCATTCGCCGTGTCGCTGCGTGCTGCAACGTCATCACGTTCAAGTTACAGCAAGAGCAAGAGAAAGAAAAAGGCATAGAAAAAAATACTCGAAGAATATAACGTCTTATTCTTATTTCTTCTTTATTATTTAATCTTTTCATTTTCTTGTCTCCGTGCGCCGCCACGGAATGACCGACTGATGGCACGTGACCTCCGCGACCGTAAACCTTATGCTGAATTCTGATATATATATTGTTCCCGGAAATAAAGAATCGAATGCTCTTATCCTTCGTATAATATCGATAGCTGCGATCAATGCACGTAATCGAAAGAGTCGTATGAGGGATCATAGAATTATAAGCGCGCTGGATGCTTATTCTATTGTCGGTAAAAAGAGGAAGTAATAATTGTGCGCAATTGAGAAAGAAGCAAAATTTTAATGAAACTTTGAATTATTACAAACAAATCTATAAAAATAATTTTTCGTCACGGTTTTGACTCGTGACTTAATCTCCTTTAAAAAATGAATTGTTTTTTAAAAAGTTTCATTAATATATGAAAAAAATATTATCAAATGACTAAAAATCAGCAAATCCCGTCAACTCAATTTCCTCAACTTATAATCAAGTACTCCTTCGAGCCAAAGAATCTAAAAAGTCTTGGCAGAAAAGTACGACGACACCTGCGTTGGATTTTCTCACAGCGACAAAGATCGCGAATGTTGGGCACGCACAGTGATATATACAAAAACCGCATTTTATTGCATCCGCGAGTATAAACATATCTTTATACACATCGATGCAGTCAAAACCCGACAAGATCTCTGGGCCGAAGTAAGATCGAGCGACCGCGAAAATCTCCGTTCATGGGACTCGGCGAACTTGACTTAGCTCGCAGAAGAACGAGAGACAGAGAGGTAGAGAGCTATAAGGAGAAAACGAAGTGTGTACACGCGCAGTATGTATCCGCTCTATGCCATACCAACCACGAGTTATACAAGCGGCCACGTCTCAGTTAGCAGTGCTCGAGCTTTGGTTTATGGCTGCGAGTCCGATGACAATGTCCACGCGGCTTTAAATCTCGCTCCCTCTCTCTCTTGCTCTCTCCATCCGTTCTACTGACGCGAATGCAAGTTCTCGGTGCGTTTATTCCCTTGGTGTGCCAATATTCACGAGCGGTTCTTCTCACTCGTTCTGCCTTTTCATTCTCCTTTTTCGCACATTCTATTTATCATCTCACTCTGTCTCTCTATATCCTGCTCGCTCCCTTGCCTCTGATCCATTATCTCTTTTACTCGCTTACGCTAGCATACTGTATGCGCCTTTGGCGCTTTAGTGTTCTATCATATTCTCCATTTTCCTTCCGTCCTTCGTGTTTCGTTATTTTTATTTCCTCTTTCTCCTTTTTGTTTTGCTTCTCTCATTCTATTCGTGCCCCTCACCTGCCCACGTGAGATACACTTCTTGCTTTATGCGTATCGCGGACTATCCTCGTCCCGCACCCTCACCGTTCCACGCAACGCTCCTTTATATCCTGGCGCAACAACGCGCGACCTCGTATAAAAGCAAATATATGTATATACATGCCCATACATACATACATACATATTACTTTATAACTTTCGTGTCGTCGAGTCCTTGTGTCCTGGTGCTCGTGGAAAGGTCTCCGCCGTGGAATATCGCGGCAGGACCAACGGAACGCGAAAGAGTTAACCCCGCTGGAGAAACGAATGTTTATGCACTGATAAGTGACAGCGGTAGGACACAGAGGAGAAAGAGAGAAAAAGGGAAGCTCTGCGGGTGCATATGAATATATGTGGATGCATATTTATATTTCTATATACATATAAATATAAAAGTATGTGAACGTATGAGCAAGTGACTATACCGATCCTCAGTTTCCAGAACTTCTTCCCGTTTTGAAGTCGTCATGTTATTGATATATATAGTTGGACGACCTAAACTATTGAGGTAAAATTTAGAACATATATAAAAGATTTTTCGAGTCAGCTTTTTCTGAGAATTGTGATTCAAATTAGATGCAACTCGTTCCTATTCGTGTACACGGTCTCAATCGATGATAACAGAGTAAAATGATGGCATATTGATTTTATTTCGGTGCAGCCTGCCCTTCTGGCGATCTTTTCCATTGAGGTATTGTGTACTGTTCCGTCAGGTGGAATATTATGAGCTCCGGAACTCTTACTTCTTCGCTCGCGGGCCTTTTCCAAAGTTCGCGCGCAACAGTGAAACGCGAAGGACCACTCGAAAGGAAATATACGGGGTGAGGGAGGCATATTTGATAAGGAGCAAGAGAGTCCTGTTTTCGTGCCCGAAGACAGTCTTTCGGCTATTTTCGTAATGCAAAATCCAGACACGGCTGATTCTCGATGCTTGATATTTTAAGTGCCAAGATACTTCTCAAGAATAATCATTTGTTCAATTTCATAATTTATTTTGTTTAGAAATTAATATTCATTGCATTTTTTATTTTCTCTGCTCGCTCAAGCTCATGATAAATTTTGAGAAACAAGAAAAGAAATATGGAGTCACACAAAATCAGGCGAAAAGAAAAAACACTGCAGGGTTGGGGGTCACGTCGACTTTTCCATTTTGTGATTTAAACCTCTTTGACCCTCTCTCTCTCCCTCTCTTTCTCGCATTCGTTTTTTCTTGGAGTGTTTTACGATACTCACGTATCCGTCGATACGCTCTTTGCTCCAAGAGGCATAGAGAATAAAAGACGCGAAAGAACGAATCCGCGAGAGTTAGCTCGAGCTCTGGAGAGACTGCCGGATCGCTCGACGAAGATTTACTACGGCCCTTCGCGCGCATCACGTTCCGCCCTCTTCATGGCCACCTCGGTATTTATACTATACATATATATATATATATATATGAAGACGCTCAAGTCTCATATTATTTCTACGGGTCCGCGAGTTCTCTCAGCTCGTACGTACGGAAAATGGCAATGGTCAAAAAAAATAAATAAGCAAACTAGAAAGAGAGAGAGAGAGAGAAAGAGAGAGAGAAAGAGAGAGAGAGAGAGAGAGAGAGAGAGAGAGAGCCATTTGGCTAAGGACCATTTGGTCCACGAAAAATATCGTCGACGAGAAAGATGGCGAGTGTTAGGATATCCTGGAGATTACAGAGGACTATGAGAGCTTCGGCAACTGGGTTTGTGGTCTCTCTCACCCGCGAATCCCCATTATATTTATATATATGTATATGTGTATATATGACAAATGTTTTCCCGACAGTAAACGTCACTAGTTTAGGTGCGATGATTCACGACAAGAGAACGCAAAAGCAGTGAGGTTCATCTCGAAGGATCGAGAGAAACGAACTTGCCGAGACTCCAAGTCGTACGGTGAATGCCGCAGCGTTTCATTTTATTTGCGGCTTAATTTTATGTCCTCTCTTCCTCTGGCTTTACTTAAAAAATATATATATATATATATATATATATATATATATATATATCCACGCCCGGCTTGTTTCTCTCACCCGGTCTCAGTACCGGATGGCTCGAACGATCGGAGCACACATCAGTAAGTATACTTTATTATGTACACTGGGATGTACCCGTACCAACCGAGTTTTTCTGCATCAGCTCTCGTCCACAGGCATACGCTTTCGGCTTATATCCTCTATTTGTTCATGTAAGTATATAAATAGGTGTATGACGAATAGGAGTTAAATATATATAATAATGCATTAGAGAGTTGTTTACAAAAGAAGAATTTATTTTTCATTCATCGCCTCCCACGCTCATTCCCAATGCGGGAGCGAAATCTCTTGACTGTAGACAAACTCATGGTGCCCCGTTTTTTTTTATCATTGTTTTTTATATGTTAATATGTGATGTACATTCAAAAATTTTTAAGTAAAGCTTAATTCGTTGTGATTGTTCAGTTAATCAAAAAACATATTCGTGAGAGTAAATCAAGATGCAGTTATAGCTGGTCGGAGGCGAGGGAATTTTTCCCAGGGGTCAGAGGGCAGCCGTGGTTTCATGTCGTACGGGGAAAGTTGCCTCTCGTCTTTCTAGGATCGTTAGATCCAAATGGACAGTCGGAGAAGACACTTTGTATGTATGTATGTTGTGTGTGTTTATGTATAGGTACAGATCGATGGGAACCTCGAGTATGCCAGAAGGCGACCATCGGTTGTGGTATCCTTATATCGCATTGGGCCAAGTCTCAACAGGATGGCTAGATATTGACGAGAAAATATTGAGAAATCGTTTGGATGACCGGCTCTCTTGCCTTTTACAGGGACGTACATTATTGTATGGACTGTTATTCTATGGATGAATCTCTGTCCGGCATTTTGATGAACAAAATGTTCGTGTCAGTGGACATCAGACCCCCTTGGTGCAGCACGAAATAGCGGGAGACTACATATATATTATTTATGTTCTATTGGGGTTTGTACATTTGTGTGCTTATATATATGTATTATGTGTGTTTCTAGTCATAGCTTTTTCATGTAGAATGGCATGTAGCGGTACGAAACGTGACATGGTCCGCTACTCACAAAATTATCGTCACTTAATTGACATCGATCACATCGAGTTACTGTGACGACTCACATTCATCTTTTTTCATACTCGAGACACCTCAATATGTGTGTATGTATATGTGTATATATACGTGTACAATATGTATGCATGAAGTATGTATTATACATAGATGGAACGTTGTTGTGGTCCGTTTAATGAGATAACGCTGAGTTGATCTATTCCTTGATAAAATAGCTGTCAAATTGGCTAAGGGAACCATCGAAAAGCCATAAATAAAAATTACATGTGATCTGAGAGGTCGCTCGCGTACAGGTAGCCAAATAACTTTGCTCTATTCCAATGAGACCTGCATTATTGTTGTCTACCTTTGTAACATCCTCTGTTGAAAAATGAATGATGATTCCGTATGCTAGACTCAGGTATACAGCTTCTAATTGGGATTTGTCCATCAGTCAAAAATTGTAAGGACGATCGCATTTAGATACCCATTGTAAAATTAGATTACGGATTGTTGTGGGGTGATGTACGATAATAGTGATTAAAATTGTTATGAAAATTATCAAAATTGAATTAATTTTTAGAATCTATTACACAAAAGGAATATTGCTTGAGTTTTCTAAATGAAATTTTCATGATTTTTTGAAATAAAAACAGAAGTTTCCTTTGCTCAGATCTTGAGACTTGAGACCTTGAGTAGAAAGACTTGTGTGCAAGAGTAGAAAATAGATAGCAATGAAAAAAAGAGACTAGAGAAAGTAGAGGAAGATTGGAAGAGCTTGGATGATGGCAGAGGGCACATATGGAGTGCAACGAGAGCGCTGGGCCTGTAACAGAATGTGTTCGCTCTTACTGTCTCGTAGCCAAGACGAAGACGATGAAGAAGAGGAGGCAGTAGAAGTAAAAGAAGAAGAACAAGAGAAAGAGGAGGAGAAGAAGGAGGGGGAGTAGGAGGAAGAGAGGAGTGTACCTTCGTTATCTGATCAGAACTTTAAGGCTACCTTGAATGAGATGAATGCCTTTACGTGTCTCTTGCACTTGCCTAGGCATATCCATTCGCCATTTCGTTTCAACTGTGCTTCTTATGCACGCTGCCCTTTTGTGGGTGACTGGCCTTTCCTCTCAGTGCACTCTGCCTCTTACTGTATTTCCTCTTACTCTCTTTTTTTTCCCACCCCCGCTCGCCATCAACGGTCATCCGCAGTTGAACCGAGCGAGGTGCATCGTCGCTCTCGCAGGCTTATACGATATCCCCCATCGCTCTTTGTGCTTTCTCTCCCCCTTCCACCCCCGCTCTCTCTTTCCTTCCTATCTCTCTATCTCACGAGGACTCTACGGCTCGGTTGCGATAATTTATTACGTTCGCGAAAATTTGCGTACCCCATCTATTAGCCGTGAAGATCTCCGTGTCTTATCTTATTTCTTCTTGGTGCTCGCGCTCGCTCTCTGTGCGTCGACTTGTGTGCTCACTCCACGGGACTGGATGCTGAATGGCTCTTGTGCCTGAGTTTTTATACGCGAATCCTCTCTCGATCGCTTCGGGCATTTATGGTCCTCGCGAGAAGATCCCGACCTTGCGGCCTTGACTTTCGAGAAATGCCATACGATCTGAACCCGTCGTGTTCCTTATTTCTTCAAGATTTTTATTTCCTCTTATTCATTTTTGCTTACGGTTGAAAACTATTTGAAACCAGGAAATATCATTGCAGTAGTGATGGACAAGCGGTTTCATGTTCCATTGATCATTTGATGTGACGTTATGATTCCCACCGAACTAGAGGCTCACCCCCATTTCGGAGTACAAAAGTTCCCCAAATATTCGTTTGATCTTATGAATGTGCGTGTTGAAATCAACGGTCAAATATAATGTCCAGATTGCAATATAACATGAAGACTATGCAGCTGTGGAACAGCATCATACTCGTCGTACTGGCGGGTGTGTCGTCACGTCGTCGGACTAGTTCCCGCGGCCCGCGGGGCTCTCATGCACCGCAGCTGAAGTTGTTCGCCGAGACTATCTGGAAAGCTCTCTCCCGCTCGCCGGGAGATGTTCGCCGGGCGTGCACGCGAGTAGATCGATGATGGGCGCTAATTTAACGAGGTATAAATAAAGTCGCGGCGTTGCTACAAGAGAAATAAGAAAACGAAGAAGAACGAAGATGGAGAAGCCTTGAGAAAGAGGAGAGAGAAATAGAGGATGGGATATGGCGGGCCCTCGAGCTAAGGAAGTTGTTGCGGAGATATAGATAGAGACAGAGCGAGACAGAAAGAGATGGAAAGAAAAAGACACATGACTTTCATCTCATTTTCCGTCTCACGACTAAGCACACACGGAATTATTAGCTTTGCCGCTGGAGTCACAATTATTCAGGGATGTTCCGTTAGAAATAAAGGCTTCGTTTTATTAAGAGATGACATTTTAGACATTCAAAGCTTGATCTAACTGGAATTTTAAAATATTTCAACCAAATGATTAATTCGAATACAAATGAAAATGGGATTACTACAGATTTTTCTGTATAATAACAGCTATTCTTGTTCTCAGAGAGGATGTAGGAAAGTGCAGAGCGTGAATATAGAATGGACTCGCATATGGAATCATGTGGAGTGTGAACGGATATGCCATTTCTTTGATGTATTCGTCTTCCTTTTCCATCTCGTCTACTCTCGCCTTCATGATTGGTTTAAAGCACTTCTCTTTGTCGTTTTCCTCTTCCAATCTGTTTCGTTTCTGTCTATTCTCGTGTTGTAGCCTCTTCTGGCTTTTGATTTTGTTCAAGTAGACATCGTCCAATGGGCATTACATTTCTGACTTCTTTTTTCACTGTATACTGATTCACGTATGTCACGTCCCGGTATGACTTTTTCGAAGTTCTTTGACCTTTTTTCTCTTCAACCGATGGGCAGCGGGACAGCAAATATAATTTGGTCGTCCTCAATTCGCTGTGGGAATGCGATCCTGGGGCAGAGAGTCCATCCTGATGCAGCGTAGTAAGCTTAGCAGAGTAAATGTCCGATCGACCATCCGACGTACATTGGTTGGCTTGTAAGTTTCTGCATGTGTGTGTTTGCGCTTTGGTTCATCGTATCACGAAGGATTTTGTATGGAGGAGTCTCGCGGACCAAGTTATACGGTACTCTTCTCAACCATGGGCGCTCGCGCGAACCCCAGGACGGATGAATAATAATCAAGGTAGATCGGATCCCAAGCGCGCGCCTGTGGTGGCTTCATTAGCGAGTGGAAAGGATCTCTCTATCTTTCTCCCTTAAGAGACAAAGAGAGAAAGTCTGTTGAGACGCGTTTCTCTTTCCATCGCGTACCGTGTCGCCCCTTTCTCTCATTCGACCTCACCAAACTTTCGATCGCCTCTTGATCGTCTGGAATTAAATTGTCATGAGGAGATTCGAATTTTTCGTTAACCCTTTGACCCGTGACCAGTTTAAATGTCGAAGCGTACGGAATGACGTCAAGAAAGAACAAGAGCGATCAACCAGAATGGTTGGGGTGTGACCGAATGAAGAAGAAAAAAAAATCATATCGCTCTGACAAAGGTTGCTCCTCAAAGTTTTCAAAGACATGCCACAACTCGGTATACAACAGCATTTTATACACTCTTGGTGATATCGAGGTGACGCTCCAGTGTGTATATACATTGGTCTATGCACTTGAAAACTTCCTTAACGACTTTGAAACGAGGTAAGAAGAACGGACGGGAGGCATAGGCGCGAGATATAGCCAAGTTTTTCTTTCGCACAATTTTCCTCGACGACCGTGAAATCAAGCAACGCTTTTATCGCACACGTTAAACCGGTTCTTTGTACTTGTGGAACGTCGGTGCGGAGAATACTCCTGAATAACAGTGCACCTCTTTCATGGAGTGTGCTGTCAACAAGATCGACGCCAGCTGAAATGGCGTTGCTACGGATTCTTTGACTATTGGCGATGCTTTCTTGTGGATTTCAGCATTTGATGCATCGTGAAATAGTACTGTGTTTCTACAGTATCGTTCCAGAACTTTTAGAGGCTGTGCACCGTTTCATAGCAGTAAAATGCGTGAGGCGCGGCATTGTCCAGTAATGTATCTAATACGACTGGTCTCTCCATATATGTGTCCGTAACGTTGACACTTCACACGGTCAAAGCTCATGTGCGAACGAGCTGACACATATGAAGAGAGCTCATCGTCCAAGTGTGGGCGTGATCACCTGCTCACTCGAGATGGGCGAACAGTCTTTGCCATGGGACTTCCCGCTGTTTTCTCTCTTTCATATACCTTTACGAAGAATTCCGTAGTCAGTGATTCTGCAGAAGAACATTCTTACGACTTGGATGGAAAAAGTTCACGAATTAACAAACATAAATACATAACAAAATTTTTGTAGGAACCAACAACAGCGGTTGACGAATAAAAAGAAAGGTAGGTCAATAACTCGGCACACTTTTTTTTATGAATGCCAGTGACAATGCTTCATCAGCAGATGCAAGAATTTCATAACTTTTTTTCAGTTGTACAATCATCTACAATACCCATTTGTGTACATCCAGTATTTAATGACATTCGACTCATTAGCGGGGACTCAATACCCGAAATTCCCAAAAATTGATTCGTCATCCGTTTGTACGAATCTTTTCATGTGTACTTCATTACGTAAGCGGCAAATTCAGTCGTGTTGCACCGTGAGAGAGCAAACGAGATACAAAGAAGAAAGAGCCAGAGAGAGTGAGACTGTTGGTCTTGTATCTATAAAACATAGGTCTTGGACTTGACGCCGATATATCCTTTGCATGGTGGAAAATCTCTCATCGATGGATCAACGACCTCGACCATGCCAAGTATTTCCCGTCTCTCAGCGTCTGACCATGAGATTATACTCACGAAGCGTGAGGATTATGCCGAGCGGAGAGCTTCGCCGTTGCTCACCAAGAGGAGTTTGTCGATTCCATGTAATGATTCGCGTATATATAAAAGCGTGCGTGAGCGTGCGAGGGCTTTGCTGCTAAAAGGTAGAGATGTTATATACCTGCACATACGTATGTATATATATTTATTTTTCGTGATGCAAGAATAATCGGAATTCCACAAGCGTCTCTCGCATCGTCGAGATTCATGCGAAATTTACTCATCGTTACGATACCCGTAATATACTGTGAGGTACGCAAGGCCAAACTATAGCATTAGTTATCACGAGAATTTCCACAGACGAGATACGGAGATGAATCGCGGTGCGAATCTTTTGTAATCAATTGAATTATCCATTCAGAACTATTGTCGAGAGTTAACGGATAAAAATCTGTTTACATTTCGTCAGAATATAAATATACATATGCATGCGTATTTCGGTTTATGATAATGAAGGTTGTTCTGGTCATTGACCATTCTCTTTCGCTGTGAGCATATGCAGGTAGTAATAATAGCAACATTGGCATGGCGTCAATGCATCTCGATGATCCTCCTAGTTATCTGGCAGTGCTCGTTGCTGTGACCATCACGGCACATTGAATTAACTGTAGTGGGCAACGGGTTGGTCGCGTATACGTATGGTTCGATAGCCGGTGATCAGAGGGCACGTGCACGAAGGGTGTCTGATAATAATCCGTGGGAATGTGAATTGGGTTGGGAACGTTTGAGCAAGGGCATATACGTGTATATGTATATATTCAATATATATCTATATTATATATAGGTTAGACACGTATATGTCTATTCTAGATTGTAGAGCTGAAACGTGGAGCCTCGGAACAGAGAGTTCTAGCTGTGGCTAGCCAGGCGGGTCCCAGCATATATAGCTGCAATACATAAGCGCAGGGAGTCCCTTGGTTTAGACTTTGATGTACTGTCAGGCGGACATCGTAAACGCATTAGTTCGTGCTATGTGCCTTGTGCTGTTGATACTAGCGATGGTGTGCAGTCTCTCTCTCTCTCTCTCTCTCTCTCTCTCTCTCACACGTTCTCTCATATGTGCACATATAGAGTCAGTTCTGCCAGACCTTAATGCTGTGCTTCTCTCGCACTTGTATTACTCCCGACAGTACCAGACTCTATGTGTTCTCTTGAATCCCGTTATAGGCTATAGTGGATAGAAGGTGGTACCCGCCTGGGCTACCTAACTATTCCCCCTCTCCCCATTTGAACATTCAGCATGTGTAAGAAGATGTGTATACATGTGTGTAATCACGTTGGTACAACGACCAAACCAAATGACTATTCATCCCAGACATAGTTGGATTGTACTACAGCTATTTACGAACACTTACACGACTCGCAGTAAACGAACCAACGTATATACAGGATAAGAGAATCACCAGCCTTCAAGTTGATCGATTATTCTTTCACATTTACGAATTGCGTGTCAATAATTTTGTACAATGGTTTTTGATGTCTGCATTTTTATTTTCACAGAGTAAGGTGTGTTCAAATTTATGGGGAAGTTTTTCAGATATTAATCGAAGATATTCCAACTTTAGGTGAAATACACACAGAGTTGATCTGATTACCCATTTTATATAGGGTGAACATAAAGTCTTGATAAGAGATTCGGTAATGTCAATGATTGACACAGTGGCAGACTTCGTGTTAAATTAAACAAGGGATCCGCAGCGAAAATTAAGAAGTAGAAAAAGTAGTATGAGACGAAACAAATAAAAAAGAAACGCACCCGTGTGCTACAGGTGGTTTGTGACGTCGTGTTCTAGCTGATCTTGGCGAGCTCTTTTCGGCTTTACTGAGGCTCCAGCCCGAAACTCCGCGTTCTTTCATCTCGTTTCTTTTCTTTCTACCGCTTCACTGAATTTCACCGTTCTACCTGAGGATACGCAACAGTAAGCTTTGTCTCTCTATCTTTATCGCTCTTTAACTTTTCTCTTCTGTCGAGTAATTTTCATTTTCTTCGTTCTCTTTTACTTCCCTACTTGAGCATCGTCTAGAGTGCGCAATGCCTTGGAGATTCGTTTTTTCATGTTGTTTGGAACGCTTCTCTCTTATTCGTCGGAAAGAAGTGGCTTTTCTCCCTTCGTCCATTGCAACCATACGGAGTTTAGCTTTCGTTCGGTAGTCGAGCATCTAATATGGCAGAGTACAGAGACACTGACGGATCTTCGCAATTAATAAAACGTTTCTTCGCTTATTGTCGTGGTCAGCTACTTGGTTATGCTCCGTGGGCTACCCCCTTTCACTCAAGTCTGACTCCGCACGCTCTCCTATACTTTACCAAGACGGACGCTCAAGAGACTCTCTTCAAGAGTACGACTTGGTCGGGATTCATTATTTTACTTTTGCCTACTATTCCTTGGCTTCAACACGGTATGCAATGTATTATACATACATATCTATGCGTTCTTGACTACTGAGTGGTGTGTTGTTACCGCTTTCCTCTCTGAACTCCCTCGTTCCTCCGGTTCCCTGAGATACAAGCGCGTTTGCTAGCCACGTTTTGAATGGACGCGTATTAATTGAGCCTGGTCCGAGCGTTGGCACTGGTGGATGTCTTCGTGTCGAGTTTCCACTCTAGCTATTGTTCCTTCTTTGTCTTCTAACCTCAGAGAACCTCCGTCCTTTTCTTTCACGAATCTTTTTCTCGTCGTGACTCCTGAATCCCCTTGATGTCCGGGGAGAAAATAAAGACGAGGCGGATTGATAACGAGACAGAGCAACAGATTTATTCGGTCGCTAGGCTGCTGGCAAGATCTTTTGGTTAAACAAAAAACAAAAAAAAACCATTGTCTGTGCTCCTGAATGTCGTATGCAAACAGTTTTTCCTGACCTCACTTTATAGTCTGTGCCTTCGAATCAGAGCATTAGATCGTCGTGTTTAGTCGAGTAGCTTCCGTATTTCATATTTGATCATGAATACGAGCACCAGCAACAAGAATAATACCGCATCATTTTGCATGTGGGTGCGACAATGGGTGAAAGTCTCTGTTAGAATTTTATACGTAGTCCGAGCTATGGTAAAAGTAGCATCAAGCAGGATACGAAAACACGAAGCGATGGAATCGAGAGTCTTGCCATGAAAGAGGTAGCAACGAGTAGACCTCGAACACAACCGCAGAAGTGTATAGCAGGGCGTGTGCTGTAACGATGTTGGTGGCATCGTCAGCGGGTTGTGGTATGGCACGAGAGGAGTGAAACTTTCGACAGAGGCTCTGTGCTTCTTGCGGTTGTGCATGGAGAGAACTATGCGATGTAGTGTAGTATTAGAGAAACCCAGTGAGGAAAATGAATCGTCGAGAGATGTAGCTCACGTCCGGGAACGCCCAACTTAACTGGTAACGATATGGACGTTATGGACAAGAACGCCACGACGTATTAGAAGAATATGCCTTTACGAGCAACCTTAAGAGATCCACAGATGCTCCAAGAGAGCCTTCAGAGTTACTTTACCTTTTGGTATACAGATTGATTTCAATGGGACATAAGTGGAATATTGTGTTTATGTAGTGGACGTGAGCTGCTTGTATATGAGCCCACGAGCATCACTAGCATTTGTGCCACATCATTCGCATATTTACTTCTTAAATATTGGATAAAAATCATCTTGTCTAACCTCAAATTCTGGGAATAAAACAAAATTCGGGCGGACAGATGTCAATGCATGTTTATTCTTTTGCAGAAACGACGAGCGAGTTACTTTTGTAAACACTGAAACGAGGTTTCTGCCGAATATAAATCAAAGATGTGAGTTACTTTATGATTGCCCGCATCTTTTTACTCGGCAACTTTTTTTCCGGGTTACACAGCATCCGTCAGCGGTTGAGATTACGATCGAAAAGGGAAAGATGTGTTATAGAAACGAAAAGCTATTAGCTATTAGGATGTCAATTTCTCCATGGGTCCACTCTTCTCTGGCCTTATTTCTCTCTCTCTCTCTCTCTCTCTCTCTCTCTCTCTCTCTCTCTCTCTCTCTCTTGGCTGTCTCTTTGCCGAGTTGTTCTTGTTGTTTGGTCGTCGTTATTCGAGGCAGAAAGGAGAAGAGGAAATTTCAAAATTTATTCACTCAACTGTTATGCGGCATGAAGGCAAGGTACGTGCCCGATTATTTCCGTATACAGGAAATGCAGCGTTGCTTCGTATTGACGGTTCTCACGTATACATCCCGATATCGGTGTATATATATCCTACTATATCGTAACTGTGACCGATTGAAAGAACAGAAAGAGAAGAGAGAGAGGAGGAAAATGAAAAAAAATAATATAAACCATAGATACGCTGAGCGTTGCACGATCGACAGAAAAGTGGGCGTAAAGAACAATCGTAAGGGTTACCCTCGACCCTTTTTCAAGAATGAGCAACGTCGACAACCAGTGAGAGAGAGCAAGAGAAAAGAAGATTTGAGCGAGGTACAAACGAGCATGTGGAAAGAGAAAAGAGAGACGGAGAGATCCAGTCTTCGCATATGTAGCCGGAACGCGCGCGCGATGTGTGCTTCATTTCGAGTTTGGGATTCGGGAATTGGTTATGAATAATGCAAGCACGTTATATGTGTGTATGTATACATATATATATATATATATACATTGATATCTATATGTATACTGCTGATGTACTAATGCGTGGATATGTGGGCTTCTGGGCTCTGAGCTCGCTTCGAGAGAGACCGCTCTTCGGTTTCACCCGACTAATATCGAATCCCGGCTGCTGCTTTCGATGCCGCTCCAACGAGAGAAACTCACAGGAGGTTCCGGGTATGGCATCAGAAACCTCAGGATGTGCATGCATTCTCAATTCACCGACTTTTCTCTCTCCCTCTCGCTCTATCTCTTCGTCTCTTTTGACCCTCTGCTCTTCTCGGTACACTTTATCACGCCTGATTCGATCGCTCGGAAATGTCAATTATTTCCATGTTTCGAGAGCTGGTGTTGAAAAATCGGATGATGAGATTCCGAATATATATGTTCAAGGAAGAGATCCAATAAGTATTTTACGTTCATCTACACCTAATCTAAATGCACATTTGTATAAAGTGATATTGAGTCACTTTAAAAATTAACAAAATTTTTTGGCGATTATGACAAATAAAGTTTCCAACTATTCCTGATAAAAAGAAAGTATTTGGGCATTCCATGCTAAACCGACCAGTCCGTGACTCCGACCATTTTTAATTTTATCGAAATTTTTTTATTTTCAAGTAACTACTGGAAGGAGTTTTCAGGAATTTATTTAAATTTTTATCTCAACCCGTTTAAAAATAATGAATTTTTCACAATGTCGCAAGAAATTTTTTTCAATGCTCGTCTTGAATTATCAAAGAATTATCAAAAGCAAATTTCATATGTTTTTTTAGTTTTAATCCAAATTTTTTTTTTTGAAAACTTGGACCGTTCTGATTTTTTTTTAAATTCACAATTTTTCTAGACATATTTTTACATGTCTCAAAAAAATCACAGCTCGAGATATCCATACCTTGTATTTTTTTCTCATTTTTTACCACGTGTAAACCAAAGTTATTAGTTGTCAATCCTGAATTATATTTTTTTATTATTATTTTTCCACTCATAATTAGATTCCTTAAGAAATTATGAATAGAAAAAAGAATTAAAAAAATATTTTTTGCATGACGGAGAGAAAAAAAATAAAAAAATTAGGACCATTTTGAAACAAAATCACTTACTTTTGTATTTTTGTAAATGGTTCTAAATTTTTATTTTTTTCTCTCCGTCATGCAAAGCGTATTAATGTATTTTAACAATAAAAATTTGATTTTTTAATTTTTATTGACATTTGGGACCTGTAGGCTGCACGGCACAAATCTGAGGTACCGACTTCCAGCAGCTGTGGCGCCGCCATTTTGAAATATTTTAGTCTAAAAAAATTGGCCAATATATCTTACATCGTATATCTTGAGATATACTTTATGTTAATTCAATAAACTATTCCATTTCTTTATAAAAAAATCTTGAAACAACGTACGTTTACATGACTTTCCCCCGTTAAGCAGGCGGCAAGATGGAAAAGACTCAGTGATACAAGAGAGACCGAGGGAGAGGGGAGAGTATATTATGATTTAGTGGCGACGTTCCAGTTCTCTATACATTTTCGTATATATGTCTGTATACATGTCACAAATCCCGAAGAAAGCTCGAACGTAGAAGTTGAGAAAAGCAGACTCGCATAAGCCGGGGTTTGTCGCGGGCCGCTTCTGAGATTCACAGATGTTTTCCTTCGGAACATGCTACACGCAATTCCTCTTTTTTTCTGTTGGAATGACGAATACATAGTTTACTCAAATGCACGTATGTATGCATATAGAATTTTCGGTACACGGAGAATATATCCACACATATAGTGGCGTTGCGGTGGTGGTTTACGTTTTCATGTGTCAAGCGTTTTGCTTTATTTCCAGCGCTGTCTGGTTGCTCTCTACCATCCGGGGCTTGTATATAAGAGTTGAGATGCTACCGCTATGTGCTCTGCTTTTTAGTGAATATACCCACGCGCGCGCACGCGGGTATATCGTCGTTTCACCAAGTGGAACGCGGTTTGTCCCTTGTATGCACATAGCCACGTTCCTCCGCAGCCGATATATCCGGACGATTTACGTATAATATACTGTTATGGTGTATATGTGCGGTAGAACAGAGCGAAAAAGAAGACGAAGAAGAGAAAGAATAAGAAGAAGAGCGAGTAGTATACGAGCGGTAAGATCGTTCGAGACAACCCAGGGAAAAGGCTAAAGGACGAAGCCGACACGCGGATTAACCTGTGAAAGATCGTCTTGCTTGTATACGTTCCAGAATGTCAAAGGCTCCGAATCCTCGTGGGTGCCACAACTCTTTGCCCGATAATGCAACAAACTCGCGCACGCGTATGTACACCTAACGATTACATATACTTGCGAGAAAGGACGTTCGAGCCATGCAAAACGAACGAGTGAATCTTAACGAATAAGGTGTCTTTCAATCGACTCGAAAGACATGCTAATAAGCGACGATTTTCTCATTGATTTACGCACCAGTCATCCTGGAGTATTCGCGACAACCGTGGTAGCTTGAACCCTTGTTCAAATTTCGCTCTTCCCATTCATTCGTTGGATATCCAACGATTTCTTCGTTGTCACTGCTAAATTTCTGTCAAATCCGAAAGATTTCTCATATCTTTGATATCGGCTAGAAATTTGATTTTTTTTCACACGATGCGAAGTTGGAAATATTTATTGTTATTGTTTCATGCGTGGGCACTCGCATTACGAATTTGACGAGACACCGAAGAGTTTAAGGAATACAAAAAAGAATTAAAAGGAAGAAAAATATATAATACAATCCGAAAGACAGAAACGATTTCGGTAGAGAGGATGAGTAGAACTAACACAAAAACTTTACTCCCAAGAGTATTGGTCCCATTCTCCCGTAGTTACTTTAGTTCCGATGAGCTCTATGGTACTATTTATTTATATATGTATATATAATATATTTATTATAATTATAAATATAAAAATTATAAATATAAACATATTTATAAATTGTATATATACATACGGATATCCTACTGCAATACACGTGCGTCGTTGTCAAACACGTATATGAACTTGAATGATACGCAGTGATGATGTACATGTCAAGGCGAGACATCGATCAAAATGATCGTGGTAAGAGTGAGAGAGAAAAAGATGATGATCGTCCGTGAACGGACAGGTACGAGCTATCTTTAATGCCCTGTACACATACAGACACTATATATGAGTATATATATTTCTATACATACCCATGTGACCAAAGATATATATACAATTCTATATATGTCTCGCTAATTTTGAATAGGACCTCGTTTGCGAACGCGAACGCCGAGCAACGAGGGGTTCAACCATCTTGGCGCGAGGTCGTCTCACGGATCGATTATCGACGGTATACAACTCTCGCCTCTCGTTTCACTGTCCGCCCGCTCATAATCGAAACACTGTCTTTTTCTCACTATTACTCTTCCTCTCTCTCGATTTCTTTATGACGCCAAAGCCTGTGATCGGGCCAACCTTGTAAGCGTCACATGATTTTTTACGCCTTTCCTTCATCCGAGAACGATGATGTGCCCCTTCCCGCGTATAAATTTTATAACTCTTCCCCTTCTTCGAAATTCTCTTGGATTGTAATGGGAAATATAATATTCTTGATAACCCATTACCGCTAGAAACGTTTGATGAAGATGCGGTAGCGGTTATTCAAATTAATGTATTTATTTTATAATACCGTGAGAAACTCAGCGCCTTAGGATTTCTGTCAATGCACTCTTCGAGGCTCCCCCAAAATACAGGGACGAAGATTAGATTTTGTTTTCATTTCTCGAAACCAGTTTAAAAAACTTTTTTAGGCCGTTAGGTAGAAAAATCGATTTTATGAGGGAATGAATGCGATATGGAGGGCTATTGACGTGGTTTATTTCGGAGAGTAGAAAGCAGAATATCCGAAATGTCGGAAATAATATTGCGGTCAAAATTGATTAAGTCACCGGAAACCGTTGGCAGTAATTTTCGAGGTTCATAATCCGATAGATACATTAGTTGAGCATTTATTTTTATAGACCTCAACAGTTTTTAATTCTTTTAATAATTAACCATTCACGTTTTGGGGTACCATTTTTATATGGTAACCGCTGGCTGGGCTCGTTTTCTGGCACTAGGAATTTTGTGCCACGATAGTCGAGCCTACCTTCTTGGAGTCGATTTTTCGGTCTCGCCGTTTCGTCGGGTTTCAGATATATTTTTACGACTCACCCATACGCACGCACACACACATACACACGCACGCACACACATACACACATCGCGCATGTCGTGTTAAAAAAGGGCCCCACGAGACGTAGAGAAACTTGGCTCCATCCATTTCGCCTCTTTTCGCTCAGTCGCTCCGTTCCTTCGGACATTCTTTCTCGCACCTCTTTCTCTCCTTCTCTCGTTTTTCTTCGTATGGGCTTCACTTTTGCTGCTGTTCTGCGCCACTACTGATCTCAGTGGCTGTCAGGGGTCAAATCGATTTTGGTCAGAAATGGAGATAAGGTTTATAGGTTTTTTGGCTTGGGAGAGCAGCACTCTGTTGGTATGTGCAGCTGAACACCTTCATCGTAACTCTGGATGGCGTGTCTTGAGAGGTAAGAGTGAGAGATACAAAAAGGAAATGAGAGAGTGAGAGAAAACGAGAACTTGCAGCAAAGTATATGTGGGTACGTTTTGAAGGACCAGGCTGAGGGCAAGAGGTCATGATCTTCTCTGGCTTTACGGAGACTTTTCAGAAGGTTCCATGATATAAGGCAAACTCGAAAGGCCGTATAATCCTGATGGTATTCCTATTTCTGACCAGCCAAGTTTTGCCACACTCTGCGATTTTCCGCGAATTTCATTGAGACTAACCATAGTTTCGTGATTTTTACTGGAAGTACTTCGGGATATTTCATTGTGGATAGACGCTGTCGGAGGCTTGGGTCAAGAATCGGAACATTTCTGGTACGAAGTTGGGCATGCATATGTGTCCGGCAGCCTAAGGCTCAAAGCTAAGGTCCGGTGCTTGAATTTTCTGCCATTTATTTTCCCTCTCTCTCGCGTTCTCTCTGTCTGAGTTGAGCTCGATATACGTGAACCAAAGTGAGGACTCTCTACTAAAGGAAGAACGAGGTAAGGGAGCTAGCTGGCGCATTTCACACGTGTCAATCGAGTCAAGATTTACCGTCATTCCGTTCTCGCGGTGCATACACGCCCGGCTCTGTGTGCCACTCGCGCTCTCTCACTTTACCGTATATTCCATCTCTTTCTACGAACATACATATATATATATATATGAACATAGGTAGAGGTTGGTACTTGAGCAAAGGTATATAAGAGAGAGTACTCTCGCGGTACTCCCTTCTCTCTTGTTCGTCTCACTTCTTTCCTTCCTTCGTAAATCAATCGCGCGCCTCCACCAATCCGGAGAGTGTGGCAACCTCTGGCTTTGAGTTCGTTGGGAGTCAGGGTCGAACATATACGTATATATTTGTGTACACATGCGAACGAAGCGACGAGCTATGCATCGTATTGTTCCGCGGCGGCGAAATCGATTGAAGCAGATCGAGTTGACCCTTCGGTCGCGTCTTCGGACCTCCGCAATCGATCTCGTTCAACCTCTTCTTTTTTTTCCTCCTCTTTTCTTTCATTATCCCGCGGCGTCTGGCACAGTTTTTATTCGTGCAAAATGAATCGATATGTTAAAGGCCTCGTGTTATGGTTGTCAATCGAATTGAAAATTCATTTCTCGGCTTGCCTTGAGAAAATTGCTCTGGGATATACATGTATAGTAATTCATTCAAGAGCATTCTGTATCGTGTACATATGTTTACAAACGTGCATCGTAGATAGTTGTATAGGGAAAACCTTGAATGGAAGGCGGAACCTGCGTAAACCATGTATACCCTGGCCGAGTAACTTCACGATAATGTGTCTTCGCGGAACGTATGATGAGCATCGGCCTCTATGTTTAAAGATATATCGCCTCGAGCATCTCGATGATTCGTATCCTTTCGCTGTATCCCGTGACGCACACGCAATGATTATACCGGACACGGGCGCGCGCTTCAACTCATGTGAAATAATGCCTGGAATCTTCGCAGAGACGTTCTATCATTGCACTCATGTACCGCGGGTGGTGTCGATATTAAACTCTTGATCGATTATTTATTGTCTTATAATGAAGTGAAACAAAAGTAGAAATAATCGCCTCGATAAATCGGGCTATTCATACGCGACGCAGCTAGATCTATTTATCGCTAACGGCACTGCGTTTTTAATTGCAGTATCTTCGTTCAATAAACAATTTAACATTCTTTGAACTTGATATCGTCAATTTTTTGTACTTGAGAGGCCGGGCAATGTCGTGAGAGAGTCACGCATTTCGTTAGCTGTTCGTGTAGACACTCCAAAGCGGAGATTCCGTTAGGAATTTCCGCAGGTACGTTCCCACAATGAGTATGAAAACGTATGCAGTGAAAAAGAGAAAGAGAGATAGAGCGTTGTTTCGGCTGGAACAGAGCTGTGTTTTGTTGTCATCATGGTTGCAACTACCTCCACGGAGTTTTATATATCGATATATAGCTGTGGAAGGTATGATATCGCGAAGTATAGCTAACTCGAAGGCGGAAACTTCTCGATCGTCTTTGGCCCAGCAGAGTTGCGGAAGACGATCCTATGGTCTGGCGGTGTTGACGGGGGGAAGGAAGAATGAAGCATAAAAGCCAGCGGCATCCTCAGCAGCAATGTCCGATAGTTACAATGTGGATATAGTGTATAATATATATATAGATATATATTTGTATATATATCTATATACATATTATATTATATCTACGGATATAACATATACCATAAAAAAACCTCTAGTACAGCAAGAACGTCAGCTCGTTGGCGGACTGTATGTAACATTACCCAGTACTGCACAGAAAATTCCGTAAGGAAGAGAATGCTCAGAGTGACGCTTCAAAAATCAGCTTAAAGCTTCGTTTTTGAGTTGTCATCGGGATTCTCAGGGGATCGAATGATCTTTACGATTCTCAGACACGTATATTAATGCGAAGAAAGATACTTAGCAGCATATATCTATATATAAATGATATATCTAGAGACGAGCAAGTTCATTCGATGACCCCTTACCCACACACAAATATACATTGATCGGTTTGTTAAACTGCCAACAAAGCGTAGATCGCCGGAGGTCTATCTCTCAACCAAACTTATCGAAGATAGATGAGGTGAATGTTACTATGATTGGCACCTTGAACCAATGTGACCCGGCGTTATGAACCCTGCAATGATCATCTGAAAATTTCGGAGTGTTCCGACAAGACATTTTTGACACGACTTGTTTTTTCCTTTACGATGATACCACAAACGATAGAATTTCATAAGTGTCGTTGATGCTCGGACAAGAATTATAAAATAGAACTCAATTGCCGCTGATGCACGATCGATAAGTTGAGGTATCGTTGGAAGGATCAGCAAGACAACAATGGAGAACGCAGCATGACACAGGTACCCATATTCGTCGGGCCCCATGAATGTAAGTAGGATAAAGTTCGCCTTCAGACTTTGAGACAGTATCGAGCATGACGAGCACATGGGACAATGATAAATTTTGCCTTGCTGCGGTCAGCTTTTTACTACACTGTAAAAAAAATTTATTTGATACAAGTAAATCGATTATTTGTATATTGTCTAGAAATTTGGTATTCGGATGAAATGAATACATCTTTGATTGAAATAAGTTTATTTGGCTCAAAATTGATTTATTTGGCGCAATTTTCGTTTTTATTCATTGTGAAGAAAAATTCATTTGTCTTCAGTAAATACGAATTACTTAGATCAAATACATTTTTTTTACAGTGTAGATTATAAAATTCTCATGGGTGTAATTTAAAAAATCAGTTGTTGATTACAATGAAAGAATAATATCCCAAAATTGAAATAAGATAACAAAAAGTCACTTTGATTTGCAATCGAAAATATTTTCACTCAAATCCTCCATCTCACTTTAAAATGCTTTAAGCTATCCATGTTAAGTAAACATACTACTTTTTGTACAGCATATCTCTTGTGTCTCCGTGCAAAAAGGAATGTTTTCACGATGGCTTAGGACAGCGATAAGCGAACCGGGGTACGATAATTACGTGAAGATGGAAGATTTTTACGGAGTGACGAAGCTCACTTTGGGGAGTAACGATAGTACTATTTAACACAGTTTAGATCTGAGATTACAGAAATATAGGGGAAAGAGAGAGAGAGAGAGAGAGAGAGAGAGAGTGGGAGGAGGGAAGAAAAAGCGTCTTTTAGGAAAGAGTATATTTCTCGAGCGAGGATTAACAAGCTCACGTTGATGCTTGAGGTGCTTGAGATAGGCCATGGATATTTGACTTTTTCCTCTTTTTTCTTCATCATCCTACGGTCAATCTTCACTTTCTTAAGTTCGTTTTTTTTCGTCTTTTTTCATTGAAAGAGTGTCGTATCTAGGCGGATGCAGGCACAAGGCGTACGGAGATAGGTAAGGCCACTATCATGATAGTATAACACGGAGGCGAGTCTTAACTCTTGACTGGCGCTCCTCGTCCATGAGAGAAACTCTTGGCTGTGTACTATGATGGCGAGAAAACTCTATCTTTCTCTCTTTCTCTCTCACGCTCATAGACGTACCGAGGGTTTATCTATTCATGCGAAGCTTTACAAAGTGTTAATGAAAAATACGACAAGTACAAGGTGGTTTGCGTAGACATGAGCCTCGTTATACTGGCCCGCGGTTGGACCAGAAGCTCGAAAAAGAGTAAGCTGCTCGAAGGAAAGCAAAGATTCAGTATCGAGGACAGATTACTATTTTACTATTTTTTGGTATTCATAAACTTCTACACAATTTGCTTCGTAATTTTTTCAATCCGTTGATTTGTCCCATTTTAATTTATGTAAAAGTGAGGTTTCTCCATGAGAATTCTGAAGAGTCCTTATTTGACAACGATAAAAACGAAACCACATATTTTTCGCGTGTAAGTAACTCACATCTGTGTCGAATACACGCGAATGACACGTAAAGCTAATTTATTAATCGGTGTGTCGATCATTAATAAAGGCTTTTACGGTATTATTTATTCACCCATTAGTTTAAAAAAAGTTCCAACAAAAATATAGTACGAATGGCAATATTATGAGAGTGAAAAATGATTATGCAATTAATTTGAGTCCGAGATTTGTTAGACAGCGAGGGAAAGGGGGAGAAAAGGCAGAGACAGAGTTACTTGAGGCGGATGAACTCACGTTTTCACGGGTTAACGAGGCCGGCGTTTACGTCGATAATTAATAGCTAGATAAATCGACAGATAAAGCGCGTTCTTGTGCGAGAGATACTGCGGGAGCTCTCGCGTTCTTCGCGAGCTCGGGGGAAATTAGCCGTGGAGTATAATACAGCCACAGAGACGAAAGACCGTGAGTTCGCGAGATCGCAAAATAGTCACGATGTTTTGACTGCTGTTAAATAAATTGATGCTGGGAAATTTTGTTGTGTATGTCTTCACTTCACTATTACAAAGAAAAAGTGTCTAACATTTCTTTATTTTTTCTTCCTTAGCCTTTTATTCTTCGCCATTATTTTTTTTGTGAATAAATACATAACAGCACCGATATCTATATAGAAAAAAAACCAGGCATAGAATTGTAGGTGGGTATAAAAGTGGAAAAGCAGATGATATGCATAAAGTCGAGAACAAAGCATGCTCTGTGTGTGGGAAAGCATAATTGGGTTTATATTACGCAGGTTTTTTGGGCGGATTATACAACAGAAAGATGACGCAGCTTCTATCGCACAAAAGTTATTCTAGCATTTTTTCTCACATTCTGGATTGTTGTTACCATAATTAATTTTCAAATGGACCACAGAGGTCGCTTGTTTCATCGGGGATAGATGCAAGCCTGCGGGTCTTTCGGTCGACGTTCTTACAATGATAATTCCAATGACACGGCTATTTTGTTACTGAGGATATGAATGAGAGGAAAAAAGTATATGTATATATATATACATATACTTTTGTATGTGGATGGAGAGAAAGAAGAAACTAATGAAGCAATTCACTTAAAATTTTACATGCGAACATAGACAAGCCCGCTCTACATTAAAAAAAAAAAACAAAAATTAATAAGATAAAAAAAGTAAAAAAATTGCTATAGAATAAAATAATTCATGCAGCAAATTTTTTGTTCGTATTTGAAGTCATTTTTATGAGTGGCTCGGTGAATAAAATTCGAATGCTCTGAAAAAATGGGTTATGCTACTAAACACATGTGAGGGTATAGGTACACCTGTGAATTGGTGTTGTCAGTGCAGTATAAGCTGCGCCAGGTGTGACATCATTCTCACTCTTTGGAGCTACGTGTCTTCATCTCTTTTGGTTTATTCATACGGTCGGGTTTTCATCATCTCGTTCGTTGGTTCGTTCGAGTCTTTCGGACGGTGAAGCGTGCCCGTTTACGAGAGTCAAACATCAAGAGAGAATAAAGAAAGAGAGAGGGAGAGAGAGGTCTATACGTTTATCGGACAATAGACGGAGCGGCTTTTTGGCTTTGATCACTTTTGACATTCGGCATTTTCATAATTTATTCGAGTCTTCGTGTCTCGTTCGTCTGTACACAAAAAGAACCTCTGTATAGATATATATTTTTGTTTCGTTAACAACGCAGGTTTAAGGTATATATATCTACATTTTAACGTCGTAACACCACGTTAACGGTTGATTAGAAGGATCTTTTGGTTACCTGCAGCGCGCAACACTTTCGGTGTTCTTTGTCCTTTTTATACGGATCACCACCGATGAGACACGCTCTTTGAACGGGACAAGCGTGTAATTCCAGGAAGCTCACATACCCGCAATTCCGTTATAAACTCACATTAGTTTTAATGTAATGATTCTATTGTTGTACTAAATTCTGAGGTACTGATGGTCCTTTGACTGTAATCTTTTATTTTAAACTCCTATTTGAGAAATAAATATAGATTCTCAGGTGAATTTTTAACCCAAATTACAAAAGACATTTAATTGTGCGATCGTGATTGCACAATTATTTGAGCGTAACATTATTTATTCTCTTATATAGGTGATTCCGGCCGACTCATCCAATAATTGGATTAGTGCAAATCCCTCTTCGAGAAAGATAGAAAAACGAGAAGAGGAGAGAAAAGAAGAGAGCCTCGGTGAAGGGCAATGGAACCTCCTCTCAGATCATAAATTATCACGCATTTCGATTCAATATTACAGCCGCAACAGAGCCGCTTGGCGATCGTCGTTATTATTACCGCAAAAGGTGTGCGTGTATGTGTATACGTTTCTATGTTTCGGTGTATTCACCCTGTGAATACTTGATGCGAGGTTGGATTCTACACAGCACCGTTTCAAGATATTCTACTAATGTATAATCTGATACTTTAACCCTTCCTTGACACACTTAAATTTGGCCACTGCATTGACAATGACACCAAACGCAGATTTATCGATATTTCGCTTCGGAGCCTTGTGAGTGTGTAGATGAAGGTTCAAACTAATGATCAATGGCGTTAGCAGTCCTCGAGAAAATTCTCTGGGGTATGGATATTTGACGTCAAAAAATTAGTTTGGGTCAAAATAACTCGCTGTGTCGAGGAAGGATTAAAATCACCCCTGATATTAGAATATTTTTCATGAAAAGAAAAACTTAACTTTTGTGAGAAAATTTTTACTAAAATTCACTAAAAAATGAACTAAAATTTACTAAAAAATGAACAAAACATATCCTTAATCTCATGTTATAGGAATTCATTTGTATTTGGTTATCCAAATATACGATATAAATACAAGTTAGGATAACTAATTGGGTGTCATGGACTGGAGGCACGTACGAGAATCCAAAGTTAATCAAGTTAAAGTCAGATCGCGCGATCTACGCATGAACTCGGCCGTTATACGTCCTGGTCGCAGTTATAAATAAAATGTTGGCTCGCCAGGCGATCTCGCTTCGAACGTATATGCATATTAATTTCATGTAATGAAGGTGATTAGTCTAATGAGTGTTATATGTGATATCTCGTGGGCAGGAGGCGAGGTATAGAGCGAGAATATGATCAACACTGTGTATATGTACCTTCTATTTACTGTACAAACGCTACGTATAAATATACATATATATTTAACACTTATATGCGCGCGAGTAACATTATATCTCGGCCTACTTCCACATGACTTGTCTCATAAGAACTTGCGAATACTATTATCGATCGATCAATAAACGAGTTTTCAATTTATTGCGATGGAAAGCTCACTGGATCGAAGGAGACTCCTGATATTCCCTCATTTTTTGTATACACTGTTACAACATCGACTAGTTTTGTTCAATCACGAGGACCAAATATTCCATTTTTCTTTCATTTCATGTTATCCTGTTCACGTGAATGGGGGAAAAAATGAAATGAAATGTATGTACTTTGGAAATATATCTAAATACTTGATAAGCGGTCCTTTATATGTAATTTAGAGCGTGTGAAGAAGAATTAACTTTCAATTTCCTGTGAATACACTGTGAATTCTAATAATTAAGTGAATGTACGCATCATTCTCCGTTATTACTCCCCGCCTATGCCTACTTTTTGGCTTGTACACATTTACATATTTCTGAAATAAGCGACTCACGGTTACAGAGGAGAACGGGATGAGGAAGGAAGGGAAAAGGGGTGTATTAGCAATATAAATCACCAGAGGCCGCCCGTAGGGCAACCGATCCAGCCATTCGTAGGGAAATTAGATACACGCGCTAGTTCGTACGTCGTCGCTGAATCTTCGATGGTGGCCGTTTCTCCTCACTTCCTAGCGCGCTCATCAATCACTAATTTATGTAATTATGCAATCTCCTACCGAATACACCGCAAAAATATTGCCCTTATTTTGAACCTCGTTGAAACAAAAGTACACATCGGAATAAAGAAATGCACTCGATGAAGTGGTGCAGCTAAATGATCGAATAATTATTAATTATCTATCGTTTTTAAAGGATGGGATAAAAAATCCACACCAATAAGAAACGATCGTTATACCGTGCACGTGCTGTATATAAATAAATTCTTATGGTCCATGCTTCTCGTGACTAAAATCGCTCCTGAAAAGAACGAAAGTAGTTCGTCGAAAAAATAAGTGAGGAAAGTGGCCTTGAACCTGTTCCAGGGAACAGTCGAAACTGAGGATATTTCGAGCAAGAATTCGTTCGTAAAATTCACCATTATTACAGCTATATATATATATATATATATTGGGCATAATATGTATAAGGTATCCGCGCCAATAGGCCATGCGTGCTACATACTCTACATTAATAATAACCTTGGAGAAGGGCTCATTCAATCGCGACGAGATCCCATTCGAAGATCTTCCGGTCCTGTAAATTTGGACGAATCTTTTTGTACTCCCGAAGGCCTTGAAATTCTTTCGTAGTCGCGAGAATCTGATTGTTCGAAAAATTATATAGTTTTTGTTTTAATTGGAGGATAAAAATATAACACCAGCCAGTTCTTTCGAAAAAGTACTTTGGTGCATGATGAGGATACATTGAAAGTTTATAGTTGCCATTTTCGTTCCTATTATTACCGCAATCAAGGAGATCGTTTAACACGAAAAGTTTCATTCTCTCACTCTCGATTCAGCCCGGTTGCTTCGTGACAACAAGGTCATACGTAGACAACAGAATGAAACACAGACTTGCACTATCGGTTAACCTACACTTTCCATTGCAAAAGTTCAGCATGCACATTGCAAAACCGGGGGGAGAATTCCGCACCCGTAGGGTTCAACCAATTCGCATTGTAAAGTGACGACGGGATCTCTTCCTTTCCATGAAAATTCCTCATCCGTAACGGGCCGAGCTATTTCAACAATACTATATCCCAGAGGACTACCGAAGTAGGTGGATGAGAATTGATCGCATTTTATGGCGTGCCCGAGGCGGTTTGAGGGGCAACGTATGTCTCACGCAATTATCATGACGTCGGACAATACCGACAAACGATGTCTCGGATGTAACGTAAAAACGTTGTGTATGCACTTGAATATACGGATATAAGAAGTATCGCGTGTTATATTCTGAGTTAAACGAGCTTCTGTACATGTCAGAAAAATGTGACCACTTATGGCTTTTCATTAAGTTCATATTTCGTGCAGAATTCGCATGGTGGATAAAGCAATCTCTGCCAGTTCTGTGTATAACGGTAATCGGGTCTGTGATATTTCATTTGAAAGAGTAGAGCATTACTCTTTTTTTGTCTGTCCGTTAAATAAAAGTTGCACGCTCAGCCCTTTCCGCTTTCCGGATCAAGTATACCTAACCGTCGACAGTGTTCGTTATTCGGAATAAAGCTTTTCAGGATATAGTCATATGTCAACAATCAGTCATGCGAGTTTTTTTTCGGTCTTTCAACACACGATAGTGTCACCGTATTATATATACATATATTTATATTGTACAACTATATGAGTATAGTGTAAAAAGGGAGGAAGTAAAAGGATGATGAAGAAGTTGATGATAGCAAGGAGAGTGTAATGACGCGTTCTTCCTTTCACTTTAACATAGAAGCCAAGAAGGGCGTGAGTGTCGTGTGAGAAAACCTCCTAGCTTTGCCGCTAGGTGACAGCTTGAAAGAATCGAGCCTCCCCTTTTTTTTTGTTCAACTAATGTCTCGTGAAATCGAGCCGCTCTCTACTATGCTGGCCTGTATGCAACAACGCTGGTATTATATTCGTTGTTCGAGAGGAGGGAAAGAGAAGAAAAAAATAAAGAGCTATAAGGGCAACCGAGCAAGTTGGGCTATATGGAAGAAGCGGCTCACAGGATCGTAGTTGATGGTTGATCTTACTGGTGGAAGTAGACTCATCGCTATCATAAGTCACCGTGACGACGACTACGGCGATGACGAGGAAAAGTACGAGCAACACACCCGGTACACCCGTGGGAGTTGATCCTTTTGGCCAGTATCACCGGACGAGACAATCCCGGAACGTTCAACGTTTTGTCAGAGCTCCCCCATTTTATTGACCGTAAAGCTCTCTTCCTCGGAGACATATTGCAGTACAAGCTTCAAGTCTCAGCCACGAAAAATCCTTTCTTCATGTTTCGTTGCTCTTGTCTGCTCTCTTCAACTCTAGTTACCATGGTTACAAGCATTATACGCTTTGAGAATTTATACTTTGGTCGTTGGTGCGACGTACTCCCATTTTTTATATTGTCACTATTTGTGGTATCGATCTGAAAAGTAGTCTACATAGCGGGACATGCTTTATTTGACATGAAATATTTCAATATTTTTAATCTATCCACATCTTCATGAAGCGATAACATACCAATCATCAAACAAATTGACAATGCCATTATCACAGAAGTACGACGAGGATAATGAGGAATTAAAGGGTAAAGTTGATAAGTTCTCGAGGCTCGAAGAGAGACAGCGGAGAGCAGAGGCCGCAGGATCAAATAATCTACAAGCTCGTCGACGCCCACACTCGATTCTTGGACATGAGGCTAACTCGAAGACAAGAAGGCCACTAGTATGAGACCTCGAGCTGCCTAGCGTTTTGTCATCGACCCACTTCATTAACGATGCATATGTTTGGCACGCAGTCAGTACGTGTGTCTTTTCGCGATCAATCTCTTGATTTATGCGAGGTCTTTGAGGAAGAAAGAGTCGTTGTTGTTTCAATGTATATGCAATGGAAACTCGTGTATAATCTGTACTTCTACTCGCCATAAGTGTGTATTAAATACACATATACCTAACCACATATAGCATATATACATACACAATAATAAACGTTATACAATATACAACGAAGAATGAAGCGGCTACGGATATAGGAAAGGCCATGATAGTGATCCGGAGAGCCTTGAAATTATTCCCGTAGCGTATATCTCATCGTGGCAATTAGTCGAGCGGGAAAGACGCCCACGGCTTCCGCGCGCTGTGTCGGACAATTAATAGATAGTATAGTACATATATATATTTATCAAGGTATGAGAGAAAAACAAAAGAGAGAGAGAGAGAGAGAGAGAGAGAGAGAGAGAGAGAGAGAAAGGCATGTGGTACACTATATGCAATACAGCGTGTTTTCGAAGAGTGCACGCGATTCAATGTACATCGATCTGTAAGACAGCTCGAAGATCGTGCTGTTGTGATCGCGAGGCAGTAGGAGAGAGGGAGGAAAGCAAAACTGAAGAATCAAGAGATAGGTTGAAGAGGAAATCGAAAAAATATGCCTTTGTGTGTATATATTTATTTATATATAAGTGTATACAGAGTCTGTTTGCGCTCACAAGGTATATTGGGAGGCACGATAGACATACTCAGTGTATATGGGTACTAGCGAATATTATGACTATCGTCGATGAGGAATGGTGGTCTTTCTACCCGGAGGAAGAATCGGCGGGAAATCAAGTGTGTATACGATGTGTATACGATATACTTGTACGTCCGGAGGATATCGAGGCATATTGAAGAATGGGTTCCAAGAGAATATTCTCTATAGTGTAAAATATATAGGTTTATACATATAGTATGTTATACGTATTGCAAACTCGGTGAGGTCGGTGAATCGAGAAAGAAGATCGGTAGCGTTTGCACGAGCTTCGGTAGTGTCGGCAAATCGAAGGCCAATGCACAATAATACCATTTCCAGTGCTCAGCAGCCAATTACTCTGAGATACCTGATTTTTATTTTCCTTTCCGTTTCTATCCGGCTAATCAAACGAATTTCTCATCATCAAATATTAACGAGACGAGAAAGAGAAAAAAAAAACGTATCAATATTCAAAAGAGTGCCATTTTTTCTCGTCGTTATGGTTTCTACGACGAAGGAATATTTTTTATCGCGTGCTCTGAGACCTTCATGGTTTTATGCGCAACAAAAGAATAGCACATAATGACATAATGTACGATGTTAAAAAAATTTCGAGACCTCAATAAGTCTCTTATTTCGATCGAACTGTAAACTATTTTTCAATGTCATGGCATTAATAAAAGACGATAAGTTATCTTATACGCTTGATTACTACATGATTAGCGTTATCTTTGAATGACTCTAGACAAGGTTCAATCAACCTATGATCCCTAACCATTATATAACTTAGTCCATCTTTTGTCTTAGTCAGAATTCGACTATAAAGTCGAATTCTGGATTGTGCGTCAATCCCTGTACTTCGAAAGAAATCTGCCGAGTCGAAATTTTCAGCCCATTTTGATGGCCTTTGACTTCATTTCAGCCTAATTTGATGCTAAAGGTCCTACTATGAGCCTCAAAATTTCACCAAGACCTACATAGAACCTGATACTCTTGCTTATCAAGTGAAATTAGATTTAACTCCTCTTTTGAATCCCACTGAACCTAACGAGAAAGTTTCTTTTATCGATCACTACGTGGCGAAAAACGCTAAGGCTTTTTCACATACGCACGACCCTATATGGGGGACATAAATTTCGAGAGGCGCATCAATTTTATCATTCCAACTGATTCTGTTCAAGAATTTAGTAGCGAACCTTTTGTACTATGTATCGTAGTCTAGGGAAAATACTAGACGTCCCCATTGGCTAGGTTCAGAGCCAAAAGGTCGACGGAATAAACTATTAATTTATACTACGCAAATTATTGGGTGAATATAATCATTTTGACTTGAACTTGAAGTATTCGATTTTGTGACCTTGAATTCGGAGCGGAAGGCATTGGGAAAGTCAAAAACTGGTACATATTTGTATGTTTTGCGTGGTATCTGTGAAACTATTACGAAATGCGGTATAATCATTTAATACTTTTTTATTTCTCATAAAAATCACGGAGAAAACAAAAAAAGTTGACACTTTACCTTCATCTGCTTCAGAGATATGGTGAGTCAAAGATTGACCTACAATTATGGAAAACACCGAAAAATTCCACTTTTTAACGTTGTGTGATATCTGCGAAACTATCAGAAAATCCAATAAGACAGTCAATTATTTTTTTTTGTTTTCTATGAAATTTTGAAAAGAATGAAAAAAAAATTTAGGGCCTACGCTAATTTCTTCCGGAAATATGGGGAATCAAAGTAACACCAAAAATTATTTTTTTTTTTTTTATATTTTGTGCTTTAATTTTTTTCAACGAATAGGGTAGGTAAAGTTGATAAAATTTCAGAACTACTAATAAAATTGTAGTATATTCGAAAGCAGGGGTTCTCGCAGAGAAGAGTACCATTTATTTTTTTTTATTTGTAATACAATTATATATAATAATCTTAAGAAAAAATCGTGAATTGCTGGTTTTTGTTACTCTTGTATCTTTCCATGTGCTTTTGGGTGTGTGGTGAAACAAAATTTGAACAGAAGCTAGATTCAGCTTGGAAAAATGACAAACTTATTACATATATCATCGTCGGAACTTTTTTGCATGGGGAAAGGAAGAACACCTAAAATGCAGCGTATCTAATTGTATTTGCTTTATTCTTTTAAGACGCTAAAGCGGTGATTAATTTTTATTCATTTCTAGAGATAAGTACTCCTCCAGACCAATCTCGAGATCTTTGTCATCATCATCGATAATGTACAGCACAAAATATTTAAAAAAAATCATTTTTGATCTAACTTTGATTTCCCATGTCTCCGGAAAAGAATAGCGTAGGTACTTAATTTTTTTAAATTCTCTTCAAAATTTCATAGGAAACAAAAAAAATTGAGTCTTATTGGATTTCTTGACAGTTTCGGAGATATCGCACAAAACGTTAAAAAGTAGCATTTTTCGGTGTTTTTCCATCATTTTAGGTCAATCTTTGACTCACTATATTTGTTATTTTATGAGGAATAAAAAAGTATTGAATGATTATACCACATTTCGTTATAGTTTCGAAGACAACACACAAAACATACAAATATGTACCAGTTTTTGACTTTCTCAGGGCCTTCCGCTCCGAATTCGAGGACACAAAATCGAATCCTTCAAACTTAAGGAGGTACGATCATAAGGTTAAATCAAAGATTCGGACTTCAAATTGTTATATGATTTAGATGGATATTTTATGCGTCAATTGCCAAAATTTGGGCTATATTGACCGTATGGTTTTTTCGTAATAAAATTGCAAAGTTGAGCATTTTGAGTCATTGAAACACGTCGTCTTATGGAGACTGTCGACCGGAAGTGCCGTGCACACGGTTTTTCTGCTTCAAAATCCAAGATTAGCCATTGAAAAACTGGATTCCGATAGATTGAACATTAGAAATATTGTAAAAAATTAAAAAATCATACCTCACCGCGTAATTTAAAGGACGATATTACAAAAAAGTTTCAATTTCCGGTCAAGAAGGGGATAGCGCCGACAGATTTGGCATGGTCGCGCGTAACAGCTGATGCGATCGGCAAACCTAACCTTACTTTTCTTTGACTCCCGAGTTATTGAGAATCTAATTCGTAAATTTTTATTTTTGTAAACTAATTATTTACCACGATTGTCGCACATTGTAATCAACAAAAATGAAAAATATGAATATTCGACACAAATTAGAATGGCTGTGGGTAAAATAAATTTAGGCTCTTTTTTGACCCCGAGGAACTAGTCGTGCATCCTTAAGTCAAAATGATCCTATTTATCCAATAATTCGCATAGTAGGAATTAATTTTTCTGGTTTTGTTCTGTGGATCGGCCTACCACAAAGCCGGGGAATCACAGTGTCTGTCGACACGTATGACATTTTTGAAATCAATCCTTTGTATATCAATGGAAAAAAAATCATTCAGGATAAAAGAATATGCGACATAGGTGAGCACATATTTAAATTATATACATATGGGGCATTCCACGCCAAATCGACCTACGTCAGACCTTTCCATTCTTTGATTTGGCTGAAAATGTTATATGTTATATGACTCATTGAAAGAAGCTATTTTGATTTTTTTCAGATTTTTTTGTTCATACACTTGTGAGATATGATTGTTTTTCAAAATTCGATGTTTTTTTTTCAAGTGACTGTAACTGTCTCAAAAATCGACCAAATTGATTTTTTTTTCTTTAGAAAAGTTGGTTTTTCATCGTGCTGTTAGAAAAAAAATACGAAAGAATAATTAATATTTGTATTCCGTATTTTTTCTCAATTTAAAGTAATTTAAAGTAAAAAAATATTGGTTTTAATATGTTTACCCAGTTTTATTTTTTCACAAAAAAACTTTGACTAATTATATCATTTTTGAGACCAGTCTCGTCGTGGGCAGATTTTTCCTTATTTTTTGTTTCTTATTTTGAAATAAAATTTCATTTTTTTTCAGTCAATTTGAACCAAATCGAACTATTTTTTTTTATATTTTGTTTCACACCAACATTTCTAATATAAAAAAGTCCTATTTGGTGCAAATTGACTTAAAAAAAATGCAAATCTTTGTGAATCTAAGAAAAGAAATATGAAAAAATATCTCTCCACGATGGGACTGATCTCAAAAATCATTTAATTGGTCGAGGTTTTTTTTTGTGAATTTGTTGAAATAAATCAAAAGTGTCCAACATCTTAAATTTAATGAATTTTTGCTTAAACATTGAAAAAATGTAGGGGACGATTTTCAATCATTATTTCGTAATTTTTTCCAAAATTCTGGTAAAAACCTACATTTCAAAAAAAAAGTTCATTTTGATCCAAATTGACTGAAAAAAATGAAACTTCTTTTCAAAATAAGAAAAAAAAATATAAGGAAAAATCTACCTATGATGAAATCAGTCCCAAAAATTATTTAATAATTGATTAAAGTTTTTTTGTGAAAAGTTCGATTTGGTCGATTTTTGAGAGTTACAATCATTTGAAGAAAAAAACATCGAATTTTGAAAAAAATTATATCTCACGAGTGTATGGACAAAAAAAATCGGAAAAAAATCAAGAGAGCTTCTTTAAATGGGTCATACAGTATATACAATTTTCAGCCAAATCAAAGAATGGAAGGGTCTGACGTACATTTTTTTAATCTATATTTTTTTGATTTATTTATTATACTCCCATATGCTGCTTACGCTGGCTATATTGCCCGCGTATAGTATATATATAGCGTGTAGCATTGAAAGAAAAGAAAAATTTGAGTCCTACTTAGCCCCTAAAAGTGGAGAAAACGGAAATTTGTTCCTCTTTTAGACGCTACGTAGGAGTTCACTTTCCATTAAATTTGAGGCTCCTTTTCTCCATTCATCTCCTACTACAATGAGGAGCTGCAGGGTCAAAATAGGCTGAAAATTTCGATGCTCTGTGACTTGTAACGCTGTACTATCTACAGACAGTCACAAAAGAGTAGAATTTTTGCAATTGTTTGTGTACCTATTCTTCCTTTTCTTTTTCTTCTCGTGTTTCGCACACATCATCAATTTGTTTTTTTTTTGTTTCAATCATACTTCTCACCCTTTATTGAGGGAAAAAAAGAAAAGAAAAAATGGGTGCTATAGAGTTCGAACAAAAAGCTCGTGAGTGGATGGCAATAGCGGAGCTCCGAGAAGAAAACAGAACATTTCAGGGCGTCGTTTGGTCCCACCGGCATAAGAAACACCACGTGTTGTAGGGACGTATGTGCTGCTTGTATCTGAGTTTGTTAGATGTGTGGGCACTGTACATTTATATGTATACATATATGTATACTGAGTGTGTACACGGGTCATTCGGAACTTTCGGCTGGGCTTGCGCGGGCGAGAGTGATCCATTGTCGTATGGCACAATGGTAAATATACGTGTATGTATAGTCCACACGAGGTACGTGGAGTGTGAGCAAGTCCTTTTTTCAATGGTCCTAGGGACCATAACGCGCGGAGGTGTTATGTTGTGCGTTGGCTCTCTGTTATTCGGGTCTTTGGATATTAAGGGAGGCAAAAGCGAGCATTGAATAGGAGCCTGAACGGCAACCAGCATTGCCGCAATCTTCTCAACCCCGCAACAGACAACAGCAACTTTTAGAACAAGCACGGAGAAATGAGCGGAGATGCGTTACTTCAAACGTACGCACATGTATATGCGAAACTATCCAGCCGCAGATTCCGAGAGCTACCACTTTTGGCCATATAAATTTCTCGTACTCTCGTTTATATAGGGATTTTTTTATATAAGTCTCTTAATGTTTGTAGGCATAGCTGTGTATTTGGATCACGCTTTTCATACATTCGTGTTTGAAGAAATACCGTGGAACGGTTTCTTTTTTGGCTGGGTGTAAATCATTCGGGTCAATATCCTCTAGAATCGAAGAGAAAAGATTGAACCAAATTTGTCGTCTCGTCCATATTCGTTTGAATTCCTCTCCTAACAGGTATCTGAGAACATTTCGTGCTACATTATTATATGGATATGTTTGCACCGGTATTCAAGAATTATTCTTCGAGTATATAAGTAGCGTATATTTAACCCTACCGCGGAGAAATTTCTCGGGCACGCTTTTATCATAGGCGGAAGCGAACGGGTATTATAGGATACCCTATATGTAGGTATAAAAGTATCCAGCGGGATTTGTGCCGTAGAAAGCGTGCAATATATCCCTAAAGGAAGTTTATTTATTTGAGCTTCAACCATCAACCTGGCACATCGACGTTCTTTGAGGTCTTATAAATTTATACTCTCATTTACTAACACGCATGGTGAGAAATTGCTGTACATGAATTTCTATTTTATTTGTTTCCGTACACTGAATTGATGTTAACAAAATCGATTGAAAAATTTAGAATAAAGATGTTGAAAAAACTTGTGACGATTCAACGGACAATGAAGAGTGGTAAAGAAAATTTATCGCGTGGATTGCGTGTTCCTAGCAAGAAATCATCTTTCTTCCTCAAGATCTGCTGCTCTTCTGCTTCGCTAGTTAGTACAGTTCACCACATCGCTTCGTTCCTGCTTCATTCCCTTTTCACTCTTCCATCGTAGCCACCGTCTGACCTTAAAGGTTCCCCTCTTATTCCCTCCTGGACCTCTTTTTTCACTTCTTTCTACCTTCGCGATCTTCGGCACCTCGCTCGGCTTCTCGATCCTTGAGGGCTCGAGAGTGCGCGCGAGATACCGAGCTTGCACAGTCTCGCTTTCGTTCTCTACTTTTCTCCTCTGCTACTTCTAAATTCCCTGCTGGCATGGAATGAGAGACAGAAGAAGAAGAAGAAGCAAGGCAAGTGAGTACACGAGTTTCATCGACTTTGAAAATCGTTGTAAACCTCGTAAAAGTCCTGGGGGCTAAATCTCCTGGGAGTATTCTTCCCATATAGCATGATGCAAGAAAAACATTTCTTTGTCAGAACAATTTTGCTCATTTTGACGACTTTTTATTTGCATACTACTTTCTTGGAATAAATAAAAATGTGGACTATCTACATTGTGATAGAAAGATGTGAACCTTTTTAAGAGGATCACCGTTGATCATTTTATTCATTCGGAGTCTACGAGAAAAGAGGATATACATGGATAATACATTTATATGAACGATTTTTTTTTTTTGGATTTCGAGCGAAGTATCATTGGAAAGGAATGCTTCGAACCCTAATCATTCGAGAAAGAAGCGATTACCAAGAGAGGTCGTTGCGACGTCGAAATTTTGTTGTAAATTAATGGCGCGGTTTGGGGAACAGCTTCTCTTATTATATGCGTTCTCTCGAACCATTTGACATTTTTTAAATCCTTTTTTCACGTATTTTCGTTCTAGATGTATCTAGAACTTTTAGGCTCTCCTTGGTTAAAAAATATGAACAATTACTTTTATTTGTGACCAAGTATTCTCAGAAAGAAATTGAAGAAATATCTAAGGTTCAAAAGAAAGATTGGACATTTCAGTAAATGTAATATTAGCTCGTGGGACTTATGAATGCAGCATTCATTGGACAGTTGCGCTACCTACATTACTCTTGGTCTTTCTTGCATATTCTCGTTATTCTTTTGGTTTCTCTTGGCTCAGCAGTGAAGTCAAAAGAGAGAAAGAGAGAGAGAGGAGAGAGAGAGAGAGAGAGAGAGAGAGAGAGAGAGAGAGAGAGAGAGAGAGAGAGAGACGTTGACCGCGGTCGGCTTCAGCGAGCATATATAAAGGCAGGTAAAGTCTCGATGAATTTTTTTTTGCGTGTGCACCGAGAGGACAACGAACGCCCGTAAGATGCTGAAGAAAGAATCTCTTGGAGATGCAATGCTCTTCGGGAGAGCGCGTTGTATGAGAACGACGAAGACGAGGACGCGAAGGACGACGACGACGACGACGACGACGACGATTCGCGAGTGCTGCTTTCTAGCGAATACAACGAAGTAACAGTTTTCTGAGCAAGGGGGATCTCTTACGTAGGTACACGTTTCATACGTACGTCGTACAACTGTCCTGACTTTACAAACACACACATAAAAATACATATACCTATATATGTTTATCTTTATGTACATATATATAAATATATATAAATGTATTTTTCATACGGTGAAGTAATATGCTACAGGAAAGGGGGGTTCGGAGTCAGAACGCGGACAAGTACAAAGTGCACAGATGTGGCGACGATAAATAAACGAATATTATTCCTTCGTCTTGTGAATAATCGTTATCGAAAATAGCCCGAGCTGATCGAACGTGGCTTGTATGGTTAAAAATAAAAAAAAAGGCAAGAGAGAACCTTCGATATAAAGAATAAATATCGAAAAAATCATAACCATCTCGCGTCTCCGCATGTAATTCTGGTACAGAGTATCTCTACGCACGGAATTCGAGTATCGTACAAGTGCGCACGTTCGTTTGCTTACAGAACGACGAGCGAATATAATGGCGAACAAAGAGAGGGAGGGGGAGAGAGGGAGAGAAAACGAGCTGAAAGCCCACAAAACCAACAGCTACGGGATCCTTAAGGATGCGATATGAGACTCGTATTATTATGGATGCTGCGGTGTGGAGCACGCGGATGAACGTACGTAAAGTATTCAAATGTGTCCTCCCGATATGTACGGTCATTCGATTTTATTGGAGCTTTTCCAATGTTATCAGGTGATAAATTAACGAGCGATACGTATAAATAATTATCCGTGGCCTCTGATAAAACGTCCAGATTATAAAAATCTCATGCAGCGATTCTCCCGTCACTTACCTGAAACAGAGAAAACAAAAAGACAAACATGAGTTGGAATTCTAAAGTAACAGAACGACAAAAAAGTGTGATTATATAGTTTATCATTAAAATTTGTCAAGTAACGTCAACAGGATTGAGGATCCAGTGAAACGCGTTTGAGATTCCATCATGCTAATCGATAATTCGTTAAATCAATTCATAAATCTCGGCCAATCTTCGAGGGATAAATAAATTAAATGAGCCGACGATAAGTCGAGGACTATACAGATATACGTGCTGGGTGGATACATAACGTGTAGTAAGTAATATACACAATCTTGCCGTCACCGGAGCTACGAAACGATAACAAGTGAGGGATTAAAAAGAGAAAAGTCAAACTCGCTTTAAAATATATATACATGCGTACATAGAGACATGTGTGTCCAGTTCGCCTTAAAGAAGGGACGAAAAAAGTGTTGCTGAAACTGGAAAACAAGTTCTCTCTTTCTCTCTTTTTCTCGGACTCAGTGTGATATAGTGGAAGAATCTTCTCTTCTTCGGAGTGTGTCTTGCTATATAAAGTTTCTTTTGGCTTTATCTCCTGGCAAGGTCGTGCGCGAGCGCGCACGGGCATACGTACGCAAGTAGGGAAAGAATAGCGAGTCAGACTGTATACTTTTGCTCTTTTCATCCTCGTACGTCGCAAAAATGCTACTATATCCTTTTGCCACGGCTTCACGATCGTACGAATATCCTTCTTTTCAAGCGTTTGCCCCGTGGAACGCTATACGAGTTTTAGCGAAATACAAACGCATTTGACTACATCCTTTAGCATCTCGTGCATAGTGGTTGGTTAACGGGTGGAGGATGAGGTGGAGGAGTAGAAAGAGGACGACGTGTGAGGTTTTTCACGCGAGCATCTCACCTGAAACTTGCTAAGCTTGGCTTACTCGCTTTCTTTCTCTCACTAACCCTTTTATTCTCTCTTCCTCTCTCTCTCTCGCTCTTTTTTTCTTTCTACGGTCCAAGGTTTAAGTGGGTGTTCGAGAGATAAGCGAGCGACCGGCATAACAGCTCGATAAACTCGCGTGTTTATTGGATCGGCGCTCTTGCTTGCTAGAGCGTCCTATACTTTTATATAGATGTAGATATGTATAGGTAGCCTGTACGCTCGTTCACTCACTTTCTTCTAGAGGAAAAATCCCAAAGAGTCGCTTCGTCCTTCCACAGAGAGAAGACCTTGTCGTTGTTCCTCGTCTCTGACTCCTTTATCCCTTTTTCCACCTTGCTCTCTTTTTCTCACCTTATATTTGCTCTTGTTCTTTTTTACAATGCTTCCTTGAATTTTTTTTACGTTTTTAACCACTTCAGGGCGTTATGATCCTCGGTACTTCGTCGCACCCCTTATTTTGGTTGTTAACCCCCTTTTCCCCACAAAAAAATTGCTACTCTGAGCTCCCGGGAGAATCCGGAACGCGGATTATCGCCAGTGAGCACTAACCTCGTAGCGTTTTTCTTATTTGCTTTTCCCTTCATCGCTAGCTATCTCCTTCTTTTTCTCTTTCTCTGATTCTCGTTACGACCATGCAGTGAAAAAAAGCAATGCGGGTTCTTCGTGACAAATCCCGGATCTTAAATTGACTTGTTAGTTACCGAGTATTTCCAAAGACGTTGTAGCAAATCGTCATTTTTTTATACTATCCATCGTGCCACTGAATTTTTTTTTTAAGCCATGAAAAATGAAAAAACATGTAATATTATCTTTTAATCATATTAACCAGTGAAATTCAAATTCCTATTGAGCATAAATTCATTACGAGATAAATAATCATGCCCTGACGACGCACAATAATATTTTAACCACACGTGCGAATTATTTAAGTACCTACGAGAGAATCTCTCGTACCTTTGAATCGGAGAATAAAGCGCGAGAAAATGAGACAGAGATGAGAGAGAAGAAGTCTCGCACGGTCCCGCGGTGTCAGAGACAAGATGGACGATCGAAAAGACCGAAGTCTCATTCAGACAAGAAGTGGGAAGTGAACAAGTGATGCCGCTCGCGACAGGGTGTACTGAAAGGAAAAACGACATCGGACGATGTATGAACAACACGTTAAGAAATACGCACTCTCTGTATACATATACGTATATTTATGCGCAATATGTACATGAAGTAGGTGTATACAAATGTAACGGAGCCCAACAAACTCAAGAGCGCACATAGTAGAGCTTTGATTGAATTTGCCACGGTAAAAAAGAGAGAGAGAAAGAGAAAGAGATAGCCTCGAGTGTATATGCCAAACGCCTACGCTTTGGAAGGTTTCAACGCGTGTATTTTAGCATTCAAAGAGTCCTCTCTCCCTTCGGTCGGTGCGTCTCCTTTCGTATCTGACGTCCAATGTAGTCTGTAGCGGGATACGACTCGCACGAACTTAACCGTGCGCTCCCTCAGGCTTATCTTTGCTATCGTCTGTAAATGCTCTTTCTCGCTTTTATTTCTTTTTTTTCGTTCCGTATAACAGTACTTTGCACGAGAATATGAGACTACGCACACGATTCTGATCATTGCCACTTAAGTGCAACGTTTTTTCCATCATTTTTTCACTCTCGTATTCAAAGCGGGTTTTATCTCGTTCGGAAAAATTGGTTCCTAATTTTTATTCCATTCCCTTGTACACCACGTTTTATTAGCCATCTGATTCCCGGACACATAGGTCTGTGTAACCCAGAGATTTGTATTATTAATAGTACAGGATACAATTCTGCTAATGTCCGGGGGTTTTCTTCATCATTATAACTCTCGCTGATTCGCCGGTTTTTAAGATAATGAAACGAGGCAAAAAAATATTTTTTATTAAAAACAACAAACGAGGAATTATATCATTTCGTATGAGCCTCCTCGGACCAGTATGATGATTGAGAGTTAATAATAATTCTCTTTTATAATTGGTTTTCATGAGGATTGGCAACAAAATCTCTGACGTCACTTCGAACCCGCACACATACGTGATTAAATGTAAATTTGTTCGCGTCATCGTTCGAGCCGAATGTACACATTGCCACAACGAGAAATGATTCGAGCTGTGTGGGGCCCTGATCAGAGTACGGTATATCGAGATAGAGAATCGCAGGTAGCACGTGTGCAGTAGCGAAGAGAGCTACTGGCCCCGAGAACTCTTCGGGATGAGACTTGATTAATCTCCCGCTGACCATGCAGCCCATAACGGACGTACCAGAATGATCAACCACCAGCATGAATTAACTTGAGTTCCTTTATGAAAAGAAAATTGTGAAGATTTGATCTTTCTCTTTCTCCCTCTATTTCACTCTTTTCTTTCATGGGGTTGTTCATCGTGAACAACGTCGAATATGTTCTCGTAATTCTCAAACTTTCTTTTTCTACCATTCTTCGCCAGTGACTGTGACCACCAACATTTGCTTTTTATCTTTGCCACTTTTCGATTCTCCTACAGCGTGCCAAATCACTGAGCACAATTACAAGTGCTCGCGACCATTGACTTTTCAACTACAACGAATTTCGGGCACTGACTGCCCTTGAACATATATACAACGATTACGATTGTTGTAAAACAGATATGTACTATATTATATCGATTCTATTTGTTACTAATATTATTATATAATTGTATTGATTCTTACAATCTATTTTGATTTTTCGAGGAACGGCAGCTTGTTGAATTTCTACGAAAAATATCCCCGCCTCGTTCGATCTCTGACCGAAAGTGCAGTCTCCCTTGGAGACTGACTTTTATCCGAAAATCGTACTCGAGCCAGTTATCTTTCAAAAACTAAAGTAAAGGAGAAGGAGTGCATTTCAGGAGAATGATTTTGTGAAGGTACGGTGTTATTCACGATGAGAAATTTCTCATACCTACGTAAGTTAGATACCGGGGAAAAAGGGTGGAATCGAGGAACAGAGATAAAATGGGAATGAGAGAAAAGCAGTTCGTCCTCAATGTCGACGGATTAGAAGAGGTCCAGAGTTCCGAAGTGGTCGTAAATTCTTATCGTCACTCGTTTTCAAACGACGAGCTCGCAACCAATGACGTTTTCACCGTTGCACTCTTCCATGTAAGAACGAATTTGTATGGATGTGTATGTGTGTGTATCGATGTAGATAATATATGTTTATATATCTATATGCAGGTAAATGTTCATATGGATGAAGTTGAAGCGCGAGCAACGGAGAAATCGAACGAGTGTGAGCCCAGTGTCTCGTTATACGAGTCTCACGTATTGTTATCTTTACTTCTCTTGGTTCTAGGTATGCGAGACGTAACTGCTCTCCGTACGTTTCTTTTTCTCTCTTTCCTCCTCGCTCTTTCTCTCACGACAAGGAATGGTCCAATCCTTTCAACGAAGGGGCAAGATTAAAGCACGTTCGGACACCTCCTCGAAGATATCGAGAGATTATTCGCTCCATGAGTAATATATGGTGTACTATACGTCTTCGATACGGATGAACCATGGTGGTCTCGCGCATCTCACCACCTTTGTCTCCTGGTCACTTTTCTTCTAGCCTTCCATTTCGATCTTTCACCAATATGTATCTTTGCTTTTGTTACGACTTTGGCCAGGGTAATATTTAGAAAATGTGGCAAACTAAAGGAATCTAGTCTTTGAAGATTCTTGACTGAGATTTTGAAATTATTGCGATATACGATCAATAAAAACGCATTCGTTTTTATTCAATATTCCAGAATTGAATATTGTAACATCATGTTTAATAATCAAATCATAGGGTTAATACGATTTTAAGATCGAAGAAAATTCTTGTAGCGTCGAATCTGCTGATCTCTATGAAGAAAGGGTCAAAGATCAATAAGGCCTCGATCATTGGCCAGTAAAGAGGAAGTGTTCCTTCGTATTCGTGTGCACGGCGTACTTAATCGACTGCATACCACTCTTGGTCTCTATAGCTTCGTGTATAAACTATTTACAGCGGGATTGGTTAACAGCAAAGCTAAGAAAGGTTAGCGCACTGTGATAGCCCTCGAGCAACTAAAAAAAAAAATATGTATATATATATATCTTGACTACGTATATTTGTTCAGAGATAGAGAGAGAATTTTGCCTATACACCGATACAGTTTGTTTCCCTCGATCGAGACTGCTTTCTACCGATTAATATGCGGTCCAGCAAGTTGGCGGATCTAAGGAGATCTCGCGGGCGAGTTCATGTCGACGTCTGAAAGACTCACGGGGACATGATCAACATCGGTGCAGGGAGAACGGCTATCGTACGACGTGCGGTGTCGTCGCGAGGTACTATCCTCTCGAATGGAAAGAGAGACGCCGATATGCACCGACGTCTCCCGTGAGCTCGTGCACACCATTGATAGGGATAATTGCATAGACAGACCCGATTTCACGATATCTCGTGCTCCCGAAGCTTATCGTTATCTAGATGTGTCTATGTACGTTTGTGTATGCGTACTAGCGCGTAACTCTCGTTTCACAAACCTCTAGTGTGGAATATCATTATTTTTAGTGGTGTGCTTATTATTTCTTTTATTATTGAGATCTAATAACGTGTCTGTGAACATTGAACAATAATTGATTGAATTGGACGGACGTCCAATGAGTTTCCACTTGGGGTGTATATTAATGTACATTCACAGAAAATCACTGCCACTCTGAATTCTTACGAAATATAGTTCGATCAGGCCTGGTTGTCCTTTGCGTAAGATAAAAGTGAGCCACTTCGAATTCCGATCACAGTCGACCCAGGGGCATCATTTCTTTGCTGCAGAACCCAGATTATAATGATCAAGAGTTGAGAATCGTAGAGCAGACATCGGTCACGTGCACCCCAGGTAGATATAGGAGCTAGCCTGAAATCTACGGAGGATCGGTACGAGGTAAACTCACCCATGTATTTCCATGTATATGTAACCACCTACATAAGGCCTCACATGAATTCAGAGGTGACCTATGGTACATATACATGCTGTACATGGTAAGTTACATACGTATCGGATGAAACGTCGTCGTCCTCGTCGTTGTCGTTGTCGTCGCCGGGCGGTGGTGGCGGTCGGGCACGATCCAGATCATGGTTAACGGAACGTTCGCTTAAGATTTCTTGGTCTGTTATCCACCGTTCGCGAAGTAGCTATATATCCCCGATTGCTCGGCCAGGTTGGTACTGGCTAGAGGTTACCTACCTATCTCTCTTTTTCTTTCATAGCCGTTTTCATGGTGTTCGGTTTCCTCAACGAGTGTGCTATGGAACTGGCCTTCCACAGTTCTAGCAACATTTACCTTCTTTCTCATTCTTCTCTGAGTCTATATCTTTCTTTATCTCTGTTTCTTTCTCTCTTACTCTCACCACCTGATGTTGAATCGTAATGCACCTCGATCATCGTACGGACTCACACACTCGACCTTTCCTAACTGTATATATATACCGATCTCGCAATCCATGTACATATACGTGTTCCTGGTATTCCAATCAATAAGAGCAACATGACCACCACCAGAACGAGGAAAGCGCACAAGTCGGAGTAGAAGAAAGATGAGAGAGAAGAGAGAGAGAGAGAGAGAGAGAGAGAGAGAGAGAGAGAGAGAGAGAGAGAGAGGATAGAATGAGAGAATCACAAGTTTCAGGAAGTGAGGAGAGGTGAGTATGGACTCCGGCGATGTGGTTGCCGACCGCAAAACGGTAGCTCATTCACACGTTCTCTCTGGACCGTGCCATGAGAAATCCCTTTTCACGAGCACTTCGACCAGAACATCTCCGAATACTCGATCTGCAAGCTAACTCCGAGCAGAGGCCTTATTCTATATCTTTTCTTTATCTCTATCTCCATCTTTCTCATTTAAATGAAACCATCTAAATTTGCGTAGGGTTTAAATTAATTAATTACAATTTCTACCCCCAATCAATCGCAAATTTTCTTATTAGTCTGAGCCACTACCGGGATAATTACTTTTATCCAAACTGGTGACGTCTCTTCCTGGGGGTCAGCGCTCATTGCGCATGTCGTCAATCAACGCAATCGTCGTCCAAAAAAATGTGGCAATTTTTTCAGGGAATTCACTCTTCGAACCTAATATTACATACACATACCTGTTAAGACAACATATAGTGGGTATAATCGATTAAAACTCGCGGAGGGATTAACAAGCACCGTTTTTCGAGAGAATTATGGGGTGGCCATATCATATGGCATAGTATGCGAAGTTTTTGAGTAATCGATTCCGCCTCGTGCTAACGTACATGAATATATATATAAATATACGTACATATAATCTACATGGCATATGTTCCACGTTCCTTCATGTGTATATTATGGCGGAAAAGCAGAGTGAGACGATCAAGAAGAGAGAAAGATTGTTTCGGTTTGAGCGCCACGAGACTCCACCCCGTTCGTATGACGCTCAAGCCAGAGAGGAACTCTGGCGCATGGATCACCTTCTCTTCTCTCTTTCTCGCTTCCTTGCTTCACTCGCAAGCTTTAATTAAGAAACGATCCTGCAAGAGCCGACTGCAGATTTCGTTCTTGTTCATCCTCTTTTTTCTACCTCTTTTCATTTCCTTCTTTTCGTGAGATGAAGAGAGAGAAAAAAAGATGCAACGTGCACCAGATGGATCTTAAGAAATTTTCTGCATCGGAACAGCGTACATGATGACTGACGATGATCGATGAGATATCGCTCCGCTTCTTGAATTGGGGTAATGTATTTTTCTTCATTCTTAAAAAATGGTTCGTTCAAGATTTTGCTTTATTTAACGATCCTCCAAGTGGATAATAAATAAGAATATGCCCATGGAAAAGAAAAAGATGTGGATGAAATTATCTTCTCTTTGTTGAAAGCTTATGGTGGATTATTTTTATATATTTTTTTTCTTTTTCTTTTGTGTTTTTTTCCTTTTTCTCTATGATTGCGGACTGCACTCTCTGACATCCCGAGGCATTTTTTGACTCGCTTCCACTCTGTTTCGTCGTGATGTTGAGGAGCTGATGCGGCGAATGCGCGCAACATCACACTGCCTCATTGCTCAACGCTCTTTTCCTTCAACGACGAGCTCGCACACGCTTGGGATGTATTCTCGCATTCTAGCCACGACATACTGAGAGTAGAGAAAGAGAGAGAGGGAGAAACGGAAAGATCCTTAATAACACGTTCTGTCCTGAACTCTGTACCCCGAGCCGAACAAGGAGTCGCCGTCCGGTCATTCACTGTATAGCACGACGTGCGGTCATACTATGGATTGTGGAGGATGGAGCGTCTGATGATACCTGTCACGAACTTGGTTCGTTCTCGTTCATTACGCAGGTGTTCATTGGCAGAACGCAAAAATCTGAATTAATAAAATAACCGCTATTTTTTGTTCATTCTCGTGATAACGTATCAAAAATTTAAGAAATCATTAGCCCGACGATTATTCAATTATCGACAAATCAAACTCTCGAAAGTGTCCAATCCGATTCTCATCTTCGATTTTTCTTGGGCATTTCTCATCTGGGGTTATGTTTAGCAGTGTATATAAAATGTCTTTGTGCATGGTGGATATGCGGAGAGGTTCTGCCACCGTTGAATTCCACCACCTCGTCGAGTTTTATCTGGTTATCCATGGAATTTCTTTCTCTGGCATTCCGTGTGTACACGCAGGGCCAATGCCCAGTTAACCCGGGCGGGAATCCTTCGGCAAGTCACCCTTGGCAAGAGAGTAAGACCGAGAGAAAAAAAGCGAGAATCCAAAGCGAAAATGCGTTGTTGGTCCTTTCGTTGTCGTCGTGGTCGTTGTTCACATTCACTTTGGTCCACGACGGAACAGTTGCAGGTTCGACGATACGAGAGACTGAACCTCACGCGATTGTCCCCTGAGAAAGAGGAAACATCGAATGAGAGAAAGAGGTGAGAGTGAGATGAGGAAAGGGTCGAAAAGAGGCGGGCAAGCTCGAGCTCCAGGAGACGAAAGGCGACATACAAATTGCGCGGGTATCCCCCTCGTCACTTCCATTCTCGGGCAGACCAGGAAGCAAATGTATATATATAGTACACGCATGTATAAGTATATAGAAATATATATATTTGGGCTGTTTCGTCGCCACGAAAACTCGAGAGAACCTCTCCCTCGTCGTCTTTTCCTCTCACACCGACACAAGCATTACATCACTGTTGGCCCTCATGCAGGCTCCGCAGGACATTGTACCGATAGTGCCTATGGATATATATTTCGTTACCGAACGTCCCCGAGATACGAAACGTTGTGGAGATACGAATGACAATCGAAATTGCCTTTTTCGTCTCGCACCTCCGAGTGAGCGCCTATTGTGCCTCTCTTTGGCAATTTGGTCGATGCAGCATCCGTATATGTTATAGCGAAATTTATAAACCCCCGAAGGACTCGAATCCGTAGCTCATTTTCGCATTCCTGATATGGGTACCATATACGGTTACTTTGAAAGTAATTTTCATGGAAAATCGAAGGGGCTTGGGAGTTGTTTGTATGACTTCGAATAATAATTTTGATATCATATAATGTTTCGGCAAAAATTGATCAAAATAAATAAATTTTTGTGAAAGTTATTTTGTTGTTTATAGTAGGAAGTTAAATAACTTTATTGCTAGAAATTTTATTACTTTTGTAGAATAAATAAGAGTGAAATTAAAAGGAATCTGAGAGATCGATAAAAACGTAGATAGGATCAATATGGCGAGGAAAATGCGTGTTTCCATTCGATATTTACAGGCGCGCATAAACGTAATTGCGTAGTTTAATGCGAGGTATCAAATATTGTCCGCATCGGTTCTCGCTTGCAGTGCAAACATTATATCCTGGCTGATGCCGACTTTATACTACTCGCATAAACGTACACATCGAAACGAAGATTAATCCTGTTCGTTTATTGCGAGGCATGTCTAATACAGTGCGCTCCGTACTTTATGCGCTCGAAGTGCTCGTGTGCGGTGAAACACGTCGCGCTCTGGTGCACTCGCAAAACTTATTCGCCGCCCTCGAAATAATAAACTATTTTGTTGTTTGATTGGCTCGATTTAAAACTCGTTTTCGCACCGTTATTACTTCATTATTTTCAATTACCGGTGAATCAACATAATTTAAAATTTAATTGATCGCGATTACGCATGAAAATATTACGGTATTCGAATTTATTATGGGAATTATTATTGCATGAAAAATATTGGGCAAGAGAGAGAGAAATAAGGGTAAATATAAAATGTAAAAGCGTGGAATAATAAAGGAGAGCAAAATAAAGAGTTCAGGGTTACAGTCAATAGCCACCGCGTCCCCGTCGGTACATATATAATATATAATATATACATTACATGCTTGCTGTACATGTATGCAAGTACTAAGTGAGTTATGGCTCATGGGCAGATATATCAACTCCTTCATTTCCGCCGCAGACTCACCGGGTCCACGCACACTCTCTGTTCCTACTTTTCTCTCTTCCATTCTCTCTCTAGAGCTGAGATTGCTCAGCTTGCGAGAGACCATCTTTTCCATATGTACTAGTATACACCTACTCGTCTCTGGCGTCGAAGTGCTCAAACCGAGCCAGCCCAACAGTCGGAGTGGAAACTTACCAAGACTATACGACGCGATATTCAATTCGCAGTTATTGATGTTGAATCCGAGGCTCATATATGTGAAGTATCACAGAATATATATCTTCATAGTCTGATTTTTGCTGTATATTTTTGTCTTGAGTGCGATCGCGTTGATACGTTCGACAGAGATGAGATTTATCAAGGATTCATTCGGATCAAGACGGAATGATTGATTCGCTGGACCGAAGAATTCAGCAATTTCCTCTGTTTTGTCGTGAGCTTTATGTATATGTATAAATGTGTACAGACATGCATAGTTTATATAGATATATATATAATAAATATGTCTGTACAATATACGTATGGCTCGTGTGAAAAATAGTTTTGGCTATTATTGATCGCTAGATCAAGACGTTGATAAATGTTCCTTTGCCTAAGAGGTTGTCTGACAAATCGATTTTTTTCATCGGGTTTTTTTCGTCTTTTTATCCATACCGACATACATACATAAAATATATTTGTTGTTGCGCGTATATCGCAAATTTTTCAAAGTCTCCGCTATCCTACTCATTTTTCACTCGACTTCCAAGAGTTCCGAGAGAATTCAAAAACTCGGCGTAGGTATATAATCCATGATTCACGATTGAATTATTTTCCAACTTCCGGCTCGTCACGATGTATATACGATGCGGTCACAGGATGCTCCATGAATGTGTCTCGCGCCTTTATCAATGATAATTAATCTTGACTCTGGGCGGGAAAGGGAGGGAAGGAGAGAAGGAGAGAATGGAAGTTTCGCATGTTGAAGTGTGGTGAAACAGGAACATTTGAGTCCTTCCAATTTCCTTGGAAAACCGCAGATGCTTTTGGTGTTCCGGAAAGTCAAGGAATACCTGTATTTATGAGCTGAACTATTCAGAGACATGGGGAATTAAAATATCAGGAAGCGTCGTAAATTTGGAATGTTATAGCAACTGCCACGATGAAACCGGTTGACTGACTATTATTTTAGCAGTACAAATCATTCGGACATGAAAATGGGAAAAGATCTGCAAAAAGAATATTTTAATGAGTTCGGAGTAACCTTAAAAAAATATTTACTAAGAAACGAAAAAAAATATATATATAATGCGAATAAAAAATATTTTATCCGTAGTTTGCTGATCCGCTGCAAAAAAAGTATAAGTCGGAATAAGATCATTATTTGTCAAATTTCTGGGGGCCGCCAAAGAAGTTGCACTATATCATAATTAACGTGTACAAGGGAGGATTCGTCAACGCGAAGAAGACGAGATTGGTGCGCGTGAAAATATATCGCGTTATGTCACGGACGAGTTCGAAAATTTATGTCTCCCACCCAGGCTCTCTCTTTCTATGTATACAAATACAGTTCTCTCTCGAGAAGAATATCATGTGTGGAGTTTTGTCGAACTTAATCCATAAGAGGGTGAAAAAAAATCAAATAAATAAAAATAAAAACAAAAATAAATTGTGAGTAGCTCGTGATGTTAATTTTATTTTTCACACCCCGACGAAAGAGTTCGTGGTCCTCGTGGTGAGTATGCGTCGTGGTGGGCATATGGGAAGAGAGATCACGGAGGGATCCCCTCTCACCCGGTCCACGAGGATATATGGTACCCGTCGTATTTAAAAAATTTACATAATGGCCACTTGACATGTTTATGTACACACACACGACGTGTGGCAAGAAAAAAAGAGAGACGACAAAGAAAAAGAAAAAAAGAGAGGGAGAGATGAAAACAGAAAAAAAATCGGTCGATGTAACTGCTTGGTTGCGGGGTTGCCTCTGTGCCTAAATGCGAGAGAGATCGCGCACACGCACATGCATATTACGCCGTTCGAACGTGATAGCTCGCGCTCAGCATCCTCGTCGAACTTCCTTCTTTCTTTCGTGTCTTCTCGCGAGCTACAGAAGGAGATACGAAGGCATAAGGAACGTGCCATCCGCGGAGACATATAACGCGATGTCGTACAGGAGAGTTTGGCCCTTTATATACTTATATATATATATATATATATATATATATATTCATTCATGTGTGTATGTATTTATATTTATATATTTATATATATCCACGACTCGAAAGGTCCGCGCCCCCCTTCCTCGAGGGATTAAAGCTCTTTCTCGCTATTGTGCCTGGAAGATCATAAATACCCGATTTGTCCGAGGGGACAGACCACACCGCTGTCCAGCAGCAATACGCGGGTTAATATCGTCGCGGAAAGAGCACCATAAGAGCTCTCTGGCATATAACAAAAAAATAGAGAATCCTCCTCATCCTCATTCCTCCCTATATGTCTCTCCCTCTCTCTCTCTTTCTATTTGTTCTCCCTCTATCTTTCTTTTATTCTTTGGCGTTTTGTGCACCCTTCTCGCTTGGACTTTTTGCCGAGTGCTTTTGGGCGTTGCGGTCTCTCTTTCCACGTAGACGGACGCTCGCATATAGCAATGCAAAGCGAAGACCCCGTGAAACTCTTGTAAGCCGAGAGCTTAAATCTCGAAGCGGGCTTCACCTCTTAAGCGCTTAATCGTGCCCCAATAGCTTTTTTCTTCTTTTTTTGTGACTCGAGAGAGTCAACTCTACAAGGGATCAGCGTTCGTACCTTAACTGTTAAATATACGTATATATATTCGCATATATAGAAAAAAGATCGAGAGACCAGTTGCTTTTTCGGTATCTTCAATTTTATTTCACCCCTACTTAATCGCTGTATTTCACACGGAATTATCCGTGAATATGGGCAAAAGACCCGTTCAAAGGTTCTCTCTCGTTCGTCCACAAATCGTTGCTTAACATATACCACTCGCCTCGTTCCTCGAGAAAAGCTACCAAAGAAAATCAAGTACTATCCCAGAATCGTTTGTATACAGAACGAACGATATGGTATCCACGCGCATTTTTGTCGATCGTATTTGTCAAAAACGTTACAATACTAAATATGGGAATTGAGTCGTTTTTATTCCTCTCCCCTAATCTGACGCAAGATAAGTTGTAGATTGCAAGGGATTTAAGGATTTCACAAAGAAATATCATCTCTACATCGCAATATCAAACGTTAATGCGAATTTAAAACGGTGGTATTAAATTCTGTGTTTTGTAAGCCCATTTTTTTTTACTTAAGTACTTATTCTAGGGTGCATTATAACGATTCGTTTTTTGATATTAGATTTCAAATATCAAGCGAAATACAACATTTAGTAGATAGACCGACAAATATTGATAGATTCAAATTTTCAGGAGAAAAACAACATATTCGAATAGATGAAAAATCACACGTATGTGCATTAAAGTGTCGAGAGTTATACGAGATGCCAAGCGAGAATTAAATTCATTTGATATTCACACGCAACGGTGAATAAATGTAACGGATATAACTCTAAATACATATATAATACCTTCTTTCTCTCTCTCTGTTCGCTATGGCGATACTAGACACGATATAAGTGGTGTAACACGAGTTACATTGATATCCCTCTGCAATTTAGAAACATTAGAAGTATGTGAAGTATCGGACGATCTTTATCTCGTGCAATGGAAAATATGTAATCTCGTATTCGCGATAGTGTGGATTTTCTCACTCAGAAGACTGAGAGAGAGAGAGAGAGAGAGAGAGGGGGGGGGAGAGGAGAGAGAGGGGGAGAGAGAGAGAGAGAGGGAAAAAGAGGGAGCGACGATGAGGTAAGTCTACGAAGGTATAGATCACTAATTCTCGCGTATCGTTCGCTGAATCTATTCATTTCATGGGGAGACCTCGTTCTATGCAAAACCATCCATCATTCCGAGCTTACCGATCTTTGCCGTATAATATCACGCAAAACGTCTGACAGAAGACTTTACATTATGAATTTGCCACGTTCAACATCGTGCGGTAATAAAAAAATGTCAATTAATCAAGCAACATGGAGAGCACGTGTTACAAAAAAAAAATAAATGTCAAACCACGTTGAAACATAGGAAATGTTTAATTATGCTAAAAGAAACTGTTTCAATCACGCTAATAAATATGTATGAAGTAAATTCAAAAGATAATCGATACGACGATTGGAAATCATTACTTTTTGCTGTAAAATAATTAGTAGGAATAACGAAACATTCCAAATTTCGATAATTTCTAACATTTTCTCGGTGTCCTGAGCCAAAGTTTCCATAGAATTGAAATCTTCAAATTTTCTTTCACCACATATTTTGAACTTTCTAAAAAAATTAACAATTTTTTGTTTTACTCTCATAGTTTTATTTTGTTTTATTTGATTGTTTGTGATTTGGTCAGTTCTGATCAACGCTCGGGGTCTTACCACGCCTCCACATCCCATGTATACATGTGAATATATATAGTTCGGTTGATGGCCTCGTATCAGGCGTATACTTATATTCATAACACGGGCGCAAAGCGTGTACATAATGTGCGCACATACAGGGGTCGAGATGCACAATAAGAGGAGAGAATATTTCTCGTATATACGTGATGGTAGATCGAGCTCGTGAAATGATCCGCAAGAGCCCATCACCGATCTTCAGCGTGCACCGACAGAACTTTTGCCGGGCAACTCCCCCGCGCGTTCACTCTTTCGCGAGATCACCTCGGACACGGGCTCTGCGTTCGATTTCTTGCACATATAATTAAGAGCCCTAAATCGCGGTAGAGTTGCCGAGAGAGGGGTAAACGGAGAGGGTGCACCATGGTGTGTATTTTCTCACCGATATAGCACTCGTCCTCGCCCCTTTTTCATTATACAGATATACTGGCTATGCCCTCTACTTTCCTATAACAATGGCAAAATAAACTGGAATTGTGGTAAAAATTTAGTTTATATCAATTAAAATGTCAGGGTGAACGAAGTACCATTATGAAATTCTACCAAAATTCTCTTTAAAACCCCAATATTAATCTCTGCTTCTCACAATATTGAGATTGTTTTGTTTTCAGAAATTGGCGAAGAGAGATTCCGGCGGGCGCTTAACTCCAACAGTTAAAACTTGATGTCATTTTCCAAAAACTGAGTTGTCCGATAAATAAATAAAAAAATTCTTCGTTTTTCGATTAGCATTTTAGAGAATCTTTCGAAACTCTTTTTTTCATCATTTTATTGAGATAACGTCGAAAAGTACCTCAAAGTGATTGATTTTTGGATGTTTTTAGGAAAGTTAAAGTAAGAAAATAAAAAATATCCATACTGAGAGAAAGGACCATGGCATATTCCCACAAACTAACATAGTAAAATGTGTTATAGTAAAATTAACTATAATGTATTGATAGAAATATCATATTATAGTTAACTTAACTATAATTGAAATGTTCATTTCAACATACGATCTGAATGGTATGTATAACAATATCTTAGATAAAAAGTACTATTAGTCGTGGTAAAAAGTTTAACAATACAAAATATGGTAAATACAAAACTATGAGCAAGTTGCCATGTAGACAAAAATATGGTCAACAGTAGCATATTTTTATTCTGATCGGACCATCGCAATTTTAATCACCTTTACACTATTTACATAGTAATTATTAATTTCCGGTAAGTAAATCTCACTAAAATACTTTACGACAGTAACTATCAACGAAACATTGCGACCAATTTTATTTTTTAGCTAGAATAGCTATTTCTTACAGTTACAGTAACCATCTTAGTGGCTAATGGCCAGTAACCATATTAGTTACAGTAACCGTACGGCCCTGATAAGCATGTACCATTTTCTTTCATTAATTTACAAAATATCAGCTTAGCAAGTTGGATCAGTGCTAGACTCGCAATACAATGATCTTGAATTCGATTCCACCTAACGGACTTAATTTTTTTTTTATAATTGCTTGCATTCATAAATCCGTTTCTCCTTCTAAATAAACATGTAGCAAAATAATTTTTGTAATAATATCTAGAATTAATTATCCACATGCCTATCTAAAAAAAGAAAAAAAAATCATTTATGCATGCAATTAATAATTAAAAAAAAGTCCGCTCGGCGGGATTGAACTCAAAAACATTGAATTGCGAGTCTAGCTCTTGATCCAGCCTGCTAAGTAGATATTTCATCAACCATCACAAGAAAATGGTACATGCATATCAGGGCCGTATGGTTGTTGTAACTTGAATGGTTATTGGTCACTCCCGACTACTATGCGGTTACTGTAACTGGTATAGCTACTGGCCACTAGCAACTAAGATGGTCACTGTAACTGTAAACAAAGCTATTGTTGCTAGCAATTCGATGACTTCGTCACCGAATTTTCGGAACTTAGGATTTTTTGTGTTGATAACTCAAGTGATTATGGTTCCGCCAACGAATTAAAATTCTGACTCTAAATTGGGATTAAGTGATCTTGAGAACAATGAGATACACGTTTTTACTGCAATCTACTTTTTTTCAATCCGAGTGCACTTATATGTATAGCTTATAGATGAAATTTAATTCCAAAGAACTCCGTAGTAGTCGATAGTTTAGTGGTTAGGGTCCCGAATTAGGTAAGTAGGCATTAGGTAGGAAATCCGTTAGGCAGTTCGATCTCGACCCACAGAAAAAAAATATGTAAATATATATAGTGTGAATATAAACGTTTTTCTTTTTTATCGCAAATCGCGTCTGGTCTTTTTGGAATGATTGGACATTTAAAACAGATGTAATTTTCCTTTAATAAAGTAAGAGAAAATTAAATTAATTAAATTAAAACAATTTCGGCATAGAATGATTCCCGTCCCTGTATGGTTTCTTGTATTTCACTATATCGTCATTGGCATGCATAACATCAGGAAAGTTATTAATGGTATGTTGTATAGTACTTCTGACTATACCTATAATTAGGTGATTTGTCTTTGATAATGAAAAGATCTACATATTTTGTACGACATACTAGTATCCACTAGTAGCAGATACTTAACTTTATATGTAAAAATGTCATTGTTGCAATTAACAAGTGCAATTAATATATTCGATTATTGAAATATAGTAAATAAAACTATATTTTGGTGGATTACAGTAACCATAAAATATTTCTGTCACCTCAGGGAAACATACTGCATAGTTGAAATATAGTCAGAAATACCATATTTTTTTCTCACACGTTTTCGGAGTTTTTGGATCGAACTACATCAAAATGAATCAGAATATACACCAGCTTTTTTGAACTTTTAGCACAAAAGAAGTATTTCTCTTCGACCATTATTTTTTCTTTGAGTAGTCCATACATTTTTTTTCGTCGACTTGCCTTACGCCTTTAAATCTTTGTTCTTCTTTTTTTGTCGATGTTCATTCTCTTTCTACTGGGCCGTTCTCTCGAGTTCTTCTTCACGCTTCGTATTCTCCTCTCGGTGGTATATATATATATATATATATGCATGAGGCAAGAGCCGCCTACTCCATATGTGTTCTCGAATTTCACTCGAAATTATGCATTAGCTACCGCACGAGAATCTCCGAGAAACTGCGACTAGAGCGCATATAGAGAGGTATAATACATGTATGAATGTATATATATGTATATATATATATATGTATGAATGTATGTGTATATATACATGTATGAATGTATGTGTATATATACATGTATGAAATCTCTTATGCGGGTGCGAGGTCGAGATTTCGGGCTCGCGCCTCTCCGTTCTCGCTGGTCCGGACCATAGTTAAGTTACCGTCCGCTTTATTAAACCTCCCGGCAACTAACTAATCTCTTACTCCCTTCTCTACCCCTTTCTTTCCCTCTACGTCATATAAAGTCCAACAGCAGCTTAAAAGACGAAGAGTGGGCGTGAGGGACATCAATCAGAATCGGTTAAAAGAGGAAAAAATATGAACGAAAACGTCAAAACCCGAGGACCCAAAAATAGGTGTAGGAAATGGAAAACTCATACGTATATGTGTGTGTGTGTGTGTGTGTGTGTGTGTGTGTGTGTGTGTGTGTGTGTGTGTGTGTGTGTGTGTGTGTGTATGTGTGGGTGTGTGTGTGCGCGCGTGTGTATGAATAAATGTCGATGTATGAAGGAAGAGAGGGTGAGATGCACAAGGCTTTGAAGAGGATTCGGACTCTCTCAGTTCATCGGGGTCGCTTCGTCGTTCGTCGTCGGCGGAGAGTTCTCGTGTACAGTTCGTAATTACGTGTTGCAGGGGGGCGTGAACCCCCGGGACGCTAATGTCACGCGTATATACTTTCGCCGGAAATGGGATTTCGCTCGGGGGATATATATGGCTCGGTTGGTTGGTCGAGTCCGATGATGTAGTAGGACACAAACTCACACATGTAGCAATCTTTCGTACTTTATATACGTGGATATATGTATATATTTACATATGTGCGTATACGTCTGTACGTACGAAGAATTTTTTTTTTTTAATGTTCAGCATCGAGGTGTTTTCTCATCAGATGTGATACATTGCCACAATGTCGATGAAATAATGAACGTTTTGCTTGTCTAATTCATGCTGCGAGCTCGAAATGAAAAATGATCTTGCAGCTTCCTATAACAATCCACCTTATGAAAGAGTATCATCCACCAACAGTAGTTGTGAATAATTAATCGATAAAAACATAATAATTTGGTTTATACGATTATGGTCGTTGGGATATAATGACAATTATTTAGAAGGAGACAAGCAACGAATAGAATCTCTTGGACGATAATTATTCACCATTATTCTGTCGTAGAATCAATTTGAAATGATCTTTTTTTGCTCAAACCCGTAAATATGTACACATCTTTAGGTTTGGGGCCATTTATCATATTTACGGATCCTTCGCCAATCCAGTTTTTTTTTATGGCGTCATCGAATTTTTGAAAGGTCTGCTAGTTTGCAGATTTTTTTTGATCAGAGATAAATTTAAATTTACCTTGTGGTAAGGCAACTGGAACCAAGAATTATTAAACTAATCTATTGGTACAGCTTGTTGAATTCTATAGGAAATTCTCGAAAAATTTTTACTCATCGATTTGTACGAAAAATATGGAAATTTTTGTTTTTTGGCCCGTCTTTTCTGGAACTATTGTATGTTAGTTATGAGCGAGGATCGAATATCACAACTAGAATACAACGGAGGTACTAATTAATTAAAACATAATAAAACGGATTGGATCTCGCCGCGTTTCTCTTTTTGTCACTTCTGTCAGGTGCTCGGGAATTCAGCTCCACCTCCTTTTCTACTGCATCAATAAATATAATCGATCGAGCACGCATATTCTGCGTGGATGTTTTTGAATAAATTAGAATTTATGATATTCGCGATGAATGCGATATAAATACCCGTTCGGATATATAGATGAATGAACTGAAAAGAGACCTCTACCGCCTGTTTCACCAGACTCGATGACAGCCACTCTTCTTTACCCCCATATCTCGTTGATTCTATATACATTGTGTTAATTTTCATGACACGAATATTTTCCGGCTCAAGCGTGTAGGTATAATTAATTTTCATGTTGAATTTCGTGAAACAGAGGGATAGAAAGCTTTTATAGTCGCTACATTTTCAGTGTGAACGTTCCAGAGGTACACGGATAAAAGAATATCGGTGTATTCTGATTGTATCATCGCAGATGGGATTAATAGTACTCGAACGCTGAGAGGATATATTGATGCCATTATCAAAAAATGAATTATTAACCATTCCCCTCCTTCTCTACCGTGACGAAAATACCGGTGGGCTTGGTTCGTCAAACAATGAAGTTATAATTAATTTGCAAATTATTTCAAGTATAGCATGAAGTGAAAATCCATGATAATCAACGTAATATATTTTGTACGAATGGCGACAGATATAAGAATGTATTTTAAGACCGAATGAACAAATTCCGTTAAAAAAAAAATAGAAAACCCTATGGTATATTTATGTATATCTTTTAAATGCACACTTCTCAGTAGAGTGAAACGTTAATCTCACAGCTTCCGGTTGACATCTAGTGTTTTGATTGGCAACGAACGAACGACACAAGATCAAGGCAAACAACGACGAGTTACGGTTTTGTACCACGTGAAATAACATTCAGGTGCATAATTTAATATCTTTCGAACTACCCCTCAGTTACAGAGCGTGTCTAATTATATCCAATAATCCATGAACTCAGAGGCCTTCGCTACCTAATCCTCCTTCAACGTACTTGATGATTCTGGAATGTCGCTGGAATTTCTCCTATAAATGTATACATGTTATATGTCTAGCGAATATCGCAGTTTCACTCCTATTCCATCCATCCTAATACATCCGATAATTAGTGAAAAAATTAACTGTGTTCGGACCATTAATTATTTTGCTATTTAATTGTTCGCGATATTTGTGTCAAGGCTGATTACTCCTTTCAATAATTAGACGATTATCAGTAAATGAAAATTTGGCAATACATTTTTAGAGGTACATTAACTAAACCATTTAATGGAATGAAACATGTAATTCGTTATTTTTTTTTAACGTTTTAAATTATACGATCAATATATACACATAAAAATGTTTAAAAATATTTTTTTCTACACCTGATATTTTTTTCATAATAATGGGAGTTTTCTTTTTCTTGTATATTTTTTAATTCTTCCGCATAAAAAAAAGATGAAAGCGCTGGAGGAATTTTTGTCAGCAAGAAAAATTTGCGAGTCAAGGAAATGGTGTTTTTCAATGTCACTGAAAAGAAGTGCTTGGACATTGGAGGCTATACTCGTGCGTTTCACACATATCATTCGATCGTATTCCAGATGTACGAAATGTGCGGGTACCCATACCTTACAGTACTTTTACAATACGGGTCTGTACGCTTTTCGGATATACGTTGAGAGAAAAAAGATATTTTTTAAATAAGAGAAAAAGAGCCAGACGGAGACGTGGAGCTCTTGCGTAAAAAATAGAGAATTGCAATTTGCTGCGAAACGAAATAGAGTGAATGTAAAATGGAAAAATTTAATACATTGTTGTCATCGCGCTTTTATATCAAATTAAGTATGTCAATATCATTTATAAGGGAATATCAATACTTTCTATTAAATTTGCAATTATTTAACCTCTCAATATCTTTTTGCATTTCACAAATGCATATAATTGATTGAGGGGTTTGATCATGCAGATAGCATATATAAAAAAAATGAATTTAATGTTTTTTCATGCCTAAAGGATAAACTACTAATGTGTTATATATATTTTGTTATGATTTTTTTGCCGTATACCATAAAAAAAATTCATTTTTAAAAATGCAATCTTTTTGGGCCCTCGATATATGTAACCCGTTAAGTGTATAAAGGCATTCGATTATTTCCATGAGTAAAAATACAAATTTTAATTGATCTCTATCCCAATTTGTTTTAATAATCCAGGTAAATGCATGTTCATAAAATTGAATTCGATGTAACCGAATTTGCGGGTATTCTGTGTCGCAAAAATAGCTGCCAGCAAATTTAATGTTGAGGCTGAAGTACACTAATTTAATTAAAACGTTCCAGATTTTGGAACGTCAAAAAGGTGCAAAGGATGAAGATAAATGTTGAGCATGCAAAATTTTTGAGCATGGTGGAATTTTCGTTGTTAAATATTATTTCTGAAAGTCACGGATTTAAATTATAGAATATACGAAAATCCGTAAATAATTCAGTTAACAAGAATTCAAAATGGGAATAAAAATAAATACGAACAGTTTTTGGAATCAAATTGCGATTCATAATTACAGAAACAAAATTATATTAATACAAACATGGAATTTTAAGTCGAGTTAACACAAAATTCCCTATACACGATTCGAAATATTTTCGGAAAGCGCTCTCACAGAATTTATTTCTCATAGCGCGATCTTACGGAGCAGATGATCGTAAAATTAGCATAAGTCGCGTTCCCCGCACGAGCGAGAGTTAAGAAAAAAAGGTCTCAGAGAGCGACGGTTAAATGAAGAATTATCATAAAAATAAAGATTAATAACGAGGCATTATAAAGAACGATAATTCTGAAATAAACTGTAGGAATATGGAGACACTAATCCTAGGTAGATATTAGCGAGACAGCGGATTTTTTATATTGGGCGTAAAAGATCATTCTTTTTTCATGCAATGACAAACTAACTTTGGTAAAAAATATTCTTTCCGGTTTAATCACATCTACAAATTGTCCGTTCTTGGATCAAATCTTTATACTTATGGAGAATCAAAAAAACTTAAAATAAACGAAGTAATTTATCAACAATTATTTCGAGAACATTTCGATTCTCACAAATCCGATAAATAATTCTTGACAGATTATTTTCGTCGGAAACAGTTTATCATCACTTAATATTAAAAAAGCACGTTTTAATTTTCCTACGGAGAAGATAACGCAGAGAAAAAATTAAAAACCTGAAACATCCCGATCAAGTTTCAAACTGGAAGTCCAGGAGTTCGTAAGATATATCGGTGGACCGAAGTGAGCGTTTGCGATGTTTATATAGGCTGTAATATAGTAAGTCGTAATTTCTCTAGTTTTCCTGTTATAACCCTTTACAATCTCATCTCCCTTTCCCCCTTTCCCTCGATGTTTGTCGTTTCATATTTCGATGGTCAAGGATAAATGGTAGTTTAAGTATTCGTCGGGGTACCTAGGAAGATTTGTGGTCCAGGAAATCTTAGCGAAATGGAAGGGAGGGTGAAAATTTCGATTTTATCGTTGTTTAGGCTTCTTCCTGTCTTATTATCATCTTCTTTACTTCTTAATCAATCGGATATCATGGAAAACTTTCTTTTCGCTCGCACACACACACACACACACACACACACATACACACACACACACACACACGCGCGCGCGCGCGCGCGCGTGTGTGTAAATACAGATGGATGTAAAAATGTGAATGAATGATTGGGTTTTAACATGAGTGCATGGTACTGGCGACCTACGGTGTTGTAACTGGAGTTCTCGCCCAACGATTCTTTCTTCCAGATGCGTGTTTGTCTGTGTTATATTTCCTGTCAGGATTCATGCGCTTAAAAGTTATTTCTCTTCTCTCTCTATCTTTCTCTCTCTCCTTCCCTCTCATGCCTCTTGGAAATAAAGAAAAAAATTAAGCTTCTACGTCTCTGGGCAAAATAAATAAAAGTCGCACGCATGCTCGCGAAAGCGTCGCGTGCCACAGTTAATAAATCTAGATTTTAGTGCACGGAACGAGGGATAAAGTTTCGGGATTTGAACGGCACAGGGAGAAATAATTTTTTTTTTAATAACTGAATTTCTGTTGTTTACGATCTGAATTAATATCGTTGTAATGAAAAGTAAACTTTTAGGGGAAACAAATAAACATACTAAAGTCACGTTTTTTATGTTGGAGATTTGATTTGAAACTATATTTTATAGTTTTATTATAAATAAATGATTCGACAGGATTCGGGGAGAGCGGTTGGTCTGGTGGATAAGGACTTGGGTTCGCACGCCGTGGGTCCCGGGTACGATCTCCAGCCAAACACCAATGAAAAAATCGAAAATGGTTTCAAGTGTTTTTACCGCAATGCCGGGTGGTTCGGACTCCGCCTTCATAGATTCATGCCCAAAACACTTCACTGAGATGCATGCGTAGTCAGTGTGCAGCTTTGGGTTCCCCCCGTGGATGATTCTCATCGTGCGGATGCGACATTTTAGCCGTATACTGGCTGGCCCATTGCATCACAGCGAGCCTAGTCTCTGGTGGCCGTGCTTGACCGCGCTCGCATTACCATCCGAGGATACCGGCTGTATCGGTAAGGTTTTCTACAGTTTCCCTTCGCCCTCGGCAAATGCGGTAGAATCGGGGATAAGTCGGTTACCGCCGTACCGCGGAGAGATATTTGGAAAGGAGTAGCGGGCTAAAAAGGGAAGGACCCTGAACTTGGAAGTAGCAATGTAATTGTTACTAAACCCCAGTAAAAAAATAAAAAATAAAATAATAATAGAATGATTCGACAGGCTTTTATGTTCGATTTTCGCTTTGTTACAGTCGACTCTCCCAAGTGTCAACTCAACGGGAACAAATCTGATTCCTTGTGTTAACCTTTCCTCTATGCCCACGCTTAACACCGCTGGTACAGGGCAAACATTACATAAAAAGAGAGGGACTGCAAAATGAGAGAGAGCGTAAATATTTCATGTTTCAGAGTGCGGGGTGGACAAGTTGAATCACGGGAATGGACGGAGACGACATCAGGGAACGGTTGACACGAGGGAACGTGACACAAGGAAGAGTCCACTGTATTATATTTTCGGACCGCATGTTGCAATGAAACTTTCGTGCCATAAGGAGATTTTAATTGTGAGAATAAAAAGAGCAAAAGACAGAGAAGTTGAAAGAGCAAGAGAGATCGAAAGAGATGAAATGCAGCAGGTAAGAGCGGGATCTGTATACACAATCGGGAACTCCCCTTTCCTCCCTCCCAGAATCGAGTCGAGGCTATGAATAATTCATACACATTCAAAGAGCAAGATCAGAGCGGAAGTAAGATAGGGCGAATTGTGCATGAATGTATTTTCCTCTGTATTAACGGGCTTTGAGACCAGAGCTTTCGGTTTAATGCAATACACTTGGGCATCTTTGGAGAAATACCTTTGAATAACATTTATGTTTTTTCTTCGTAAAATTCAGTCTTCCCCCGCAATAAAAGAAACTCGAGCAATTAGCAGCAGTCAACAAGTGATTATTTTACATTTGAATCTTCTATCTGTCGACCAATAATTTTACAGATTTCTACAGCGATTGTTAATTGAAATAAAAATAAAATTGTTACGTCTACAGTTAATTCGTGTTCAATTTATTTATGTAGAAGGTGCATAAAGTGGTTGTCACTTCTGACAATGGGTGAGACTGTATATACGATTTTAAGAGAAGGAATGTATGTTGAATGGATATATAGGATAACACATAACCTAGCTAGGTATTCTGTTTGCGTTAATGGTGATGATCTTCCTAGTAGAACAATCTTACACATATACGTATGCATGTACACGTAATTTTGTTATTATATTGAGCGTATTTCTCGATATATATGTGGTGCATATATCCATCCCGTATATGCGTTCTCTAATACCACGTGAGACTGTGTTAAAAGCATCGGATAGCATTGTGGGAACCCCGTAATCGAATACACAAACGGAAACCCCTGAGGGAAGCACAAACCGAAGCCTCACGCAACAACGAGTAAGGTTATGGCTCCAACGGCCGTCCTAACGTCAGTTTCTCTCCTTATCTTCTCTCAGCTATCTACCGTTATTAAACTTTTCTTATTTGCTTTACAAATAATTCTCATGCGAATTGATCAGCGAGCACAAATTTCGACAAGAAGTGACTACAAAAACTGCCACCAATTATTTTTCCAAGAATCCAGTATCGCTTCAAGTCCAAGTGGCGTTTTTTTACTTTTAGTTCAAAGCGTCATTTTCACTTTTTTTTAACAAAACAAGGAGAATCTTGAGGGGATATTGGTGGAAAGAGAAAGAGAAAAAGAATTCATTATGATATAAATGAAAACGAGAGATCGTAAATATTTTTACGAGTCAGAGTTACTCTTTTTATTCTTCACGTTTTATCCTCATGAGGAAAATGATACTGTTTTCCGTGACCCAAGTAGGTACACAATACGTTTATACTTTTTATGAGAAAAGTCGTTGCATTTTCCGAATGGAAGATCCGATGCAAGGCTGACCCAGTTCCAGCTTAACAACGAGTTCGATTCTTGGTGCATTGTAATAAGACGATCAATGAATACGATGATGACGAAGTGAATGATTGGAAAAACGTCCACGGCAATATATGTTTTTTGTTCCATGCACATATGGGTGTGTGAATATTAGTTCCAACGTTATTTAAGCTCTCGCTCGAACGAACAATCAATTGGCCGGACGGAAGTTCGAACGATTAAGTGGGTCAGCTATGCAACGAGAAAGAGTTATATCAAGACGAGGGGATCTCTCGATTATACTGCGACGTTGTCAAGAGTCTCTTCTAGCTGGTCAACGTGTATTTATAGATCGAATTAAACGAGTGTATGTTCGATCAATTACATGAAGACTTCCATTTCGAACTATGACAGCTAAATTACATTTTTAATTAATTTTTTATTCCTTCTATTATTTTACAATTAACAATAAAAACGTCCACTATTTCTACTCAACTTCCTTGTCATAATTAACTTAATGGTAATAAATGCAATAAGGTATAAAAAATTTCAAGAAATTCCACATTAAAAAAAAGGAAGAATTTCTTTCTCGCGATTCTTAATCTTCATTCATTCATAAATATTGTGCTAAGTATCGTGAAAGAACCGGCACGAGAATACGCGCGAGGAGAGTGCAACAGCGCGTGAAGGTAAACGACGAGAAGACACTCGATCCTTAATGTTCTACTCTCTGTTTCAAGATGAAAGATGAGAGAGAATGAGTAAGAACGAGAGAGAGAGAGAAAAAAGAGTTCCGACTGCGAGCATATGGAACAATTAGCTCATGAGTGATTACCATATCGTGACACGTGAGTACTCCGGGACAATTACCGTGTCATGTACAAGTAAGTGCGTGATCTTTGCCACATATATATGTATATTTCTCCTCTCTTCTGACACTCGACGATGCATCAGCCAAGTCCGCATGTAATGCACAAACACACGAATATTTGTACATGTGTGTAAAAATGTTGCGGTGAGAGTTATCAGCGAATATATACACGGCAATGAGAAACAGACAAGAGAGAGAGAGAGAGAGAGAGAGAGAGAGAGAGAGAGGCAAGAACAACGTGAAAAAAGAGCAACAGCAACAACAACGGAGATAATAAAAATGCGAAAAGTACAAAACCAGAACCGCGAACTCGCCGCAGGCGAGAGCGTGAAGAATGAAATCCTCGCCGAGGCATAATCACCGTGGATTGCAAACGGCCACAAGGCTACCCACCGAATAATATCGCCGACTCTCTGCTTCACCGTTTAACCCACTTGTTACCTCATTAATTATGTTTTCCCCGTTTGTTTCGTTTTCTTTTATTTTTTTCTCCTTCTTTCTCTTCAGAGAATCCCTTTCCGATGTAAAAACTCGAGTCCACCTCGCGAATTATCTCGCGCATTTTGCTCCAAATTAGCGTGTCGATTAACCTCATTTTGTCGAGAATCTGAAATGATCTTCCAGCCCAACGGTCCACGGCTACAATCTCCGCGCTGAATTCATTATTTCAGCGTAAGGTAGAATGAGCACCAATTTATTTTTCTTTTTTCGCAATATACTCGTCAACAAAAATCGAGAGGCCAAAGTTCGCGAGCTCGAAGTGTCGAAAGTTTTTTACGTCACGTTTGAAGTTGCGGTTGTATTTTTTGTTAGAGACACCGCGAAGTACATAAATCAAGAATCCATTAAACTTGGACGTAGGGATGCTGACGGAATTGGGATTTTTGTATTCACGCCATATATGAACGTTTTTGTCTTCCCGATCCTTGTAATTCTTCGCTCGTGTTTTTTATTGACTCCCGTAGGGTAGAAAAAAATAGGAGTTGCTCGTCTCGCTTGCGATCATTTTTGAACCGGGACTATTTTTAATGTCGCCAATGTTCTCGGAAACGGCGTAAAATCATTTGAGCAAACTGGATTCTATTCAACGTGGCTTAAATTTCTGTTTTACGGCCCCAAAATAGTTACGGTCTGATGTAAGCCCGTGGACTTAATGTTAAATAACGAGAATCGACGGATGTTCTCGATCTCGTATCGAAATTTATTTGTTAGTTACAATTTTTTTGAACGTAATCAGAATTTGCAACAACTCGTCGATATGCGGAGAAAGAGAATTGTGGAATTTACTTTAAAGTAGCTTATAGGTCTGACGGTGAAAAGTGATCGTACATATCGATTCGTACTCCCTATATATACATTTATTATGCTTATACGTAGGTTAATTTCTACTATCAGGATATTATTAGGATCAAAAGCCTGAGACCCGAGAGTGACTGATGCCGCATAAAGGTAAAAGGTGTGGCTCTCGTTCACCGTGTGTTCGGAGTGTTTGTCAGTGAACGTAAACGGATATACATTTCTCCCTCTCTGACGTTCTCTTCTCTTTCTCTCGTCGTTCTCTTGGACGTTTTTTTTCTTAGCACACGTTTGCCGCGAGGCCCTAATACATAAAAATCCCATAAATAACGATTTGCAGAGAAACTGGCATGTCCACGGTTTTGGAATGGTTTATGCGGATGGTTCAAGACAGAGAGAGAGTAGAGTTTATTTATGCACTAGGACATATGAGTCCTCTGACACATGGGAGAGAGGGGGGGGCAGAGAGGGAAAATGCCTTGAGGCGAATTTGTACCCAAATGCTCTCGTCATCCATGGTTTGGGGTACGTTATGTTGTCCTTATCTTTTGTCACATTCGATTAGCCGGAGACATCTTCAAAAAATTGTGAAATATACGATTGTGGCTTGAGAAAAGCTGTTAGAAAAAAATTAACAGATCTCATAATTAGAATATTACAGTATGTTTATCGGTTATAAAAACAGCAGTAGACATTCTTAATGTTCTGAGAAAAAAGCGAATAATATGATAAAGTATACTTGAATCAAGTAATCCATAAATCTCAGTGTAACCGTGCAGTGAGCATTGAACTGAAATGGGAACATTGGTAGGCGTATTAAGGTATACGAGTATAAGTTTATACGGTACTGTGAGAGCAAAAAGAATCTGGATCGCTTACATTAATTAAGGTCGTGCGCGACGTTTCGCCGGTAAGTTACCCCCTTCGCGATTCTTTATCGGTATGCTAATCGATCATGAAATTCTGTTCCGAGAGATTAACCGTGTCTTAATTAGTTTCTCTTGCCGGTCGACGACAGCGACGACTTCTCTTTTATCCAAGAGACACACGCTAGGAGAGAGAAGTAGGACCAAGAGGGAAAAGAGAGGCACGAAAGGAAGACGACAGAAGCGCAGGAGACTAAACTCTGCGAGAAACCTTGGTCGATCGTCTGCGTGACCTTTTCTTTCCTCCTTTCTTCTTTTCATTTCCTCCATTTCTTTCTCTCTCACCCTTTCTCTGTTTCTCTCTGCTTGTTCCGATTTCCATCCTTAAGGACTGTTCAACACGATTCTTGGTAGGAACGAAATTTGCATTCGCAGGACACGAATACGACTTCTCCCTCTTCCTCGTCCTCTTGATTCGCGACGTGGTCATCGATCTTCACCTAACTTTTTGCGAGTCAGTGTAGATTTTTGGCTTATAGCGGGGAAAAAAATTTATTTTACTAATTGGGCGCTGATAATTATAAGCCTCAGAAACAATAAATATTTTTGAGCTTTTCCTGAGAATACAACTATAAAATGGTCCATGGTTTGTTCATAAGAATAATGTTCAGTACTTGTAATATATATATACATTTATATACATGTGTACATTTACAAGCACCATGAGGTTTCCTAAAAATATTGGCTTCATTCCTATACGAGGTCATTCAGGAGTGAACACCCTCATTATTCCTGGACCTCGGGGTCGCGAATGTCCGCGACGGTGTGGTCGCAGGCAAAGTAAAAGATCGGAATAAGAAAGAAGAACTCCTTTTGGCGGCAAAGAGAGGGCTCTCTATGGGATTGAAAAGTCCGGGCGAGTGAACGAGACAGAAAGAAAGAATGGAAGAAAGAGATGAGAACAGCGCTGGAGAGCAAAGAAAGCGAGAGAGACGGAGCGAGTGAGAGAAGCACACAGAATCCAAACAAGACACACATTCTTATGCTCTCGTGGAGAGTCTGAAGGGGCGGCGTCTGGGCCTGGAATGCGGAACTTCAATGACATTAATTCGTGCTGTATATACTCTTTGCTGGGCTATCCTTTTGCTGCATACGTCAGATGGGGGCCATAACTTTATTTGCGTCCTCGAGTTCGCGATTTATTATTTCGATTTCTCCTTTTCATCGGTGGTTTAGTCTCTCGTTCCCTCTGTCTTCCTTTTCCTCTGCATTGCACTGCCTGCTGAGACATTGCACTGGCTGCAATTTTTCTTTTGTCTTATTTTATTTGTCTTCATTCGTGAACGATCTCATGATGATTGGATCGTTCTTGGCATAGAGATCGGTGAATCCGGTTTTCTTCGTATAGAGATAAATATACGAGGCACAAACTTTGATGCAGTCTGGTGCAACAATCTACTAAAAAAATTACCTACAGAGAAAGATGGAGAGTGTGCAATAGAAAGAAAACGCCTGCATTCAATCGGTCTACGGATCGGCTGAATGGAGTCTGCTGAAGCCATCAACGCCCGTGAGGCCAGAGTTGGAATCAATGATCGTGACGATACGATTCATAGCCGATTGTTCTCGCATTAGGGATTAAATGGGCAAGGGATAAAAGAGCGCATAGTTCTGTAGCGGTAAGCGCATCAGGTCTCTATACCGATCTTCTCCATATATTTTATTCGAGCTATTCCTTTAGTTCAGTTTCTGGTATTTGCCGAGAGGGGAAACATTGCACTCTCATCCCATCTAGCCAGTTTCTTTTTTTCTTCTTCTTATTTACTTTCTATTCTCTTTCTTTCAATGTACGCGCGCGCCTTTTCCCTTCTCCGTGTCACGTTCGACGTGTGATCCTGAATCGATTGAGATTTTTACCACTATACAATTGTAACCTCCCCTATGTGTATATAACGGGCTTCAAACGTTCTCGCCGAGTCTTAGAAGAGAACAGCTGACAATGAGTGAGATCTCGAAGGCAGATTCAATCGCGTACCGCGCGATAAGATCAACTCAAGAGAATTTTTTTTTTCTCTCTCTCTCTTTCTCTCCCTCTCTTGCTCACTGTTTTTACTCGATCGTGTTTCCTCTTTCTCGTTTTCTATTCTTGCTTCTAGCCTTACCTTTTCTATCGATTGTGTACACAGAGACAGAAGCGTGGATAAGAAAATACACTCTGTCGATAGCCACGAACTATGAAGCGAAGCTTCTCTCTATTCACATGGAACCTGGATTAGTTCAATATACCTGTTCCACGCGTTTCAATCTTCGATTATTTCTTTTCTATTTTCGTCCGTTTGTTTTTCCAATTTTGACTTTAGGCGTGTTCGTCTGAATTCCACAAACTTTAATCCTGGTACAGGTATTCAAGAATCCTTTCCATTCCAGTGATCAATCGTTGTTCGTTGTACGGATTGCTCTATAGCACAGTGACATCGATGTATCGCTACTCTATACCAAATCATTTTTCCTCTTTATGGTCTATTCCCCGAAATGACGATGCAAAAATGTCCCAGAATTCTTTACTCAGTATTCCGAATCGAATTCCAACCCAGTTACAACTTTTCCAACTGTTGCATCACTAAAATTTCAAAAAATCATTGACAGTGAAGTGGCTCGATGATTTCATTGTTTTTCCAATATTGCCATCTTTTAGGGTCACTCGTCTTGAGTAAAATCTATGAGAATAAATTCTGTACTTCGCAGTGACGTGATTTTCATAGTCGCGTTTTGCGAGTATACTTTTTTTTTTAATTCTTGAAAAATCTTCATCGGGTTTTAACCGAAAACAAGCTCGTAAGTATGAAGACGTTTCATGATTACACGACGAAGAGATCATGGGCAAAAGACGTCACACGTGTTTCCAATTAACGAGGCACACGTTATGATCTTAGTTCTCGTACTGTTTTTTTGCTTTTATTCATTTTTTGTATTCTTCATTTCTGCGGCTTATCTGTGCTTGTGTAACACACGTTGACGAGCGTCGAAATGACCTTTTCTCTTCTCCCCCTTTCTGTCTCTTTCTTTCGTGTGGACTCGTCGGGGTCGTTCTTCTCACTCACGTGTTTTGTTTTGGATCAAAAGCCACAGTGTGTATATCGTTGGCGCCAAGAGTTTGAGGAAGAAATAAGAGAAGTAACGGAATGAAGATGGAAAAGGAATAAAAGAAAGAGATAGATGTATAAGTGTATGTATATATGTTTGAGAGAAGCAAGAAGAAACTGCCACCCTCGGTTGCGAGGCGTGAATGGCACACGAGGAGCCGTGTAATTGGACATGTCGGAGTCTTGTCGGATTCGGTGAGCTCTACCAGCAGCAACGACCAGCATCCTCTTCAAGCTAGTATTATATCTTTCCATTTCTTTTCGTTCAACATTCTGTCTCTTTCCTCTAACTCATACTCATTTTTTCGTAGCCACAAACACGAACTAAACTTTGCGCTCATTCTGCCATACAGTTCATTCGGGAGTGATGAAAAATTCTTCTCAAACGTACAAAAAAATGCTCTCCTCATATGTGGGGCAAACAGAAGTTTCGATACAACAAGAAAAATTGAAAGAAATATACAAATAAAAATCCTTTTAAAGACTCACGAAAGTTATATTGAAAACAAAAAAAAAAACAAATTATTTTCAGTACGCAAATTAACTGTTTTGAGGTTCCATATTTTCTCTCCATTTCAATATTTATCCATGAGTTTAAAAATTGCAGGGATACGATCGTATGAAAAATAACGAACCAAGTTATTTGAAATAATTTTTCATTTCATAATGGAATATCTAATATGCCTCGTATCCTTGTACCAAGTCCCTACATATTTCTTCAATGCATGCTCTTGCGTGAGAAGCCCGAGAGAGGCAGATGAATTTACCTTGAGAAAATACGTGAAAGAAAAGAAAATATAATAAAGTATAGTGATACAGGGTCACAGTGGGTATATTAAAGCCAGCTTAATACACTTATCTTTCGCCATGTGCATTAGAGACTGAATAAATGTACTTATATTCTCATATATATATATACATATGTATACAGCATTTTATAGTCGGAGATAGATGAGATGGTACTCTACGAATTGAAGATCGAGTACATAAGTTTCTCGGTGCGCAGTGTGGAAATGCGTGTAATTGTAATTCATACACGTATACGTAGTAAAACTTCAAGATACCTCAGTTGGCTTTAAGCGATCTTGGAGAAATTACCAGATCTCAGCAAACGTATGAGGACCGTATGAAGTCGGATCCCCAGATTTACGAGGGAAATAGATATTAGTTTAGAAAAAATAAATATTCATTGGATTTGAAGAAAGATTCCAATATATCATAGCATTTTTTTAATGAAAAAAATTGTGAAAAAATCATAATTCCAGAGTTTCAAAATCGTTTAATCTATGTTGCGGTAATTTCTTCTCACTGGACTAAAATCAAGGTTGTCAGTTCAAATCTTGGCGTATACACGTCACAGACTTTATAATATGGGAGGCGAACAAATTTTGTCTGAGATATCGTACGAATATAAATATATGAGAAAGACGGTATGGAATGTAAGGAATATGGCGGTAAATCGTGTAGAGTGTAATTCCTAGCTCTCGCCCGCGTTTCAGTACGTACATAAGGGTGTATATATCTCATACGTGATAAGTCTCGAAGAAGCCTCTGCAATTTTTTTCATCTTCGTTACTTTTTAGTAGATATATTTGTGGAGATGAGTGTGCAACTATAGTCATACGTTTGTATATTTATACATATGTGGGTATATATATATATATATATATATATGCATATATAGTGGTAGAAAAGAAGCGGCACCATCAAACATCTCAGCGCTCGCGCGAGGCGAAGCGATGATGGATAACCTTTGATGAAATCATTCATACATCAACTCCGTACCATGCGATCTCGTACTTTCTTCCAATACGTCCAGTTACATATATCTATATATGTATATATTTATCGTTTTAGCCATATGCCTGAGGTATATATAGCTACATATATACATTGCCATATAGCAGGATAGCATTAGATACTATGAACGTATGGATCTGATCAAGCCAGGTGTACAGTTAATCTTTAATTACTCATTGATTTATTATCGGCTCGATGTGTTACGCATGCTTCTTATTTGTATGTATCGACGCTGTGCCATGTTACATCGTCTTATTACGTTATACTGTCACATATGTATGTATGTACGTATAATAACTAATTAATGCTACGTTTATCAGCCCCCACGATCTCCATCAACAAAGTCTACCAAAAGATCGGAATTCAATTGAAATTTTTATTTATTCTGCCATTTACGACGAATTTATTAATAAAGTTTTTTACAATTCAGAAATGTATTTATTTTAGCTGAATGTTTTTTATTCCCTATTTAATTGGAAACACATGAAGTATTTTTTTTACCAATATAATTCTATTAAAAACTTGCATTCAGATAAAATTTTTATTTCCCGTATCCTTTAGGAGAGTTTTATCGGCTCTCAAAATTGGCCGAAATAAAATCATTTTATAATGCAATCATGGAAATTGGATAGTTAATTCCTCATTAGATTGAAATCATAAAACGGTATTTTTAAAATCGTTGCGCTATCAAAGCTGCATCAGTGAATGATACTCATATAATAAATGTGTATATATCGTATAAACCTATATGGGGCATTCCAAGCCAAATTTACATTTTTTTCTTTTTTGCTGCATTTCTAATTTCGTTGAATTTTCTTCCTCTGTTAGTGCTCAATCGAAGCAACTTACCCGATTTTTTTCAAATTTTTATCTCAATACATTTGTTCGATACGAATTTTTGAAAAATTCTGCAACTTTTTTTCCAGATACCTATAATTCCCTGAAAAATCGAGCAAACCAAATCGATGAGAGGGTCAAAATTTTTGTTTTGATATGTAATTTCGTTTGAAAATATATAAGATTTTATAAAAACATTAATACAACCAGAATTTTAAACTCAAAGTAAACAATATTCTTTTCCGCCCTTTGTGTCTCCTTCGATTTTCTTTATAAATTTTTATAAAAATCTGTTATTCTTTTCATGAATTTTAAGTCTCGTTTGATCGTGGGTAAATCATTCTTTCTATTTTAAAAAAATTAAAACGTAATTTTTTTTATTCAATGATCCGTAACTCCCTGAAAAATTGTGCAAACCAAATGAATGAGGGGATCAATATTTTTGTTCTGAAATATACTTTCATTTGAAAATATGTAGAAAACTATCAAAACATTTATACTACCAGTATTTCAAATTCTAATTAAAAAATATTCGTTCGAACTCTTTCTGTCCCCTTCGATTTTCTTCATAAATTTTTATGAAAAAGTTTTTTTTTTCTCGTGAATATTAAGCCTAGTTTGATCGTGGGCAAATCGTCCACTCGATTTTTTTTTTTAATTAAAACGTGGATTTTTTTGTTCAGTTATATGTAACTCTTTGAAAAATTGTGCAAATCATATATATTGTGCTCCATATATATTTTGCAGTTAACTGGAAAATCAGTTTCGAGAATTTTGAATAGAATAGAAGGGCAGACCGAGTGAAAATCTCGGTGGGTCTCACTTCTGGTTTTCTCGTCGCTTTAACGTGCGGTGACGCGCATCGCACGGATTGTCAATCTCAATAATAGATTAGATGCCCGGCTAAGTGCACCACCCGCACGCCGTTAGACTCTCCTGTCACTGATTTATTGATAACGGCACGTGCGAGTATCGAGATTTCCATTTTTCGGACTCTGCCCAGTATACAAAGCTCTATCTTTATCACTTTCTCTCTCTCGCGCTTTCTCTCTCTCTCTCTCCCTCTCTCGCTCTCTCTCTCTCGCTCTCGCTCTCGTCATCGTTTCTCTTTCTCTTTCTCTATTTCCTCGACGAGGAGAGGTTTGACGTTCGTCAGCTTGTTCACTCTTGGTGTGGCTATGTGGCCCTATGGCTTTTGTGAGTTCTCGGCTTATCGATCCGAGCAATTATCGCCAGCTTTACCCTGCAGACATATCGGAGAGAAAGAGAAAGAGTGAGAGAGAGAGGGGAGGGGGAGAACAGGTCGCGTGTTCGCCGCTCGTTAACGTCGAATTAGCGAGGGGCGGACGGGAGGCAAACGTAGAGTGAAAACAACAACGCCCGTTAAACTAAATTCAATATACATGTATTCTATATACGTATATACTAATTCTATGTACATGTATATTTGTATATATATGGAGGAAAATTCTCGCGGAAAAAGAGATGGAAAAAAGAAAAGAATAGCGGTTGAAATAAATGCCAGGGGGCTTTATATAAATTCACGAAATTGGCTTCTTTTCAATACTGAAATGAAAATACTGTTTTCATTTCAGTAGTGAAGACATTTAAGGCATTTTCGATGCTTTTTAAACAGATATTAGATAATTCATTCGGGGACAAACTATTTGCATAATTTGATATAATTAATTAAATAGTCCTGCATTTTCTTTCGTGAGTTATATTGGTGTTGCTCCATCCAAAGTTTTTATAGATTGATAAAATTGATCAATTAAATTTGTGTACCTGAAATTATGGTTTGTTTAATATTGTGATTTCACGGGTCATAGTGACCTATTACAAAAATAATAAAAGTATTTTGAACGGTTTGATTGTCGAGAAGAAAGTATAAGTGTCGCGTGGACGAGAAGTTTTTTCCCGCAAGAAGTCAATTGTGACGAGGGCTCATGGTTGGTCGTAGTGAAGTCATCGCAGCGCCAACAAGAGACATAATCTTTTCGTCGACTCGCACTTAGGTCCCCTTTTTTCGGGATCATCGGATTAAAGTAAGATTAAGTACGTGCACCAGCTTTCGACGTGGCCTGACCCTGAATATGGAGCTTTGCGCGGGACCAATGAGCTATATACTCTCCGATATACATTCTGTTTTGACAGATCGTAGCGTTTAAAGTCTTGTGCGCGTGTCATTCTTACATCTTGAGAGATCAGAATACGTGTGTTAATCTTTGGAGTTTAAACTCTATTAATGAAGTTTTTAGTCAACCCTTTACGAATAAGTGCGGCTGTCTTCCGGTTCCTGCGACTCAAAATTTACTGCTGCACTTAAATTGCCCGGAAACACGTGTTTCAAATATTTTTTTATGCACTATTCGGACCCATTAAGTTTCTAAAAGTTCTGGAAGCTTTCTCGATCAATTAAAATGTATTAGTATACATAAATTCGAGTGTGGAATAATACGGACAATTTCCTACTTATTTGAGTGGTTTCAAGCAATCTTTTGCCAAGTGGATAATTAAAGAAAAAAATGAAAAAATGAGTGAATGGATAGTCCGGGTCCTTTGGGGAAGACCGTCCCACACTTTTGCCTCGCTATTCGTCGATTTTACTAGTTTTTTAATGTTTTATTTTTATCACGGGGACGATTACTATACTATACATCTAATGTGGACTTGAACGTTCGACTATCCAGAGTCATGTTTGAATATATTCAACTGGAATCTTCCCCTAACTCCTTCCCAAGTTTTTTTCTTGTATACGAAAGAAACGGGGGTAAAAGTGAGCATAAGGATGTCCTGAGGTGAAGCAAGGGGATGGAGGAGGAGTAGAAGGAAGAAGAAAGAGAAGATAGGGCGGAGAAGTACATCTCTCTTGCCCGCCGCCAAAGGAACAGCGGGCGTTGGATTCTCGACGGCCTAGCTCCGTGTAAAGGGCCTCCAAAAACCTTTCGACTATAGCCTCTTTTTTCCTTCTCCTTCTCTTTGCCCCTTGACGATTTCGACAGGACTGAACGTCGAATTTCGTACCGTTTAGCCCTCCTGACTAGAAAACGAACGAAGCTATCATTCCCTCAAATTAAACCGTTCGTAAATCGTTTACGAGGTGACGCCCCCGCGACGATTCGAACCCTCAAGGTGCAGAGTGAGACACAGTTGGACACTTTTTTTACGGTTTATTCTTAACTTCATTTTAAAGCCGTGTTTGAATTCACAATAGGATAGAATTACGTGTTATTTTTTATAAACAAATTAAAGATTAAGTAAATAATAATTATGAATCTTCCGCCTTCCAGTATTCTAATTGAATTATTGATAGGACAACGCGATCAAAAATGCAGATCTCCTTTTAGTTTTGAGGTCACCCCCAATGGCCGAAATCTCCATTATCGTTTGGAGCAATAAAAAAAAAGTTTTTTATTTGTATTCCGTTGAAGAGGCCAAGCAGCCAAAAAATCTGGGATAAAGTTCCTGAATTTCTACAAAGTGTCCTTTGAATTAGCGAAAATTGATCGAATGGATATTCAAATTTTTTTCGGGGCCTGCCATATCGCGGCGCATCGGTACATAATACATATGTATACATATATACATAGAAGAATGAACGAAAGAGAGACAGAGAGAAAAAGACTACGAAATCAGAGGAGATTCCTGGGAGGATGTAGGCGTTATTTCGTCGTTTCTTTTTCGCGGTTTCTCACGCGCTTCTCAGCTCTCTCTTTCTCCACTTGGCTTTCGGATGTTGGCATCTTTTTCTCAACATCCTTTTCTCAACTGGATCCTTTTTTATACTTCTTTTGTTCTTTGTTCTTTCCACCTTATTTGAGTCATTTTATCTTTCTCTCTTTCTGTTTCAAGCCCCGCTATAGTCTTGAATCTCTACCTGAGCTTACCGGGTGAGAAAGTGGGCGAAGGATCCACAGAAAGGAAGAGAAAATGAAAAAAAAGATGGCAAATCTCGCGGAGGATTCAGGGCCAAGAGGCAGGTTAGACATACATATATATTCCCTTTTCCTTTTCTCGTGCTGTATATTCTGCAGCAGGAGCACCTTAAGAGACGAAAAGAAGGAGAGAGAGAGAGAGAGGGAGAGAAAATATATCCACGAAATTCGTGTGTGCAAAATCGCGAGAGATCGCTCGCGTATCCTAGACCCGACACGAAGATTAACGACCGAGTAACACCGGACGAGAAAGAGAGGCCAAACAGGCGCGAAAAATATACAGGAACGTTGAAGAGAGAAACCGCGACTGTAGGATAAATGGAAAGATTTGCAAAAAAGAAAAAGAACAGAAAAAAATATAGGTAAAAAAAGTACGAAGAAGAAGAAAGAAAAAGGTAAACGCGTGCAAAAGCAAGGATGAGGGACAAGGGATCCTTCGCAAGCCTTCTTCACCGTCGCTTTACCATCAGTTGGTATGCTATATAACACATGCACGAAGAAAGATCTTGAGATCTCTCGGTCGTATTCTCGGAATCGTTGAGACTCACAAAAGCGATCCCCTTTTCTATTTCTATCTCTCTCTTTCTCCCTCTCTGCTCTTGCTTTTTTCTTCATCTCGTCTTTCCGATATTCTGCAACGTTTCATTAAAATGCCCATTTATACATGAGTAATTCTTAGGAGAATCGGCCACTGGTTGACTTCACCGATCTTATCGCATCTCCAGAATGTGTCTGATCTACTATGACGTCACACTTGTGATTAAAAAAAAAAAAAAAAAAAACATTCTTGGATACTCGCTCGGCCAAATTGGAAAAAATCGGTTCATCTTCAATGTGCTCTACGTAATTTCCATTTCCTAGACTTTACCAAGATAAAAAGTAGTTCATAGGAGTACCAGTACTTTTTTTCAAGTAGAAATTGAATGTGTGACCATAATTAAGCGATGCTTTCGAGAGGGAACATAATTCACTCCCCTCGGGGTTTTCTTTCGAAATGCTTTTTCTCCCTTTAACATTCTCGTCTTTTTCGGGGCTTGATCAGGGTACGAATAGAAACAAGTAGATGTCCGAGATGGATCCTCTCTCATAAATGTGCTCTCCTTGGTCCATTGCGCTCTTCTCTCGAGTCTTCCTTCACTTGTTTCTCATTCTCCTCCTGCTTTTACTTCTCTTAGCCGCGACGAACGCGATCTTTGGGGGCTTTGCGCTCTTTCCGCTCTCGATTACGAGGGAAAGAGAAAGTCAGAGGAGCGGGAGAGAGTACAGAAACGAGCCCGCGTGCAAGCAATACACATAAGAGGGCGCCGCTCGACAAAGGACTAATTGCGTACCGCGCGAGCTCTTCTCGCCACGGCGCACACGCCCGATTCCTTCCCTCCCTTTTGCCACTTCTTTCGTTCCGCCTGCACGCCCTGCAATCCCTATAGTTATAATACCCACACATACTATTATTTGTGTGTACATGTGCCCGCACAGAGATTTCTCCCTCCCTCCCTCTCTCTCTCTCCCTCTCCCTATCCCTCTGTTTTCTTCTCTTCCATGTACTGTCGTTGAAACAAAGAGAAGGAACGCAGAAAGGATTCAAATTATCCGCTCTCCGTTGCTCTCCGGCCTTTCGTGGATCAGCGTCCAATGAAAATGCAACATTTCTCTCTTCGTCTCTGTGTTTTATCTCTCTTTCTCTCTTATTCTCTCCTCCTCTGAACCTCTCAAGTGTTTCATTGAAATCTCTCCTCTTTTCGCGAATGATATATCTCGACACTTGCGCACTCTCAAACCTGCGGGTCCATTCGCCCCACACGAGCCTCGACACTTCTTGGTGAGATTCTCGCCACTTTGTTGCAATTAATCCTTTCTGACAGTTTTTTTGTTACTTTTTGTAGGCTGAATTTTTCCGGGACTAGGATTTTTTCCCGTTCTAAATTTTTTTAAATATTTGAACAATAATTTATTCAATCAGTCAATTACCTACAGTTCTTTTCATATGTAAATAATTGTTCTTCAGCAATTCGTTTTTGTTATAATTTAATTTTAATATAGTAATAAATACGTCGCGCGTTCTGTTAATTGTCACTAGAACCAGGTTGAGACTCTTCCTGTGATTCATTTGAAAGATAATGCTGGAATAATTGAGAGTAAATTGAGCCGGTTTGGGTGATGCGCGATAGAGCATTTCCGGCACATTCGAACATCTAGAGAAGGCGAGACGTGGAATTCCGGATCCTTGTCTATTTATATGTATATATAGAACGATTCGTTCAGGATTCCGTAGTCTTCAGGATATCCGGGACGATTGCTTGTTGCGTGCTGCATACGCTCGGCGATGCAACCCGTCGATGCATGAATTTATCTATCAAGCTGCTGCAACGAGAGAAATTTTGCTTTAGGTGTGTCCGTACGTAGATTTTCGCACGAGTGAACTTACGTACCCGCGTGTCTATCAAGAAGTAAATGCGGTTTCGATTTAAAAATCGATTATAGCGTGGGACATGGGCCTGGCTGGTTTTTATACGTTCGTACGCTCTTACCGATTATAAACCACTTTATAAAATACGACGTCATGACATGAAAGAAAAAAGAATCGGTTGTTGACAAGCGGAAATCGTTGCTAACTAACATCAATTTTGGCATTCGATAATTAAATTCCTTTAACATTTTTTATTCATTCATTTACGCCAATAAGTCTCGAGACACTTTTTTCTCAAAATATTTAATCTTTTTTCTTGTTTCTCCACTCACGGCGGGATATGTTAATTAAAAAACAAAAATGCTTAGAATAATCTCTTACATATGCACAAGCAAAGGGATTCCGAGGACGATATATTAGGCTTACCCGGAAATGAAGGAAATCCCAATGCTATCGAGACGTTGTCTTGTTAAAAAATGTTTCACGACGATTTCGGTTCGGTTGCACCTGACGTATCTACAAATTTTCCAGTTCTATTTTGTTGAGGAAAAGGGTGAGCGATAACTATACACAAAGCTGCTAAAAGAAAATTGATACATTGGTGTCGAAAGGAAAAGAAAAAAAATCTTCAAGAAAAGTGAAGGAAAAAAATACTCGTGTAGGAATAGAGCGCGATTTATGGGAGGCAAAAAATAAGAATTGCTTACCGAGGTAATAAGAGGATGAACTGATGATTGAAAGTAACGAAAAAAAGTTAGCGTGACGAAGTGGGCGTCTAAAATTAGCAATGGGAATCGCGAAATCGTGACAAGAGGAAAGGTTAATGAATATACAACAAAAAAAACTGATAAAAAAAATCTGGAAAAATAAATAAAAAATAAGGCAAGAAAAGGAGATGTATGAAGCGAAAAAAATGACAGGGTATTAGCGAACGCTAAACGTTACTCTTGCTCTGACGTTAATCCGGCTGCTGCGTCCTTTCGTAGCGATCAAAATTCGTACTCAAAAAATAAGCGAAAAAAAAACTAACGAAAACGACAGAAAATGTCGAGGCCCAGCACTATCACATACATCAGAGAATCGTTTCATTTAATACCTGTCTATTAATATACGTGTTGGCTCAAATCGAGAATCTTTACGAAATCCTCCGATGCTCATATTTTTTTGTGTCTTTTCTTTTGGCAAATACGCCCACACTTTTGCACGAGATGTATATAATATAAACTCGATGAGCGCTCGGGACAGCAGACGACAGAACTGTAAATGTACTTGTCCCGAGACTCTATCGAGTCTCTTGATACATGAAAATTGTCATAAGAAGCGACGACGAATGAGAATTTTTATGAAATGACGCTAATCTGACCGAGAGGCCTGAAATCATCGGAGATACCCGCAAAATTTTACTTAATATTTACGGACATGTACACATATCTTTGAGGGCTTAGGTGGAAGTGAGAATTTAACAAAATGACACTATAAAATCGACACGTGTCCGAAGATAAATCCTGGTCGTGCTCGATGTTTTTTCATCCATTTTTTTCCTTTCTTCATGTTCGAATATATATAATTATTGATAAATGCAGCTCTTGTCATAAAAATTATTTCGTTCCTTTAAAATCTGAATTCATTTCGAATGACCAGCAATTTTGTTCTCGCCTGAAAAGCAGTATTTGAAGAAAAAAAAACATGAAAAATGTATATTCACAATCATAAGTGTCGCCCAGATATTTTTACTGCAACGGTATTAAATGTGGGCGGATTGTCTCGTTAGAATATCAGCCATAAAAGAGTTGCGATAAGAGAACGCCTCTTGGAGATAGACTAGAAAAAAAGGGTGTGAAAAGTGGACCAAACAATTTTCGATTAAATATAGTAAATATTATTTTTCAAAGTTGTCAGTTATTTCAACAATTGTGAATTTGTAAGGAGATGGTATAAATAAAGATATTCTTGTACGACTTTCTACTTGAGGTGGTCATTGACAATCACTGTAAGCGGGTTACGATAAATGAGTTTGACCACGTTAGGAAAGGACCGAAAGTTCGTGGGTGAGCAAGAACCGCTTGACCCATTCGTTCGGCAGGTCTCTTATCGGGTTTAGAAGACTTTGAGACCTGGCGATTGGAGTTCTCGGTAAGTAAAAGAAGACAGAGAATTAAAAAAAAAAAATCACGCACACACCTTCGGTTCTTTCGGTGGCAATAAATAATGTCGAAACGAACCTTCATTCCGTTTAGGTGACGGAACGGAGCTGGCTTTATAATTCTCCAAGAAACGAACGGGGTTTATTGGTTGATTAGGTGACACACTTATATATCTTGAAAAAAAAGACCTTTGAAAAGGTATCTCGATCGGAAACCAAGAAACCATTCCACAAAAATTATGTAGATACATGTGGCATTTTTAATGTTGGTCTCTTAACGATGGGACGATCTTAATTAAATATTTTTTCATATTAACACGAAATATCTTATCTCACACCATGATTAATTGTACAATTTTACATCTTTTCTAGTTCGCTAATAATGTAACCAAATTAGTTCGAACTTTTTTTTTCAAGATTGATATACCAGCAATGACGATGACGGCTGAGCGTTGTTAATTTTTGTTTGGTCATATCAAGATTCAATGTATATACATATCACGATTTATGTGCATATAACTATATAACTCATGATAGAGAGTCGAGAAACCTCGGACTTTGTAGTTCGACTTTCAATAATGCCTCTCCATCGGTGGGCTCGTCGATCGGACTTTCGAGAGAAGGAAAGAGACCACAAGAATGTCTCCTGCGCGTTCTCTTTGTCGTGGTGCAACACGGGTCCAGACACAACAGGTCCACCTAGAGATCTTTGTGTGCTCGAACTTGATAAAATCCTACTACGATTTGTATAAGTCTCATTTTTATTTTATAGACAGACAAGCTTTTATCTATAGATTTGTTCGTGGCAAGTCAATTTCAGGGTTCGATTCAGTAAAACCGAAGGTTTATACTTGAATGGCACGATTTAAAAATTTGTGACAATGCTCACGAAAATCGTACAGGCACTGTAGTTAAAAGTATATTATCTCAGAAAACCATATATGTGTGTGTGTAGTCGATACCAAAAGGGGAACAGACGATGCACTTTTCGCGATTGTTGAGTCATAGAGAGTGATTGAACATTCTATAATGAATTAGTAGCTGATTAACGACAGTACAAAAGTTCATATGTATACATATCTATATATAGATATAAATAATAAGGAGAGCTCGCACGCTCCGGTGACCGGGAACGATTTCCCGTGTGCTTCTTGCCATTTCTGTCTGCCCCACCCGGTTCTGTTCCACCAGACCACAGTCTGAGTAGAGCAAAAAGGTGACTCTTCTATGGAGAATTTCATGCCAAATCCACCCATACATAATTTCCTAAAAAAATGCTTTTCTCCTGAAAAATTCTTTGGAAAATTTATTGCAACGTTTGAAATAGTGGCCAGAAAAACCGATTGCTAGAAAAATTATATACAAGGTGTACGAAGAACAATTCAAGCGAGTAAAATTGAAAAGTGGTACTGTTTAGCGTGGATTGTTCCACGGGGAAATAATCGCGTGCACTAAAACGAGTAATCTTTGATCACTTTTGTTGTTCCTTTGTGACTGTGTCGAGAGAGTCCTGAGATACGGGGCGTGCAGGATAACTCTATTACAAAATGTTCGTACAAGAATTATTACGCACGGGGATTTAGAAAAAAAGAAATGAAATTATGATCTGTGAAAATAATTCACATGAGGCGACCGGTAGCTCTCAAAGTATGACTATTATTCACAAGTTTTGGCTGTAATAACGTTCATTCATTTTGCACAAATACATACACAAATATATATGTATATTTATATATTTATAAGGTCTTATTACGATCCACAAATGAGGCAGATTTATACCTAATCTCAGAAATCTACATGTATAAATATTTGATCAACGTTTTAATACGACGTCTAAGCCTTTTCGTTCGTATAAAATGTCGCACATTTGTCATTTAATTCGCGAGTTGAATTTATGTGTATACAGATATATAAATGAGAGATGTATGGTGTTTTGGACACGAATCACACGGAATGAAGTGGTTAAGAGAGAGTGGTCTCGTCAGTGCCAGACAGACTCGAGAGGGATTGAGCAACTTTTGTATACATGTGTAGGAAGTATAATTCTCGAGGCGAATGTGGCTTTGGCTGTTCCAACGGTCGAGCAACTTTATATGTATATACAAGAGTCCCTTGACAGTATAATACGCACGTTCCAATCTCGTTGAACAGTCACGATACATACACATATATACACATATTATTCGATATAATAGCTGTCGGAAAATGTCGATCAGACGTGCTTTTCCCATGTTAAAAGTCATTGGCTCGTACATTCGTGATTGTATGGTACAGTTCATGTACATAAAGGTAGAAAATCTGACCATAGACCCCAAGGCCCGATTAAAGTATTTTCGACGTATATAGAATTCACATAGATACGTATATATTGGTTTGCTGTTCGAGTCAATTTTCATGTATATTTATAATACATTTTTTTCCCAATGGCAAATCAATCGTATATCATGATAAATTCTTCAAACGTTAAGAAATATGCTAAAAATGACACTTATCAACAAATTTCTTTTCTATCTCAGGAATTTTTTCATTCTCCCTACTAATTATTTCGTATGATATTTTTATTCTCATACATTTTTATGACTTGCACACGATTTTGAAGATTTATCCTAGACGAAACAATTTTTCCGTCACGTGAGTCATGTTTAACATAATAATAAGCGTGTTATTCTTTTTTGTTTATCTTTCTCCTTCTACTGAGTATCTTGGTCTAAATGCAAAAAAGAACGAAAGAAAGAGAGAGAGAGAGAAAGAGAGAGGCTGAAAAAAAATCTGGCAAACTCCACGTGTATCACATAGAAACTCTCCCTTTCTCCGGCATCAGCCTGTGCAGCCTTGCGTGGCCCATATACACACACAAAATAAAACACAAGTTTTCTAAGTCTCGGGCTTTTTATGCTTGTCCGGAGTTTGACGATCTCCGAGAACCGCAGATCTCGCGGGTACCCTCACAAAATAAACTAATAAACGCACCCCCCATCCCCCCTGCTTTTTCTTCTCCTCGTGGTATATTCACACGTATTTTACTGAGAAAACCAGGCGGGGATAAATGCGAACGAGAGTTCCGAGTATCTCTGTCTCTGGTTCAGATAAAAGTTAACGAAAAAAATCTATATATTTATGTATACGAGATTTATACGTCCGCGTATGGTTTAAATGTCACGTGCGGTGTCGAAAGCAAAGCGCGTGAGGTAAAGACCCCGCCTGTGCCGCCTTGTAAAAACATTTATCTTGTCCCCCAACAACGTTTTTTCCTCATCAAATCTTCGATCCATTTTCTTTCTTACTTAAATGACTTCTATCATTTTTTTTTGCTTTTCGAATTAAACAATAACTTGTAATTTCTGAGAAACAGCGAAAAAATTCAGAGTTTTTATCAGTCGACCTCGACGTGTTAGCTCATAAAAAATGTAACTTGCGAGTCGAAGGCGCGGTGTGACATCAATCAGACACGCGTGATAATAACTGCTAGGTTATATAAACGAGAAACCGAACTAGCTTGATTGTTCAACCGTTACAATCTCTCGTTGAACACCGCATAGATGTATATTTTTACGTATGAGTCAGAGAAATCACGTATATTTTCGTAAGAACAATATACACATCAGCAACCGAGATCCACATCCAACTGAATGGGAAGTGATCTTTTCTTAATTCTTAAAAAAAAGAAAACATGAAAGGATGAAAAGAACTTTCCAAATTTTTAGGGCACTAAAACATGAATAGTAACGAAAAAATCAAATTGTAAACATCTTCAGTAATTTTAAAAGTTACGATTGTTTTTAGTACACTCAAAATACGAGAATATTACAAAACAAAAAGGAACGCTAGTGATATTTAAAAATCTTGAGACTCGACCCAAAATATACGACCCCAAAAAATTGAGAATTGGCGGCACTGGAAATACTTGAAAATAAAAATCATTTACGGTTTTTGCCCAGCAGAGGATTTATTTTTGACGCCAGATACCTCTATATATATGAGTCACAAATTCGTACGAATGAGAGAAAAAGAAAAGAAATTAGCCGCCACCACGTTCCCCGAACTCTTGCCCGATTATCGGTTTAAGACTTAGGAATGAGAGTGTCGAATCACTGGTTTCAAACGTCGTAAATTCGTCAAGTACAACGTTTACACGTATATACTTGTAAAAGCTTTGTATATTTATGCATATATACAAATACATATATAAATATATGTGTGTATATTATAATATACAGCCGAACGTATACCTGCCGCCATTGCTGCTGCCACGAAGTTTATGGAGCATGAGATTACTTTTCAGGAGGTCCAGCAAAGAAAGGAAGAGAGAGAAAGAGAGAGAGAGAGAATTGGGCAAAAAAAGAAACATACACACGTAGTAATTCCATATGTCAGTTGCAATATATTATACAAAAACCGATACGAATTCTCGACCGCAATAATATTTCAATAAACCGTAAAATATTATCTACGAAATATGAATTTATTTGATTTCATTTCATTCTACGTTTAAACTGCAAATAAATTCTTTCGATCAATCAACACCGGTATCGGGTTCAAGAAAATTTATTAACTCGCTGATTGCTCAATTTGTAACTCGGAAAAGTACACTCAAATTGAATTCTTTCATAAATCCAATTAATTATAATAAATGAGATTAATTGAAAATCGAACAAAATATCAATTGTTTATTATTTATTATTTTTTCTGATCAGGTATTCTTGAAACATTTATTGCGTAGCTATTGCTATCCATAAATGGCTGGAGTCCAAAACTGTAATCCTGTGAGTTGAAAAATCGGAGAAAATCTCAAATTATCTTCCACGCACCGTATAAATTTGACAAAATCTATTTGTTTGACTGTTAATGGAGGACAGGATGATTTGAATCGGATGGGAATTGCCCATATATATTTATCCGTGAAAAATATTCATACGGGCACGTGGTGCACACGCGGCGATTATCTTTTTAATATACCGCATGTGCGTGCGAATTCCAACGTGCGGTTAAAACGTGAGCTTACTTCAAACAAATATATATATATATATATATATATATATATATATATATATATATGTATAGGTGCACGCACTTATTCTCATTTATGCTAACACGTTGCAATACATAGTAGAAATGCATTCATTTACATATATATAAACGTGTACATTTGAGGACCAGAGAGTTATCCTTGTATGATCGTGATGCAGCGTATAGTCACGAAGTATGTAAAGAAAAAAAGTGCGAGAAGCTTGCGAGGAAAGCACGAGTCAAAAGGAGGGAAAGAGAAAACGAGGAAGGAAAAAAATGATGAAAAGCGCGAGAGATATGTGTACGAGACGAGAATGAGATGAAAAGGCGAGAGTCGAGTATAGTGAACGCGACACAGGAATAAGGAATGAGGAAGAGGTGAGAAAAGAAGATGGGAAAAACGTGAGAGGATAAGAGGTGCCTCCGACTTGGAGACGATTTATCCAACGGTCCATTCTACGTATCAATTAGAGACCGGGCTATTAATTTTTCAGAGGCGCAACAGGCATGTTAAGCGAGAATACCCCATTTTTCTCGCACTCCTCTCTCTCTCTCTCTCTCTCTCTCTCTCTCTCTTTCTCTCTTTCCATTCGTTTCTTAGATTCTACATTTTTTTTCATATCGATAGGTTCCACGAAGGTTGGCTCGCGCGTTTCTAGTCGTCCTCAAATAATCTCTCGCCTCACCTATGTTTCTCGTATTTTTTTTTAAACGCCGATAGTAGACGACTGTATTTTTTTTTTCTAATTTTCCGATATTCAATTCCTTCATTTTCAATACGAATAATATTCTCGTCCCAGGCAATGCAATAGTAAGAAATGTATTCAACAGATTTTTGAAAATAATAAGATACAAAAATAGCAATGAACGTAAGTTAAATTTGAAAACATTATATTCGTAATATATGTTTAAGTTGATTTTGGTCACTGTGAAAAGGATTTCGTATTCAATCTCGTCTCTGCTTTTTACCTCACTCATTCTCGTTTTCTCTCTCGACATCTCTCGCAGTAGCTCATTAATAGATAGATCAGCGGTGCCTGTCAATTAAGCTGGGTATATCGGTGCCGCGATTAATCCTCCCGTCTCACGGACTGGCCCTGACTCGGGACGCTTATATTATATACACGGATGTATAAACATACACTACAGCATGTGTCCTTTCTGGTGCAGTCTACGAGTGAAGCCTTTCGTACGCAGAAGCCTCCAGGCCAAATTTCTCATGTTTCATTTTGCGTCAGAAATTGTTTGATCGACGTGAACAAATTGAAAAAAATCTTGAAATTCGAGAGCTACTAGTAATTGTTACAAATCCCCTTATAATTCGGACCGAGAGTAAATTATTTTGGTAGGAATAATTATGCAATCGAAAGTGTTGAAGATAAATCAATATGTTGAGAATGCAGTTAGTATAAAACCCCCGCTATGTAAAATAACGAAAAAAATTATTACATGGAATACACGAAAAAAAATTATGAAATAAATTTTACGCTAAAATTTACATAAAATGTTACCATGACATACTTAAACGTGGGAAAAAAGTAGTATATGTATCCATTACAAGTTAGAACATTTTTTATTTCTAGTTCAAGATATTATCTATTCACGTACAATAGGTATAATTTTACAATTTGCACATGTATGCTGGGAATTTTAACCGTGAAGTAGAAAAAAATTGATGTGCCACTCGATACAAATTTTTCGACCGTAAGGTTTTTTTCATCAAAAATATGAAAAGTCATCAAAGATCCAATTGAGTTTGATAACCTTAAGGAGTTTTACCAGGGTGAAAAATTGATACGTACTCGTGACAATTTTCACAATATAACAACGGTGAAAAACAGACGAAGAAGAATTTTTTCATATCCCAGGGCCTGCAATTTTGCATCTCTAAGTATAAGTAATCTCCAAATCTAAATTAAAAAGCGTTTTTTTCGAAATTACATTTTTGAGCCGCGTTGACAGCAAAACAAAAAATTCAACAATCTGACCGCCTTAATGAAAGTGGCATGCTGTAAAAAATGTCACTCATTGTCATCCTACGTGACAGTTTTTTCATTGATCAAACTGATTTAATTTTACTCGAAAAAAGTGAACTTTTTGTACAGTAAAGTGAGTAAAAGTTCAAAGCACTTTTTCATATACTCGGTATTTTTTGATTTTTCAAAATTTCTAAATTCCCGATCGTACAACGATAGCTACATATCTGTTGATTTCAAATTTCTTTGATTTTTTAATTTCAAATAACATGTACCGCCAATTTGTTATTAAACGCACGTCGTGTTTTATTTAGAGACGTCTCTTTTGTCCTCATATATCTATCCTCATACACCACCAGAGCTATTGAAATTTTTCTATTGTATTATTCCATAGTTATAGTTTACATTTCATGAGACAGAAAATTAATATATGATAATGTTTACTCAGAAATAACTCTCAAAAATACCTATATTTTTCTGGGGTACACACGGTATTTTCCCAGTCAAGTAAACCCCATCAATATTATCCCCACCGAAAATATCCCCGCCAAAAATGTCTCAAATCAAAAATATCCCTAATTACAAATATCTTCATAATTTAATATCCCCAACAAAAATAATCCAGGAATTTGGAAAATATCCCTAAAAGAATCCATCACAAACACATCATCATCACATCATACAGCATCATCACACGCCATACCTTATCCTATCACATCATAACACAACATCACATACTGTACATCATCATATCACACCTTAACACGTTGTCACACATACACATACACATATATAGAAATTATTTTTCTCATTTCATTGTTATCATATTATATCATCATATTTGCAATGCGAATTTAAACACTCAATCAATAATAAACTTCGTTTCTGTACAAATTTGCAGTACAATTTAGAACCCTTCGTTATTCCCTTAATATTTCATTATATTTCATATACATATAATTCTTTATATTTCATGGGATATTTTTAACTGGAATATTATTTCAATGAGATATTATGGCATTGGGATATTATTGCACTGGGACCCAGCAAACACAGGCTTATAATAATTATGGAATGATATTGTCGCAAGGGGATATTTTTCGTTGGGATATTTGAGCCAAGTCATTTTTGGTGGGAAATTTTGGGAGAAGTTATTCTGGGCAACACCAGTTTTTCGGCCTGTTATTCTGGTGAAACCCCTTAAGGTGTTGGTAAACGTTCGACCCTCTAATTATCCTACCATCTTAACCATAATTGTATATAGCTAATTCAATTCTATTAATGTTGTCCATTATTTAACTAATTTAATTGTATTAAGCCCCTTACACACGATGCCACTTTTTCGTACTAGATAGTATGCGTGCGCTTTACGAAAGTACATCACGCATGCTATCCAGCACGAAAAATAATATGATCTGCAAGAGGCTTTAAAGATTGCGCAATTATGAATTAAAAAATAAATAAATTCCTTCACGCGGAACCGAGATATATATATTTTTAAAAACTTCGATTCGGCGAAGATCAACTGAATACAAAGTTCCAATTGGGGAAGGGTTCAGGACAAAAAAAGAGAAGATCGCCAAGTGTTATGCAGATTAACGAGATTGGCTGAACGCCCGAATGCCTCGCGCTGACACAAAGAGTCACCTGTGAAATGTGCGCGTTGTGGCAAAGCAAAAGAGAAAGAGAGAGAGAGGGAGTTCAGACGTCGCTAACGATTCACGCACGATATTTTGAAACCGGTAATGAGATCGATGTCCTTTCTCGTTTCGTTGGTGAGAGAAAATGTATATCGCGAGCGATGTTGCCGACCCTTCGCTTGAGCAAACAGACACATTCTCAATAATCCTTACTGGCTGTCCAAAGAATTCTCTTTCTATCGTTAAAGTTTGATCAAACGTGTATCTCTCGTCCTTTCCTCAGGAAAAAAAAGAAAAAAATCTTTCCTGAGGGATATTCATGCCTTCGACAAATTACCGACCAATAGCCATTCTCTTTTACGTATATACGTTTGAATTTTTATATTTCTCTACTGGACAGACACGTTTTTGAGGCTAGCCATTTTTCCCTCACTCTTCGTCTTCTCATTCTTTTTTTTAGTTTACGTTTTTACGTAAGACGAATGAGACAGTGGTTTGAACAAGCCCGAAGCACGAGGGACACTTAAGACGAGACAGCGCAAAGTTTGATAGAACCTCGCCACACCTCGAACGCCATGTTACGTTTCACGCGTCTCTGAAGCTTGCTAACGAATCCGATCAAAACACTGTCCGGTTAAGTTATGCGAAAACTCGAACAAGACATTTTTTTGTGCAAGATCCCTTAGCATTTTTTCGATATTTCTTTTTTTCCAGTCTGTGGAATACATCGAACGTATTTGTCAATGACCATGCAGTAGACGAAGTTAATGTGGCAAATATTAATAATAAATGAAAGTATAATTTTAATAAATTTAACATGAATCCTAGTATACATAATATTCTTCAAATAATAATGTTGAAACTCGGGTCGACTTCATGGTCCGTTTAATACATGAGGATGCGTTGATGGACGAGGCACGTAAGACGAGAGGCCAACGATGAGGAATATGGTAGTAGAAGATCCGGCAAATTCCAAGGGAGGTTGAAAGGAACGAAAGTACCAAGGTGTTCTCGGCTGACCTTAGCGTAGGTAAAAATCAAAGGGGCGTCGGAGAGTTTATTGCTTGTACGGTGTTGATCCCCGAGGAAAAGGTGTACTAACCGATAGAAGGTATATAACGTCAAATCTTTGATTTGTGGTCGAAAGGAACGAAATAGGCAGCTCAGAGACGAGCGAAGCGAAAATTTTCAAGATGAACAAAAGTTCGCTGGCTATGTACAATCATCAAAATGTTTTATAGCGATCGATGGAATGCGCTTTTCACGCCCTTCGAATATCCGGATGCGCTTCACGCGTCAAAATTTGCACCTTATGCGCCATTAAAATGATCCAAGAATTTCAAAGATGCTCACGTATCTAAGTATTTTGTAAACACCTCTATGTCTGCCTCTCTCATTTTAGCCTTTCCTCTTAGCCACTGTATCAAATCGAGGCAAAGCTTATAGCTCGCGTTACGGATTTACGTCGCGAAACAATTATTTTCACTAGCAACGAGAATTCTTTGGGGCTGATGAGAAATCTTTGGGTCGAAGAGTTCTCAGAAAAGGGTTAAACACTTTGGTCACCTCGACAGCGTAACTAGGAAGCAGCAGCCAGTTAAATTAAACTTTAATTATATACTAGCCCGTAATTACTTTTTTTTTCTATCTATCGGTTCATTCACCTCTGTTCACTCGTGATTAATTTTTCTAACGACTTTGAGCATTTTCCAAATATTACCCCAACATCATTTATTCAACAATTGATATTAATATACGAATGTTGTAATAACCCTCAAAAAAATTAATTGTACCAAGATAAACGTAATGTTTAGAACAAACTCAGAATATTTCTAAGACATTCAACACTGCCATGGTAAAAAAAAAAGGATTACGGCATACTTTAACTTTTTTGAGGACGATAAATAAGAGTAGAGGATCTCATTAAAAAAAGAAGGGTTGGCAGAAAATAAAAGGAAGGATAAATTCCAGTTATGAGAACCGGTGTAATTAATTATCGGGGCTTCATATGTGTTTTTCGAGGCAAGGGTGATTGACAAAAAGCCAAATGGATCGTCGTTACCAAACGTAATTTCTGTTCATTTTTTGTTTCTTTCTTTTTCTTTTCGAACTGTACTTCGAGGCTGCATGGAGCTGGAAAAGATACATCGGTGGTTATTGTATATGAGGAGAGTCGAATGTTACACGCTGGTTCATCTTTCTTTCTCCCTCTCTTCTTCTCTCGAAGTGCGTGATCACCAACAGTGGCACATCTGTAAAATTTGTTCGCTCTTACGTACGTAACTCTATACGTATACATATGAACGAGTATACGAGTCTCGCTTAACTAATTCGGTTATTAAAACGAATGTTTCCTCCGTACCATGTGACGGGGTACCACGCTCACCATGGCACACGCGAGCCACCAACTCAACCGCGAGTTCAGAGTAAACGAAACGAACTTCCATACGTACATACGTATATACTATATGAGTATGAAAAAAAACCGAAAGATTGCCTCTTGCATGCACGTGTACGAAGCGAAGCACGTGAAGTTGCTCGCCATTTTTTATCGGCATCCAAAAATCTTCGTAATCCTTCACAAGGTCAATCAAATAAATTCAACATTTTTTTCAGCATTTTTGCTCAAGAATTTTAGCCTAAAAATATTTGAAAAACGGTATAAATGTCTAACACGAATTACAATGTATTTCTAAAATTTCTTTCGAAAATCCTAAATAATCATATGTAAATAAATATATAAGAATTTCATTTTCTTGATACGATCAGTTTACTTTGAGGCAATGAAAAATATCGTTGTAAAATTATAGATGACCGGTTGGCTTAACCAAGTTTTTTGAAAAATGTAAGCCCAACAAATTTGTGGGGTCATAAAAGAACAAAATACTTAGCTGACTTCGTGTGTTTGCCACGTGTGAAAAACGTATTACCATTTGAACGAACGAGGGAGCTAAAGCTGAAAAAAATCTCGTAAATTGTCTAGTTCTTTTAACGCTACTGCTTATGGAGACGAAAGGTCTAACAAAATGCGCTTTACCTTATGAAACGTCCTCTCTAACGAGGATTTGGAACTTTATACCTGTATAGAAACATATATATATATATATATATATATATATATATATATATATATATATATATATATGAGCAAGTAAAAAGATTTGAGCGATTGGTGAGAAATGCGCCGTAGAAATTTTCGACGAACGGTTAGAATATTATTTCCTAGACGATGAACATTAGGAAATGCACGTTCGTCACGCACCTGACTTCCTACATTGTCTGCATCCTTTTCTTTCCTTTTATTCTATTGCGCCCGCGAGGATCGTTCATAGAAGCAACACACCGGAAAATCCGAGACTTTAACGTGCGCGGAGCACTGAACTGTTTTGATCACGAAGAAGCATATATAATTTTGAAGTGTCATTGACCCTGCACGTCCGACATAAAAAGACGTAAAAAACGATACAGGCACATCGCACAATCTATCTCCATTATTTCTTCAGATTCACAAAACCATAAAAATAAACTAATAAAATTAGAAAATTCGACGATTATGAGCAGTCACGAAAATTATGGGTTTAAAGATACAACCGCATCTTTAATTTAGCTTAAACTTGGTTTCAAATAATATAATGTTCGTTCCATGATATAAATAAATAAATAAACGTCGAAGAATTTAATCACAATATATGCAGGTACTGAAATTATCCATCAAATATTATGGCGAAACAATTTCTGTGTGGTTTCAGGTAAACTCGAGATTATTATAGAGTAGTCTCGGATTAATTTATCGTGGTTGAGAATTTTGTAGTCATACATATTATTACAATAATATAAGGGCATATAGGCGAGAGAGTAAGGGATTAACGAGGAGGGTAGCCAAAAGAGATGATCGAGGCAAAAGCTAGAAGCTATTACACGAAGAGGTATGCGCACTTGGTATATATATATATATTAAGAGAGTGTACACCCGCGGAAATACGCGGTAACCCGCGCCTGTAATGCTCCCCTGTACCAGCGCGGTTTTGTTCCGATAGCTCGTTAACCGACAGGAACGTTGGGTATATCGTTCATGCATAACATAGTAGCAAAGCTCCGGACAGCTTGAGTGAAGCACCGTGATTCTCGGCCAGCATTACCTCGCTACGGTTGTACATGTATGAAAGTTTATATATATATTTACATATAAATTCTGTACTTATACATACATATCAATGTGTTTATATATGCGTATAAAAGTGTGTTTGTTTGTGTGAGATTGGATACCGTATCAACGTTGCAAAGTATACGCAGTACATACACGGGACTAGAAAGTCTCGATTTCTCGACAACACACATAAATAATTAAATGGGATGTAATGGTCCAGTCGAACAGACGCACTCGTACGGTAGCGATCATCGATAATTCATGCATTTGCTCTCGTTATTTTTTAACTCTCTACGAGTTTTCAATGTAATGAAAAATTAAAAGATTCGGCGTTAGTTCCTGATGGTTAAACAAGAATATTATTTATTTAGTATATCGTTTAAATTTAGATGAAGCAAGAAGAAGGGTGGAAAAGTAATCGTGTTTTCTAAGGGTTGTAAAAAAAGCCAGAAAAAATGACAAGTGTTCCTCCTAGAATGGAGAGTTAAAAGAAAAATAAGGAAAATATTTAAACTCCAGACGTTAAGAGGTATTTACTTTTTTTTACGATTATTTGAAAAGTATAACGTCATTATCCCGAGCACGTACAAAAAGGGGGGCAATTAATTGTCTCCATGAAGACCTCTGTTGTTAAATTTTCAGCAAAGTACGCGCTCTTAATTTTCTGCTTTACTTTGCTGAGTGAATACGACGATTTATGGCTCATCACCTGCGCACGGAGCAGAATTCTGAAGGAGAAGGAGAAAGACAAAGAGAGGAAGAATAAAAAGAGAGAAAGATATAATTTTTAACTGGTGTTTCAACGATGTTCATTCATCGTGCTCGCGGAGCTTTAACCAGCAAGAAAATGAAGACCGTTCTTTCTCACACTCACGCGCCTTGTCTCTCCCTTTCTCTTCCACTACCTGGGAATACGATAATATAAAGATCAGTAAATCGAAGAGGGAAAAAAGAAAGAGTTTCGGAAGATTGTGGATGTGAGATGAAGAGAGGGTGCAATGGCGGAGGCGTTACAAATGTGAAAGATTTAAGAGTTAGTGATCACGATCGTTAGGAGGTTCGTGATGGGTTCCATGTCCGATGTCCACCGTATCTATAACGTTAATGCGTTACATTCCACGCGACCGATGAGTTGCTTTATCGATGCCAAGTTATATGCTGTACATAAAGTAATGTCGAACATATATATGTATTCATTCAGTCTTTATATAGATATATGTGTGACGTCATAGTGAGGGACATTATCGTTCCCCGTGCACACGTTGGGCGCTTGTAAAGCGGCAAAACGAAATATTCACAAGACGCCACGCCAGAGAAAAAAAAAGCGAGCGAGAGAGCGAGAGAGAGAGAGAGAGAGAGAGAGAGGCCGCTGTGTAAATGTGCAATCCAGCCATGCAGTGGCCACGTTACGCATTTTGCTTCAGAGCCAATGAGACTCCTTTTATACAACTCATCCCTCTTATTCTCGTCCTCCCTCTTCGCGTTGCCAAAGCACGTGCGCGATCTTCTTCACGAAAATATACGGTCTCGTCGAGTCCATGTTGTACGAAGGATCGTTAACGAAACTCGCAACGCTCGTCCCGGTTTGTCAGCCGCCTTTCACGCTACGTGTGCGAGCCTCGTCGAACTTCTCGATTCATTGCTACGTCGACATCTTTATAATTTAGGCACCAAAGATTTCGAGCCAGATTGAGTTTTTTTTACTCCTATCACTTTCGTGCTGCTTATACATATTTTAATGAAAAAAAAAAAAACTCACGGAGAAAAGGAGCTACATCTGGTTGATGAAACAATTAATTTTAATTATGGCATCTGTTAATTGGAACTGAGGGAATTATTTTTTAGGGAATTAATTTCTATTTGATAGAATTTGAATTCCTTTAACAAACATTCCGATCAAATTTTTATAGAGATTTGCTTTTATTCATTTGTTTCGCTATCTGAAATTCTGGTAACAATCGTCACACTTTTAATTCGAAATTTTAGGGTTCCTTAAATATTTTTTTTATCGAGCTATAAATCAATGCCGACAAATTTGGAAAATGAAAAAAACTAAGTTTCGTATATTGTCACTTTAATATACATGTTTAAAAGGCGGGTTTGTGTGTTCGAATGCAAGAAAGAACTCATGACCCGATGGTGCAGCCACCAACCGCGGCGACTCATCACGACGAATTGGCAGTAAAGTCCGCAGACGTCTTCATCCACGACGTGGTATTCCACCTGGACCACTGCGGGAGGTACCCTCTCCCCCTGCCCCCCTTCTCGCGGTATAAGGCTTCACGACAAACCCAGGATGTGGCGTTTCCAGTTTTAAATATCACTATAAATAATCGATTATATGGCGACTATTAAATGTTTTAATGAGCCTGTATAAGTTTTCTGCGGTACAACAAAAAGTGAGAGAGAAAGAGAGAAAAGAAAAGGGAGTGAGTAAAAATGAGCTGAATTCTGTGTTTTTTGTCCCCACTGTGGCTTGGAACGACAGAATACTCCATTCTGAAAATTTCCTTTCTTCATCCAGGAGTTCCGACGATTTTTTATCCCCTTCTTCAAACAATATTTCTACTTTTCCCGAGACGTCCGATAAATATGGCAAATGAGATAATTATAATATAATGAGCATATCTCAATAATGCGACGAAAGAATTTTACAAGATTTGTGAAAAAAATCGATGATTACAGTATAAATGCTAAATTTTTGAAGCTCTCACTAAAAATGGCGTGACTGAAAAGTTGGCAATTAAATTAATCAAAAAATTATTTATTATATGTAAAAGAATAACAGCTTATTGAAAAATAAAAATCAAAAATTTGTGTACATCGAGATTCTCGTGATTCGTATCTTGATGGCATTGGTCGACCACCCCAAAAACTTTTGGACAGTTCTCATATCCCGCTGTCTCACCCTCATTTGTTGAAGGTCGTCCAAAAATTTGGAAAAAAATAACACGGTGAGGGAGAGATTACACTGGGCAGGGGCTGTGATACACAAGTTTGAAGAATGCGACCGTGAAATTTCATTCATCGTCATACAAGCTTTATCGTACCCTAGGATCCCCCAGGCAAGATCAGATATAATACGAGGGTGCGTTGAAATACGGGGAAAACGGTTCTTTTATGAAAAAAGCCCATATTTCACGTACTTAAACGGTCCTTGGGTAACCATGAAATTTTATTAATTATGTTACTTTTTGGTACACAAAAAATTATATCGAGAGGCTGACTGGTGTAAATATTTAAATAATATCTAAAAATACTCAAAGATGTTCATTTTGCAATTAACAATCACATGAATAGTTTGAGCATTTTAATTACGTTCAAAACACACAACAACTTTAATATGTAACTATGAAAATAAATTGAAAAATTTACTCGTAATATAATCATAATTAATAATTATAAGCCTTAATTGTCCCGTGGGTAATAATTTTGGCTCGCCCCATTCTGCCTCATTTTCCCCCTCATTCGTAAAAGATTTGAATCTCAAGACAAAGTTTATTTCGGGTAGAATTTTTATTGTCAGCAAAAGCATCTCATTTGAGGCATTGCGGCAGGTTGAACGACGTGATCGAATAACACATCACGACGACGAGTATAACATCTTCGTTCCATATGGTCACCGAAGAATTTCGAGATCTGTTTAACGATATACCACCAAGAGCTATCGCAAGAGGCTGTAATAATGTTCAAGCTCTCAATTTACACGCAACTTCATCATCATTAGATTCCGAATCAAAAGGGCCAGCCGAATATTATTCAAAATAAATGTTTTTTCTTCTGACAGTCGTTAATCCATTTGAAACTTAATACCGTTAATTATCCATTCAGGAAATGACATAAACGTGAATTTCACTGAAATTGAACGTTGAATTTTTATTTTTTTACAGTATTCTTTTTAATACAACATTCATTTTTATTTTATGCAGGTATTTTTTTAATATTATTGCCACATCGTTCTTTACAATTTTATCCCTTTTTTGCTCCTTTCAATGGATTCGTATAACAGGAAATATACTTTCATCACGCTGGAAGGTTTTATCAACTAATGAAAAAAATGGTAAAAAAAACATAAATCGCCCGTCCAAAATTCAATGAAAGCAGTCCCTTTACGTTTCGGTTATCGCACTTTTAATTTTCGTCCTCCAGTGGACTATGTCAGCTCGAGGTTTCAGTGGTCCTTTCGAACAATAATCGTCACCCTAAAATATATCGCGTAGTTTGGGGGGTTTGGAGCAGTGAAAAATCTCTTCATCCATATATTCGTTTACGAAGAGATATATATATAGATATACAAACTTTGTTTTTGTAATATTTATCTTTCTCATTCTTGCGGAGAAGCCGCTGAACAGCGTGTTTCACAGAAAAGTGAGATTTTATCTCACGCTCTTCCTCCCCCTCGGATTGGAGCAGAAAGGCCTCCCTTTTTCCCCTCTTCTTTTTTCTCCTCCTCCTCCATCTTTTTTACCGGTTGTACGCTCCGGTGTCGATTTCCGAATGGCGTGCTTCCATTTTTCGAGCCGACAGCTCGACTCTTTCACGATGGAGGAATATATAACCAGGATGATATTATTTTACACGCGGTGAGACTCGGCAACACACACACACACACACACACACACACACGCGCGCGTATATACAAATACACACATTAAAACACGACAAACACGCGCCCGGCTTTCCTTCTCACTCGTTTGAATTCTATTTAGCGTGTCAATGAGCCCACACTGGTGCTGCTGGTTTCTCTTTACGATATATATCCTATCACGAGGTGGGTGAATTATGTATACGAGAAAAAAGTCGAGCAATGGCACAAACAACGATTTCCATAAGATTTTGTCTAATATCAATCCTTAATATTTTATGATGTAAAAGTTTAACGACAATATCTTAATTAGGCACATCGAAGAATGTGTGCGTACTAAAATCAGTAAATTATATGATTTTCAATATTTACTCATGCTTTTCTATAAAATAATCCGAAAATACTTTTTTTGGTTTCATTTTTTTAATGCTGCTCAATTCATCATCATATCTCAGTTGATTAAATATTGCCAGTATTCTGAGAATTGAAAAAAATTAATCACCACAATTAATCGCAGTCGGAACGTAAAATAAAGAAATCTCCGAAATTTTGCGAGCTCCCAATAATTTTGAGGTATTTCCGTTCATATGCATATTAATAGACCATTCATCCATAACAGCTGGGTATTCGGAAAAATATGTTGTTTCTTATAACGATCAAATAAACTTTCTCCGTTGTCTCGATGATCGTGTGGGGTCTGATGGATTCTTGAGCTTGCTATAAATGTAGTGCGAGAGAAAAGGAGAGCGGAGGGGAGGGGGACAGAGCGTCAAAGATAACTATCGCAAGAGGAATGAGTGGACGTAGCGCAAGATATCAAGGATGATGCACTGGTGCATACGGAGCTACTCTCTGGTATATTCAGCATGTACTATACCGTATACTTGAAATATATTTTATCGTCGAGCATTAAGATTCTCATCCAGGAGAGACGTTCGCCCCTCAAGGGTTCAGTGAGCGCAGGTTTCGCTTCGTTGTGTGTGGGTGAGGCAAACGGACAAGGGAAAATGATCACGTGAAAGGGAGAAAGATGGTGAAGGTAAGAAATAATGGAGTAAGAAAGAGAGAAGGAAAATAAAAGAGGGAACAAGAGAGAGAATTAAAAAAAAGGGAGAAATGATCCACCAGAGAGCCCACATTAGAGCTGGAAAGGCTCATCCTCTTCCGACCGGATCGTTTACGCGCCTGCTCGCCGTTACGTCGTACGATCGTCAAACAGAGCCCCCGAGAGAGCCCATTTGCCCGTACAGCCCCCCATGTAATCGCTCACAACTATAAAAGTGTGTACCGACGTTTTTTATTTTTACTCTCTCTCTCTCTCTCTCTCTCTCTTTCTCTCCTACTCGTACCTTGAAAGAGCCGAGCACTTCGCTCAGCATGGAGACACATGTATAATATATTATGCGAACCGCCCATACGTATTCTCCAAACGTATATGTACACATATATTTATATAAATTAAAAAATATATGTATATATTCCGCCTGCCTACCTAATATCACGGTAGCGTAACAAAAAAAACGTTGCCCACTTAAGCCCGACTAATTAGTCGTTAAGTATAGTTTATACGACGCGCCCGTATTAATATAAACTGCGATGATTCGTCTTGGGCGAGATCTTCGCAGGTTATTTACAAGTCGCGTACGTAATGGTTATAGAAAAAAAAAATTCAGTGTAAAACATACAATTATTCCGGATGAGTCCCTGTTTTAGAAGAGAAAAGGGAATAGACAATACATGAAATAAATACAAAATTTTAGATACAAGTAAATATAGTGCATGAAATACAGAAGTTATCGACTTGAAATTCCATCTTAGGATGGGCTTTATATATACATATACATTTGCTTCGTCGATATACCTTTCGCACGAACTATAATCGTCGAAGGGATTTTTCAGCTACCGTGCGAAAAGGTATGCGCGAGCTATAAGATTCGAAGACTGAGAGAATCCGGAGAAGCGATGCTGAAGAGAAGATGTGAAAGAAAAAGGGTGTTCTCGTGCACGCTTGTTTTGTGGCTGCGGCTGTGTTGCATGCATCCGAGATGGAGCCTCTAAGATGATCGGGAGCTACGCGAGACCGCGATATCGAATTACCATATGGCACCTGGGTCTTTTTCTTCGCTCGCGAACTCGGTCCCTTCAACTCGTATATATATATATATAGGGGGCGAAGGCGATGAAGGGAATGTTAAAGACGCTTCGGTAGAAAAAAAACTTCCCTGATTTGCACTAGATCTGGATCAGCATGAAAAATAATACAAAAAATGAGCGAAAAAAGTAAAGAAGCTGCCAAAAACACTTTTCGTATATAAATTATCCACCCCTTCGTGGTACATTACATAAGATTTTTACACATTTTGATTGCTCGATGAGAATACTTTGTCGCTGATAAAAAAATGTGCCTAATGTCAGTATATTTTAATCAAATCGATATAAACAATCCTCAGTAATAAATATTTATGATTATGATAATTAACAAAAATGTATATCTATAATTTCACCGCGTTCCCACAATATCGAAAAACGTCATTGAAAAATGGGGGAAAAAAATTGTTTGGACTATTAATGATACCGTCATCTCACCAGCATTATTGTCTCGCTTAAATCACAGGATTACGAAAAATCTGAACGACAAACTCACGCGCCTACAACATTGAATTTTCCTAATACGCGGAATCCGATTATGAGGGGAAAGAGGTGGGGTCACACCCATGGATTATCTCTTGAAGCCCGAGGAATCTGGGGGCTCGTATACGTGTGGGATGAATTCTCGGGTTCCTTTCATACTCGGAGATTCTCGGGACAATGAAGACGAGGCCGCAGCAAAAATTTCCCTCGGGAGACGAGGATGTCTAAAAAAGAAGAGTCGAAATAAGAATAGAATAAATTAGGGGTTGTTCTACAAGTTTACATTGCAAGCCTGAAGTAAAAACCGAAATATTTAGATTTCTAATTTTTTCAAATATACCAAAAAAATATCTTACGTACGTGATAATTTTTTTTTGAAGTATCGAATATTTTTGTTCTTTCATGATAAATCGTAACTAGGACTGACAACTAGTAGAGATACGGTAAGTGGTTACGTGGGAATTGTACGATTATAACCAACAAACTCTGTACGCCATTGTCCCTTTCGAATTCTGAGAGGATAGTCATTGTAACCCTGCATACTCGGCTTCTTATTGTACATATTAGAAAGCCAAAGCTCCAGCAAATATTTTCAACAGTTATATATTTCTATATACATATGAACACACAGATATAACTGTGTACATTTATTATCACATGCATACCCGGCGATATATGGTTAGAGATGGTGTCGGTTCACTTCGAGAGAGGTAAAGGCAACACAGAAGGAAGAATAAATAGTCCTGGTAAAGAAACCGCGGGCGCGAAAGGTCTTCGGGCAAGCCGATGTGTAAAGCAAGCTCTCCTCTCCACATTCGAGCAACAGAAGTAGCCAACATTTTGCTCGGAGGTCCATTGTTTTCAGCTTTACCGCTGGCCCGGTTTGCGATTATGCGCTTGGTAACCACATTGCCATAACCCAACTGTACGCGAGAATGAGAGAGAAAGAGAGAGTACACGGAGAAAAGAAAGATGGCGAATTCGTACGTACAAATGCGTACCTAGCCACCTACGAGAAACACGTTCGCCATCAAGCTAGCTTTAGTACGCTGTTTGAACAAAGGGTCGAAGATAGAGACTCAAAAAAAAAAAAAAACAGTGACTGGAGATGTTTGCAGCTTCTTACCAAGATTGGAGGATGTAGTATTTCCAGATCGAAATTGAGAATGATACTGTAAATTGAGGAGAAATTCTCCGGTATTGTTTTCATTGGTCCATTAGTTCACTTCAACTGGAAACTCAGACAAAACTAATCAGTGCTTAGTCTCATTTCTCGACCTTTCTCACATCCTTCACTTCATGAAACCGTTTAATCTCGCAGACACCCAACTGGCATGCTTTAAACGTCAAAGGTACAACCTAATCTACATGCAACGATCGTAGCTTCTTGCTTCAAACGACGGTAGCCAACTGTGAAATTCACGACCGCGATATTACGTGCTGGACCATATTCTACCATTGCCAGTCTATCGTATTCGGAAGCTCATTGCACATAACATATACGATCGTTCACTTCCGATTCGTAATGTCTCGCCTTGAGTCTCGGCTAGATGTTTCATGCGCGGGATTCATATGCAGATATTGTAACATACATATATATGTATTTAGAAACTACGAGCGTTTTAGCGCCAGACTACCATTTTACTGACCTCAGACGAGCGTAGGAAGTTGCTTATCGCGACGCACTTTTCGATCTAGTTCCCTCTTGTAGATGCAAAATGGTGAACATATAAAACGAAGCCTTTGGCGTTGCCTCGTAATCGCGAACTTTTCGAATTATGAGCTCAGTAAATGTCTGCTATTCCAACTACAATCCTTACGATGATAAATTAAAAGGATTTAGTGCTATAACTGTCATGAATGTTATCAGAAATCGTTCATCATTATTCAGTCCATTTTTGTTGACCAGATATTGTACACATTTTTATATGGTTCTTTCATTTCATTTCCGTGTTCAATTTGGTATAAAAAATTAGCAAAATCTTTCCTTTGCTTCTATAGAATCACCGTTTAAACCAAAAATTTACAGTTAGAGATTATTCATAAATGTTCAATATGCTAAAAAATCGATAAAACTAAGCTAATTTTTATTTTGTCATGTAGTAACAAAATTGTTAATAGAATTTAATCGAGATAGTTTTCGTTTTCTTCCGACTGGATGAAAAAATACTTATTACATCATACCCCACTGTAAGAACAAGTGTGTTGTTGCCAACACACATTAAGTGTGTTCTGTATTTATCGCCATAAGCAAACTATAGATTCTTTGTCGCCATTTTCTACACGTTTTAAAGTGTGTTGAAAATCTACAGTTTGCTTATGGCGTTATGTACAGAACATACAAGTGTGTTGTTTTAGACGACACACTTGTTTTTACAGTGCCCATAGGAATCAACAGTAAAAATGGCAAGTATCCAGTTTAAATATTCATATAGAAAATTACACTCACAGAGCTTTTGGCTTAACTGTGAGCCGAGATTTTCCGACTCTGTAATACTCATCAAAACAATCGATTTTCCCATTTTTTTTTTTATCAGCACGGGACACATTGTCTGACTGGAGCATGAAAATCAGTAACAGCAGCAGATCCCATCGAAAAGCATCATAAACGGATCAAGGTTATATGGAAGAGTGGCGCATGGATTGGAAAACGTCGATAAGAGATGCTGTCAGATTTTTATTTGACGTGACAAAATTTTGTAGTATCATGTGTCCAGATTTGCATTCATCACGACCTCGTATGAGTTCATGTAGCAGAGTGTGATATACATGAAGGAAAGGTACGAGAGTCGAAGCAAGAGACTGTGCTGAGCAAAAAAGAAGGTGTGTGAGAGAGAGAGAGAGAGACAGAGGGGGGGGGGGGAGACCTTAGGGATCGGGGTCGGTGATACAATGTGACGGGGGTCCCAGGGGTTTGAACGACAAGATGTTAACACGTGTGTTTCGTGGCCGATGCTGTGTGCGGTATCGGGTCTATCCTGGTGAGACCAAGCCGCACATAGTATATAGTGCAGAGCAGCAGGACGCGGGCCAGCCGGAGGTGACACGATGTAATCTGACACAGCCAAGAGACCTAACCCTCCACCTCTTCTGCCTCCTCCTCCCTTCTGTGCCCTCGAACTTGTCGTAGGTTCGAGAACTGTTTCTTCGCTCTATAAGCGATCTTGGTACTTCCGTGATCTTCGATGACACTTTATAAGAGAAATGGCAATATTATTAGGTTCTGACAATTCAAAAAAAGCTCACCTTTGAAATTCAAGTAATTTAACCTGAACCATTTTTTTATGTGATCATTTTAAAAGGTTTCGAGTTACGATTTCTTAAGTACACTGCTGCTAATTAAGGAACCTCTGGTCATTACGTACAACTCTTTACAGCAACAGAGAATATAGTAAGGAGAGAGAGAAATAAAGATGGAGGACATGGAGCAGTTCGCCTCCCAGTGTAGTGGCTTAACAACGACACCGGTAAGATCGATGGTCAGATAGAAGAGAGTGAACGCGAGTTTGTCCATGGTGTATATCGATATGGGAGACAGGCTTAGTAATAGTAGCAGTAGTTGTTGTATTATGCCGAAGAAAGAGAAGTAGTCCTTTTAAGAGGACTAATACGGTGTAGCCATTACGTGGTAAATCGTTCGAAGGAGTGGAAAGATTTCGATTGAGGAGAACTCTCCCACCTTTTTTTTACCTTTTTGTTACCAATCCTCTTCATGAAAATCGTTACATGTATATATATATATATGTAACGATCTGTACTCGTTACCCGTACGTGCATCCTCCGGCTCGTTACGAGTGATACTCTCACTCGGGCATGTACCTGTCACGTGACCGTCGGGAACATCTGCATAAACGACGTCACGCTAGCAATATACATATATGTATATATTGATGGTGACATACGTGACGAGACTGAATTTCCTATCAGAGGGTGCTCAGATCAGTCGCACATCCTGACATGGACGCCAAAGAGGACAACGACGACCAGAAACGCGTTCGTGGGTACCTGTCCACTCCATTAAGGGGGCACATCCGAGTAGACGGTGAAAAAAATAGGTGAACTTTGGGAATTATTATCTCAAAAACGATTTGTCCGATTTCATCCAAATTTGTTTTATTCGAAAGTATAAATATTGAGGGATATTGACAAAATTTTTTATAAATATACATTAAGGCGTCTTCTCACTTTGGAAATTTAAAAAAATCGATTTTTTTTTTTTTTTAAATTTTGAAAGTACATATCTTCAAAAATGTCATCTCGAAATTTCATAAAGATCGGACGAGTCTAACTACATTTTTTGGCGACCGTTAGGTGACTACCTGAGAGTACCCGGCGATCCCTCCAAAACTTTAAACGCAGTTATCTCAAAACAAGGTTTTTCGGTGCTTTGTTGATGAAATTTCGGAAACTATCCGGCCGATTGTCATGAAATTTGAATGACATATGCTTCATAGTTATGGCTATAGCGCATATCATCAGATTTTTTAAATTTTGATTTTAAGAATTTTTTTTTTACAAAAAACTGCAAAAAAATCGTGGTTTTTTTTTACTTTTTCGAAAAACGTGCGCCATTTTGTTATTTTCGCGAATATCAAAAATCTGATGATATGCGCTATAGCCACTGACATACTGAATCTAAAACAGTTTTATTTTTTTGTTTCAGACGACCCGTCTCGGAGATACCATCAACAAGCCACGACCATAACATTTTTACACGGGTTTTTCAATGCTACTGATGTATTATAATAATTGTTTAAAAAAATAAAATAAAAATTTTTTCATGTACTTGAAAGATGTGTTTATTACATAGGATCCGTTTTATCCCATAATTTGAAGCAAAAATCCTCGAAAAAAAATCGCAAAAACAGCCTATTTTTGAGGCGCTTAAAGTGAGAAGATGCCTTAACTGGGAGCGCTGATATTGTGGCTGGGATAAAACATGTCACGGCCTGCGGTCCCCATGATTGCATGCAGTCGATTGATCTGAAACAAAAATTTTGAAAAGATTCTTAAAATGTAACAAAGCCTTTCGCATCGTAGGATTTTTTGAAAAAAAATTTTTTTCACAAAATGATGCCTGATTGAAAATCGGAAACTGAGGTTGAAAAATGAATGTAAATTTTAATCAGGCGCCATTTTGTGAAACAAATTTTTTTTCGAAAATTCCTACGACGCAAAGGGCTTTATATATTACATTTTAAGAATGTTTTCGAAATTTTTGTTTCAGATTAATCGACTGCATGCAATCATGGGGACCACAGACCGTGACATGTTTTATGCCAGCCACAATATCAGCGCTCTCAGTTAATATATATTTATAAAAAAATTTGTCAATATCTCTCAATATTTATACTTTCGAATAAAACAAACTTGGATAAAATCGGACAAATAGTTTTTAAGATAATAATTTTCAAAATTCACCTATTTTTTCCGCCGCCTACTCGGATATGCTCCCTTAAATCTGTTATCCCTATTGTAGTACAACTAATACACTAGAGTCCTTCAGAAGTCAAAGATACAAAGGACACTCAGTTTTGAGGCGACGAGCTTCTCTAAGTCACGGTTTACTTGTTGAAGTATTTTTTTCGTGTTAGCTTTGTTTCTACACTTTGCATATTGTTTTTTTATGCTCGTTTCTCGTTCTGTTTCGATTACTTTTCAATGGGAGAAGATATTGAATATATTTGGAAGTAAAAAATAATTTGAATTTGATAAATTGGCTTTCGATGCTGAGCTCGAGAGACCACCGTCGTGGGTTAAGGGTTAAATCCCGACAAATGAGTCCGTGCAACAGTGGAGCTCAAAAGGGCACGGAGAAAGTGCAGTAGTTGAATCGCAGCCTTTGCTGGGTACACTTGTGTACATTTATATACATTATCTAGTATGCAGCTATAACGTATATATATCATATGGGAAATTCCATGCCCAATTGGTGGTCTGTTATCGACAGCGTTATCAAATTTATTTATTTTTTGGTACGAAATAGAGTGACAGGAAAAATAGCATAAAATCATTACATTAAAAAAAATTCATCATTGAAAAAATCAATAAAATAATAATTAACAACATAATAATAAATAAAATAAAGTACGTTCTTATTTTGAATAATTTTAGGCCACTTTTTTGAAGAGCCAAATTTACAAGAAGTAATTAAGTAAACTGAAAAAAATGAAAATCACGAGGGTCACACCGATTTGGACATGAATGGCCCCATATATAGGGGGGTTTTATGGATGCTGTACGAGCGAGACGGCGAGTGCGCGATCGAGTATTAATGCTGTTTGTTTAATACACGGTTTCGGGCCAAATGCGAAGAGACAAACGAGCCGGTAGAGGAAATGCGAGGACACAAAGAGCCGAGACGGAGACGACTGAGCAAACATTCAGTTTCTCTCATCTCTCGCTCGCACACATTTTTTCTTGCTCTCTCGTTCGGTGCATACATCGCGGGACGTCTGGTCGTTCGCCCTCTATTGCATCCGAGGAACTCTGTTCAACTGTCCTGCTGCACTTTTCCCAGCGTCGAGAGTGTATACACTCCTCGCTTTGCTAGCTTCCATCTCTCCATATGTACAAAACCATGTACTCTCCTCGTCTCCTCCTCCTTTTCCTCTTCCTCCTCCTCCTCCTCCTTCTCCTCCCCTACACTCGCTCTTATTCTCATCTTGCATCCGTACGGTTTCACCAATCCACCTTTGCGCACTCACTGAGTTATAAAAATGAGAATGCCCCACGTTTGGATATTCGCTGTACATATATTTATACAGTGTCAAAAGAGGATCGCCTGAAACGCGCCCTGAAAGCGATACGAATTTTACAGTGACATTTTTCAATTTTCTAGACCACTTTTAAAGCTGTTCCACCTTTTCCCTTATCATTTTATCAGCTGCGCCGCTATAGAACGAAGCGGGTGGTTATTTATACATTTTCTCAAATACCAAGTGAAGTAAAAAAAATTACGTTTTTTCGCAAAATACGTGAAATGGTATCTGAAAAAAAAGAACGTATACGAAGCGGGCGGTTATTTATACATTTTTTCAAATACCAAGTGGAGTAAAAAAAATTACGTTTTTTTGCAAAATACGTGAAATGGTGTCTGAAAAAGAAGTATACATGTTTATATATCTATATTGAAAAGCACATTTATGCGTGAAGGATTTTTGCTTGCTCGTATGTGAAATATCGTGTCGTACATTTTAAGTACATGCTCAACATATATTTCGATTATATATTTTTTCTATGCGAGAACCGAGACTCCCTATCGTATATAATGAATATATATATAGATACATTGTAGATGTACGTGACTGCAGTGCAAGGGAACCAGGACACGACATAGCTGAGTAGTCTCTTTGAAATGTGCTGTTACCCGGGAGCTTTTTTTCTCTGTTTTTTTTTTTCACCTTCGTCGCCTGCTCTCATATCTTCCACGAGTCTTTTGCCTCTCTATATATTCGCAGCGTCCATTATGTTGCGCGAGAGCTGTTTCAAACGCGCGGAATTTTCGTACCGTCCAACCCTTTTGCCCATACCCTCTCGCGACATCACGTACCACCGAAGTCCCAAACCTACCACTGCGTCAAATTCGTACGGAGTCGCACATCGACGTTGCACACTCACCCAATGACCTATATCATACAAATGTATATGCGCATATATACGTAGAGCCCTTTTATACGAAACGTCAAACCCCGCCGTCCGTCATCTCGCGAAAAATGAATTTACCCGGGCAAAATTGTTCCCGGGATATTGAGAAGTCCGTCATTGCTCTACGCGCATCACAATATCCTTCAACCCCCGCCCCCCTTTTTTTTCTCACCCTTCCCGTGTATATACACAGTCGGGCACACAATAGGCGCTTTTTCTCCTACACTCACCGACGCGCTTGACGATTCGTTTGTTTCCTGTTTTTGTAAGAAAAATAGTTGTTTTTTCAAACCCTGCATTTGAACGAGAAAAATTTGGAGCGTAAATTTTATCAAAATATAGTTGTTCCGGGTGGAACACAAAAACCAAATAGCAGCTGACGGGGGCTATAATTTTGTACGTAACTCATTACCGCGACACTCTTTGGAATTCAGTATGTTTTTTTTTATGTTGTGTGTGGATCTCACGGCGAGTTTTTGCAAACAAATTAAGGGCCCCGAATTGTCGCACTTTAGTCGCCATCACGAAATTCATCAAAACTCCAGTCTTTTGTATGCTTGGTCATAAAAAATATAGTGGTATAAAGTATATATGTTTGTGGCCATGTGTCTTAGCACAAGAACCGTGTCCAAATATACGTGGATACGACATCGTCACGCGATGTAATTGAATGATTATTCTCGCACCTCGTTATATCCTCTATATATATGTATTGTCCGCCGTGAATTTTTGGGTGTCGGAAAAAAGACACGAGGATGAAATGAAAATAAGCAGATAAGTGTGTGTGCATGTGTATGTGAGAGGGTGCACACACCGGTTGTTTTCGGGACGTAATGATGAGTGACTAAAATATATGCTGCTACACAAATATATTAATATCGAAACTATATACATACATATTTATTTATATGAGAGTATAATACGGGTGTTGCGAGAAATGAAAAACTCGACCGTATAGGAGCTTAAGGACACATGATTTTTTGTCTTTTTTTTAGACCCTCTCATCGTACAGGACCTGTCCGTTGCATGTGCACACCCTATAATTTTATTTGAAGTCCTTCTGTCCTTCTTTTTTGACTTTTCACTTTCGCTCTCTCTCTCTTCTTCTTTCTATCGTCACGAACCTCGCATTAAATTGTTAGTTGCGCCTACCTCTCGCGTCCGTCCCCATCATCGGCGCCTTTAATTTCAAAGGGTTACACAAAACTTTGGCTCCTCGACCAACATACGATTTCTCGAATTATGGCTACCGTTTATTATTAATGAATATATACATTGTAAAAGCGCGTATCCGGGGACACGTGTTCAATTTGTGTCCAATGCAACGACGTCCGATAAAATTTTTCAGTACGTTTTTAAATATTTTTCTTCGTGCCGTTGTCGTAATAATTGTCAATGAATTTTGCGACTTTGTGAATCATGATTAGAAATGACGTTTCATAAAAGCAGTTGCGGCTTGGAACTTTAAGCAATATTTTAAATTGTTTGAAAAATTTCCTTAAATACAATCCTGAGGATAGTTTTAGTGACGATACTTGAGAAATGACCTTGAATTGTTTCCTCATCTTCGAAATGTTTCACATTTCATTGAACACGTCCAAAATTTGCTCATATCGAAGTGTTCTTTTTACATTTTATTCTTCGTGTCTTTTGAGCAATATCCTGACATTGAACCTATCTTCGTTCTACACCTGTTCATCGTCATTGTGAATCTGTCGCTGGTTTAAAACGAACAGGATCCTGTGGGTTTGTCGAGGCATCCTATTGTGAGAAATAGATCGACTTACAGCGTCGAGCCAAAGACCAGAAAATTCTCGAAATAGACGCGACGAGGACAGAGTTGGAGGGAGGATGAAAGAAAAAAAAGAAACGAGGAATCCTATACGGGCAAGAACCGAGATCGAGAGTCTGGATCGCGTCACAACACGGTGTCACTTCCCTGTCAAACCGGATTAAGGAAATAGGTTGGTGGTTTCGGCAAACGCCCGCTCACCGTGTGGCGAATCCTCCGAGGACATGTTTTTTTCTCGCTCCTTTTTTTGACTTTTTTTTTCCTTTTTAATCGCTCTTCCTACCTGGTATAATTTAATCGGACTAGAATTTACACGTGCCGATGTGTACGATGGGACTTCGAGATTTTTATTTCGACACTTTTCTTGACCTGTTCTCACTATTTGGACGATCTGGATAAAGCTATCAAATAATTTTGAGCCCAATATTTTTATTAATTTATTGCATAGTAATAAAATTCTTATATACTATTATTTTGATAAATTGTTGCTAACTGAAATAAAATATGCCTACAAATATATGAAAATAAAGCAAGGTCTACACTGATCTACATTTTTATAAAAAAAAATGATTTTTTCAAACGAAGATTTAAATGATATAAAGTATATGAATTAAAATACTATTTGTACATCTCTCCTCTTTGGCTTGGCTCGATAATAATGTGTTCTGTTGCAAAAGATGTTTATTGCTACCGTCAATTACTTTACAGCGGATAATTACCGTAGTAAGGGTCATTGCGAAAGAGAGAGAAAAAGAGATTGAGGGAGAGATAATGTATTACAGAGGTAGGTAAAAGACTCGGGAGTTATATCGACTCTCGAACGATCTCGCCGCCGCCTCGCGTTATATTTAAGACGCCTTACGTTCATTATCTCTCCTTTTCTCTGTGTCGATGCACCGCGATGCATCAGTGACGTGTGGGCGACGAGAGATGACCATATACATGCACAACAACCCTAGTCAAGCTTACAACATTATCATCATTATTATTTTTATTATTATTATTATTATTGTTATTATTATTATAATTATTATATACGTCTTAGAGAACCGCAAGGACTTACCATAAATTCTCGAGCATTCTTGCCTCAAGGACTTTTAATTTCGAGATATCGATTATCGAAGTATCGCAAATCCTACCATTCTTAATTACCAGCGTTCCCAATGGGACAGGAAGTATTATTTTTAGAAAACTAATAGTCCTTTCGGTCCATTGTAGAGGAAGCGATGGATGAAATCTCGGATTAAATTTATCAGCATTTAATACGGTCTGAGTCAACCGTATTTTTGTCGAAAATGAGCCATGAGGCAAAAATCTTTAGCACAAATAATGGAGTTAAAATTAACGAACAATGATAGCACTCTGAATCTCTTCAAATAATTAGGATGAAAAAAATCTTGCTTTGATTCAATCTGATTTAGTTGATTATTTAAAAGTCAACTGTAGTGTATATTATCAAAATAATTATTCAATAAAATTAATATATTTTTAATTGCTATTAAAAATTCGTACAACAAGTTTTAAAACACTGATAAGTTAGTTGTCTTTTTCCCGCTTGTAACGTGTTTTTTTGACGATGTATTCGCTGAAAAGGTGTCGAAAAAAATCAATCATCGCTCCACAAGACAACTTTAGTTTGGTGTCCTCTCGAGACTCTTCAACTTCATTCGTTGCTATCCTTTTATCCTTTCGTTTCTCGTCCCAAAGTCTGGCGATGAGATCGTGAAAAGAAGAGCAGTGTCCCTCGAATTCGTCCCGTCCTCGCCGTTTTTTAAAGTCGTTTTCGCAGTCACACAGAGAATGACGAGACAGACAGAGAAGATGAAAGAGAGAGAGAGAGAGAGAGAGAGAGAGAAGACAACACGACGGGGTTGATGGAACGACGACGAAATATATATCGAGTGGGCAGCTTCAGAAGCGACCACGAGGTCTGTGATTTTTGTTCGCATGCACGAAACATCAACGAATATATATGTTCAATTCGAATATACAAGGTGATTCAGACCATTGCACATTTTTTAATCATTTTTAAATACCAATATATCCAAAAGTGTAGGAAATAATGAAAAATTGATTGTTAATGCAACGGTGTTTGAGAAAATCTTGTAATTACAAAATTGCAAGATTTACATGAATTAATCATTTTTTCATATAAAAATAGTGCTATTAAAAATACGATATTTTTAGTAGATATGTATATAACATGAGAAAATATCAATTCGTGTAATTCGAAATTGCGTTCTTTCGTATTACAAGATTTTCTCAAATGTAACATGATCAATAATAATCCATTATTTTTCTATACTATTGGATCCATTGGTATCTAAAAAGGAAAAAAAATTGATATTTTCCAATCGCAATATTTTTGATTGTTTTTCGTTGCAATTTTCGTGATATGAATATCACAGAATAGAATGATAACGGATTTTCGAAAACGGGTGTCAATTGAAATAAGCCAATTCTGTATCAGCCTGTACGAAGATATACATATATAGTGAGGTCGTTGGCCGGGTGATTCGTCGAGCGAGCTGCGACCACGATCACCGAAAGAAAGAAATCGCGCAGGCATAATTAGCGGAATGATTGATCGATGCGTGTCGCTCCGAGACGAACAAAAAAAGAGAGGGAGAGAGAGAGAGAGAGAGAGAGAGAGAGAGAGAGAAAGAGAGAGAGAGAGAGAGAGATGCAGAGAGGCAGAGATGAGCTGAAACTATGCACGCGTATTCCTGTAGCTCCCAAATTTATATATATATATATATATATCCCTCTCTCTCTCTCTCTCTCTCTCTCTCTCTTGATCATTTTGCAAGACACGTATACATCTCTCGCACTCGCCCACGTCTTGCTTTTGCGAATCGTTTTGCGTTGCAGTGTGCGCTTTGCCACAAAGCCAATGATGCATCTCGGATCGGTTCTCTCCTCTTTTTATTTTTTGCCTTAATTTAAGGCCCTCTGGGAGAATTAAATATATATACATCATCTATATATATTTAATGTAATGGTGGTCAAACGAATCGCTCGTATTCAGCGTGCATATAAGTACTGCATATTTTCGACGTAGCCAAAGATACGTATATATGTGTATAATGTACTTTGTATTATATATAATGTACTTTGTATTATATATAACAACTACATCAAAAAATTCTGTCGCGTTGTACTTCTTTTATATGCGCACAATCAGAGCTTTACCTGTCTGAATTCGACCTCAAAGTGCGCCCTAGAACTTATCTGATCCAACTAAAAAACCGAGATTGAATTATTCTCAGAAATCTAATTTTTGAATCATATTACAATGATGTAGATCAATTATTCATGCCCTTAAAATCCGCTTTCAAAAATCGTTCGTTATGTCTACATTTTTATGACCCTACATTGGGATCCTAGGGCACGAGAATGTATAATTAATTTTTCTTCCGTTACCGCTCTTCTGAAACCGTTATATTACGGTTTCGAAATCCTCGCAAAATGTGGTTTTTTATGTGAAATTGCACCTAATAAGAAAAATATAAAAAATATCTGAGCATATTGTAATCGAAAAAGTAGATCATTTTTTTGTTTCGCTCCGCATGGCAACTAACACGGAAGAAAGCAAAGTGCTTATTTCCCGCTCTTACGCATTTTTACTCGTTTTATTCGTTTTCCTTGTGTGATTCTTTTTGTCTATTCGTATTATTATTTTACTAGCGACTTCCGCTTACAGCGGTCCTCGTTTGTCTTGCGAGAATCTCTCTCAGTCCGCGGCTCGGTAAAAGTAGAGTTTACACAAAAGGACAGGTGTTACGAGGCTTTTCACGCTTACTTCCATTTTTTTTTTTTCATTTTTTATTTTTATTCTTCGTACGAGAGCACAGTACGGCTTGTTATAACGCCGCAATGCTGACTGCGGTTTGTACAAATCTTCGGACATCATATGTACTCGCCAGTTTACTCGTTTATATACTTACACACTTATACGCACTGCATTTGTATTGCTGCAAAGATTGATCCAAACGTACGAGGTGCGTTCCACATGCCAGTATTTATCTGTACATATAGGCACATATAGTGCAGTCCGTAAAAACTCGTTTAGCAATGAATTTCAACGTACTTGGATGGGCAACTTTTTCAAAAATTTATTTAGCATTCCTCTGCCAGAAAAAAGTTTATATATTTTTTCCGTAATGTCAAACAGTTGCCTATTCTTACCATTATAACTCGAGGAAAAATTTCTAATTTATGACCATACAGATACTGGATATTTTTTCTAATAATAGGATGAAAAAAAAGATCAATATTTTTTCAAAAATGTATTTTTCGTCGTTCTGAAAACGGTTCAATATTGAATTAAATAGGTGTAAGTTCGCTTTAAAAATAACTTTTTTTTTGAGTTTACTTAAAATCCCCTAGACATATGAATTATTTAAACGGCACACATATCAGGATAAAATACAACGGTGAGAAGGACTGGAACACGATATCGTTCAAAGATAGAAACGAGCTCTTAGGATTTGAAAAAATAAACGAAATGAATAAAAGAGGGAAAACGAGGGAATCTTCTCTCGAAGAGATGATTTTTACGAATAAAAAATCAATAAATACGCGGATTATAAGAGCGTCCTTTCGAGGACCGTAAAATAATCTCTGGCATATCTCGAGATTCTACAGCCTCTTACATACTTCTTGGCCATACTTTAATAGGCGCGCATATATATCGACGAAGAGTGTGGATTGGTCGCGTAGCCACGCTTCATCGCATACATACATGCATATATATAGATAGTTGTATACTAAATGTCTTTTAAGACACTTTCGAATTTTTCTATATTTTCGCAAGACCACACTCGTCCAACGTAATAACTATGAATTATAATGAATTGCGTGGACAGATTTTGGTATTTTTTCAAGCTTACCACTGACGGCTATCAAGGCTCATGCAAAGTGTTTTAAAGTTTGCCTCTTTTTGACTCACCTGAAACAGTAAATAAAAATTACGATCAGCAAAATAATCTTTGTTTTATTGCGATACATTAAAAATTCAATTTCGAAAGGGAATCTGAATAATCATAAAAATAGAAACACGAATAAAACCAATATGAAAAATAATCAATGTTTTTAGTTTTTTTATTGTTCAGAATTAACGAGAAAATGATAAAAAAAAATATTTGTGATGAAGCTATGTATTAAGATTTGTGAGAATATTCTATAGCAATACTGTTTTATCTTCTTAAGGATAGAATTTAATTTCTTTTTCTCGGAGGTTCGAAACGTTTATGATCTAAAACCTGGCACATTGTCGAATCTAGTGATATAAATAGTCATATAAAAATGGGGAATGATGGGGAAGAAAATTATTGGCGAATGGTTTACCAATCAATAATGGAATGGGATGGGATAAGCCATATGGTATATATTTGAAACTCGAGGACTTCTCAAAAAGGTTGGATGACCGGAGCATAACAGAAAAAAGTATGGTGGACCGAACAACAACGAGACGAGACTCGCAACTGTATGTTAATCGAATCCTTAACCGAATAGGGAATAAGGATCGTATACAAGAATACAAGATGCTCTCTTTCGATCTTTCATTTCTTCGTCATCACCCTTTGCTCACGACTACTCGTCTCGTCTCGCCATTCTTTGAATCGTCTTCGTACCATTCTTTCGTCGTTTCTCGTCATCATTGTTGTTTATCGTGCATTTCTCGTTTCGTTGACGCTGCATGAGAATCGAGCGACGATTGTTTTTACTTTGTCAACGATAAGAATAATCAGATATTACCAATTTTATACCATATTTAATTTTTTTTTAAATAAAGAACTCGTTATATATTTTTTTATATCAAAAATGAACGTCGAAGACTTTTAAAAAATCGATTTTAATAAATTTGCTTCATTCTTTTTTTAATATAAAAATTGTGTTAATTTTTCGTAATTATTTAAAGTTACAGAAATTTACATAATAATAATTTGTAGCTATGACGAAATGGGAATAGGGTGAAATATATCTCCAACGTACACGCATGTCACACGCATCCCCTTTGGGTCCATGGTACTCAACAGAACGTTGCACTTTGCGCAATGTTCTACCTACCTACTTCTTCCTCTCCCTTTTTCTCTCACTCACTTTTGCAAAAGAAAAAGAAAAAGAGGAACGAAGGGACGAACGTGTGAGAGAGTGTACGACGTCAATGGCTTGAGGTAGAGGGTGCGAAGGATAGCCGCGTTGCGAATAAGCTTACAGGGGGATGATCTGCTTCTCTTCTTCAGACTCGAGTTCGTGTGCTAATGCACCTGCGCCTGGTTCTTCATGCAGGAATAGTAATTAAAATGATAGCCATTAAAAAAATCTTCGCAAATTGGTGAAAAATGGGATCAAATGATATTTTTTTTCATTCTTCTATCATATCCATTAGCACAGATAAACAATTATATAAATTCACGTAATTCAATTTCAAATTCTATTAACGGATTATATCTAGTTGTGGAAAATTAAGGGATTTTCATGATTTTTTTTAACCATGTTAACATCATTTTATTAAAATACACTATGCAGTATCAATTACTACATATTTTGAGGTACTTATATAAATTTTTTTATGAAAAAATGTTCACTACTGGGGCAAATATAGTCGTTGTCCTGAAACATATTTTTTTGAACATTACTCACGGTGAGCATGATATTTGTCGAACGGCTCATTTGAAGTAAAAGAACCAAAAAGATTTCGTTAGTATATAATACTAAAATAGCAAAAATCCCCTCCCAGGGAAAAAAAACCTGGACAAGTACATTGGTGGTCCCTCGTTTCCCTACGATATCAAAAAAAATCCAAAACCCCACTTAAATTTTTTTTTTTATGTTTACTAATTTTATTCATATCCCGGAGGGAAACCAACCATATAGATCACGAAATATCCGGCCAAAAAACCAGACTTCACAATAAATGTTACTTTGAATTTATTTCCACAGAACAAAATAGGAATCAAAACATTAAAAAATCAGCGTTATCAAGATGAGAAAAATACCACTTATAATTGGTGTGTAAGAAGTATCAATAGTCTAGAAAAAAATGAAAAAAGGTCACCATCAAAGTTACGTGCAGCAGTAAAATTTATGATATCAGTACTAGGACAAGTATTTCTTTGGTGACTGAGAATACATCAATATGGACGTACCGGCAACGTAGGGCATGCAGTTGGTGCATTGCTTCTGGGATCTCTTAAGTCGAGTAGCTACTTTTGTTTTGGCTATGGCGCGACCAATGTTGCCAAATAGTATTTACTTATATGACCTAAGGAAATAACATTGCCTGCGCCGTGGCTAAAATAACGAAAAACCAGCAGGAACAGGAAGTTTCGCATAAGATCCCGTGCTTTTGTAATGTTAAAAAAAAAACTTTAATTTATGTCCGTACATGATAGCACAGTTTTGTTTGATTGGTAATAATTTGATGAACGTTCACCACCGAACGATGAGCGTATACGCACAGAGTACTTGTCCGGCCCATAACTTTTTATTAAAATTGCTCATTCCAGTAAAAATCAGGGGTCTCTCTCAAAAGTCAAAGGTCATAAATACGCACTTTTTCATTGTTGGTATTGTCTTATTTAATTTTTATTTTTTTATGATTAATCCCGCATAACGGTTTAAATTAAACATAAAGGGCTATTTTGATAGCTGGCGCCCAATAACGTCAAAATGAAGTGAACGGAGGAGGATTATTTTGTGTGAAATTTGCGTGATCTTAAAACTTTGGATACAAATTTGACGGTGCATTCATAGCCTGCATTGATCTTTTGACCATTCACCAGTGGTTATATACTTAGATCTTCTACTAATAAATAGTAGCTTCCCAAAGTATAATAACTTTCATTGCTAGCAATAGTAGTTTTTGAAAGTATGATACGCTACATTGCTGGCAATGGTTTACTGAGACGCATCTTCAGAAATTTCACAACTGACTGCACCTTATGTTAATGTAATTTTATGATGACTACGAACACCATTTTATTCCGATTGAATCGACGTCGAATGTTGTGTATGATACAAGGCCATTCTGAAATTCACAGAGAAGAATTGATTTTCTTATAAATTTCTGACGGCGAAAAGCAACGCATGCAACGAAAAGCACCTCCAATTTGATTTTCACTTGAATGAGCAATTTTAATAAAAAGTTATGGGCCGGACAAGTACTCTGTGCGTATACGCTCAACGTACGGTGGTGAACGTTCATCAAATTATTACCAATCAAACAAGACTGTGCTATCATGTACGGACATAAATTAAATTTTTTTTTTTAACATTACAAAAGCACGGGATCATATGCGAAACTTCCTATTCCTGCTTGTTTTTCGTTATTTTAGCCACGGCGCAGGCAATGTTGTTTCATTAGGTCATATAAGTAAATACTATTTGGCAACATTGGTCGCTCCATAGCCAAAACAAAAGTAGCTACTCGACTTAGGAGATCCCAGAAGCAATGCACCAACTGCATGCCCTACGTTGCCGGTACGTCCATATTGATATCTTCTCAGTCACCAAAGAAATACTTGTCCTAGTACTGATATCATAAAGTTTACTGCTGCACGTAAATTAGATGGTGACCTTTTTTCATTTTTTTCTAGACTATTGATACTTCTTACACACCAATTATAAGTGGTATTTTTCTCATCTTGATAACGCTGATTTTTTAACGGCTTTGTCTACTTTAAAACTTTCAAAAAATCGATTTTTTTTGTATTTTTCGAAAGTTTATATATTTAAAAATATACTCTGAAAATTTCAGAAAGATCAGAGCATTCTAAAGGTATTTTTCCATACGTTGAACGTTACCTGAGCGCGCTCATTCACCCCAACCACTCGACCACAACATTCGTATTGCCCGGCCGGAGCGGAGAGCTGGTGTAAATACCGCAAGGTCGAAGCCACCAATACTTTACATATTTTCAAACATCCTCCTGCTCTTTCTAAAGATGTTCAAGAGGTTTTGAAACCCATCTACGAGGGCTTGACGAGAGACGAATTGCTCCAAAGATGTCTTAGCGGCAACACCCAAAATAATAATGAGAATTACAACAACTGCGTCTGGAATATTACGCCAAAATACACTTTCAATGGCAAAGTCATTGTTGAAATTGCATGTTATATTGCAGCCTGCGTTTTCAATGAAGGGTACCAACCAGTATTAAAAATAATGAGTGTAATGGGCATCAAAATCGGTGAATGCGCGAATTGTTTCGCCAGTGCGCGCGATATCCAGCGCATCAACTTTGCGAACAGACACTCATTGGAGGCTTCTAAGGAGACCAGAATAAAGCGAAAAAAGGCTAAATCGCAAGAAATTGAGTTACAGGAAGAGGCAGAAGGAATTATGTATGGTCCAGGCATTGCTGATTAAGTGTAAGTCAGATTTTTTTACGATTTTTTATAAATTAACACTTTAAACGCGTTTTTCTTAAAACAACGTTTTCGAAACGCTTGTTGAAAAATCTCAGAAACTACTGAACTGATCCTTATGAAATTTTAACCACATATTCTGTACACTTATCGCTATATCTCTTACCAGAATTATTGCAACATTTTAATTTTTACTATTTTTTTTTGACAAAAAACACGTTTTTTAATTATTTTTTGTCCGCCATTTTGTTATTTTTGCATATAAATTAATGTTAGAGATACGGGATATAGCCACTGTCACACTAAATCTAAAACCATTCAATTTTTTTGTTTCAGATGGGCCGTTATTCAGATTTTTTCAACAGCGCACACCTACCTATACTTTTTGAGGACTCCTGTTTACCTGGCATTTTCACACTAAAAAAGTGGTTAAAATCAATAAAATTTTTTTTTTGTAATTTACGAATATTTTTGTTAAGCCTAACAAGTTTTATATCAATAAACATAACAGTATCCTTAAAAAAATTAATAAAAATAGCATTTTTTTCATGCATCCAAAGTAGACAGAGCCCTTAATGTTTTGATTCCTGTTTTGTTCTGTGGAAATAAATTCAAAGTAACATTTATTGTGAAGTCTGGTTTTTTGGCCGGATATTTCATGATCTATATGGTTGGTTTCCCTCCGGGATATGAATAAAATTAGTAAATATTAAAAAAAAAAATTTAAATGGGGTTTTGGATTTTTTGTGATATCATAGGGAAACAAGAAACCACCAATGTACTTGTCCAGGTTTTTTCCCCCGGGAGGGGATTTTTGCTATTTGATATCACTTCTTTTTTCTATAGTATTTTCATATATTTCGCTTTATATAGACTCCAATAGAGCCTGTATATAACAAAAACACTTACAACGTGTTTGCATCATTACATCATCGATTTATTTCAGTGACAGGAATCAGTACTGTGCACACTACTAATTCGACACAAGTGAATGAGACAGATTTTCTACCATAAATTCATTGTTATTGAGGTTGTTTAAATATAGGAGCGTTTCGTTCCTGTGATAAGAAAAAAAGTTATGTTTTCAAACATTTAACTACAGACTCGAAGTATTTTCGAGATGTTAGTAATTCGTTGATAGGTTATTATTCGATTATAGGCAAGAACGTGTTATAGAAGAGACCTCAAGTACCAGTTTTTTCCTCAAGGCAAAAATTCAGAAAATAAAATACTTTATCATTAGCTTTCAAGTTGTGTATTAGAATAAGTCATTCAGGGGCGAAAAGGCAGCGAGAATATTAGCAATTTCGGTCTAAGCTATAAATAGATAATTATATTTAACTTTACTGTCAGGAGTCTCAGAATTATTATTCTTTCAAAGATGAAATGACGGAAGAATACGATGCATCATCCTTGACTTACAAATTGTTTTATAAAACATAGAAAAAAATTAGATTAAAAAAAATTCGGCCGAAGTGCTTGAGGAATGTTTTTTCACTTAATTTACATAATGTATCGGTCATGGTGATAACCTCGCCAAGTGCTTCGGCCGAAATTCTTTTTCATCTAATTTTTTTTCGTTTGCAATATTTTTTTGCTTCGGACACTTATTGATACAGAGTTTTTATTTTCATTCTGGTTGGTAAAACAACTGCATTTTCGAACTTGATTCTTTTCTCTATCAACATTTAACATTATTTGAAGATTTTATGTCACACGATAAAGCCTCCCGTACTTGGCCACATATATTTTAGTATAGCTCAATTTATTTTATAACTTTTTGCGAAAACCAACCTTACCTTTTCGCGAGGATTAACTCATTTTGTTTTGTGTGCTTTGAATTTATTTGATACATTTTTTAAGAGTGGTCACTTTTCCTACTTTTTGATAGGATTTGATTTTCTCAGGGATTTTTGCGAGAAAGGGTTTTTGCAGTGTATGTATATTCGTGGATAAATATGGGAACGGCGGTCAACAAATGTACTTGTCCAGGTTTTTTCCCCGAGGGGGATTTTTATGCATGATATGATTCGTTTTTTCTCGTTCTTTTCAAACATCTCGCTTTATATAGATTAGAAAAAAGTTATATTGGGAAATTATCGCTTTTTCATTTCCAAACCCTGCCTCTTCTACTTCGAGTCAGGTTTTTTCCCCATGAAATAAAGGGACACGTGTTTTGGAATTTTCAATTTGGCATTTTTTTTTATTCTCGAGCCAGTCAAATTTTTTTGACATTTCGATTTACCCTTCTGGAATCAGGCTAAAATAAGTCGGGAACTGGGAGTCTGATACAAAAATTTACAAAGCTTTTGAGGGCAAGGTTAGAGCAGTCAGAACTTTTCCATAGAATTTGTAGCTATTTAAATTTGTGTTTATCAAAGAAACATATTAAATAGCAGTATCTCCTTGTTATATTTGTAGATTTGTGGTAAAAAATATTACGCTTATTTCAGCTTGTTGATAAAAATGGAGAGATTTTTTTCGAAATTTTTCATTTTTGATTAATGATAAAATAAAAAACCAGTTTCACGTATGTTTAGAGAAAACATATCGAATCTATTGTGAAAAAAGTTCACGCATTTTTTCATTCTTATTTTTATTAACAAGGTGGAATCATGATTATTTTTCAATACCATTGAAGAAGTTACTACCACGAAAATAAAAAGTTACAACTATTTCAATATTCTCATTCATCATAGAAAAGTTCAAATAGTATGTTATGGGAACTCCAAAACAATATATTGAACAAAGCGGACAAACTCAGACCAGAATCGTACCCAAGAGTTATTTAGTTGTATTAGTCACATTAGCTTTGAGCAAATTTTGATACCATCAAAACCAGGAGCGACTGTAGAGAAAAACCTTTGGAATAAAACTTTTTCAATTTATTATGCCATAATCAGAGCTAAAAAGTGGAAATATACTTAGCACACATGTCTCCTCTTCACAAAATGTTCAAAGTTTGTAAATATCGGCTACATTTCAATGATACAAATTTTGATACTATCAGGAGAAGAGCACCCGAAGACTTTCTGAAACAACTTTTTAAATTTATTATGCCACAACTAAAGTGGAAAAGTGAAAAAAACATAGTGCACTTTAAGTCCAACAAAGTTCAGAAAATTTGGATGTATCATTCAGACAGAAAGTGGAAATACTTGGCGCACATGTCGCTTCACAAAATGTTAAAAGTTTGTAGGTATCGGCTACATTCCCATGATACAAATTTTGATACTAATAGAAAAAGAGGACCCCAAGACTTTTTGAAACCACTTTTTGAATTCATTACGCCACAATCAATATAATATATTAACATGATATTTGTCAATACCATTGAAGAAGTCAATACCATGAAAATCAGAGGTGACAGTTATTCTCATATATTCTAACTGAATTTCAAAAAGATCAAATAGTATGTTATGGGTACTTCCAAAAAATATATTGAACGAAGTAGATAAATTCAAACTAAGATCCTGCCCAAGAAAATGGAGTGAGTTATTCAGAGAATGGAATAAGGATAGTTGTATCAGTTGCATTAACTTCGCGCAAATTTCGATGCCATCAGAACCAGAGCGACCATAGAAGGAAATTTTTTAAATAAAAATGTTTCAGTTTGATGCCACATCGGAGCCCAACATGGAAAATACTTAGCACACATGTCGCTTCACGAAATTTTCAGTTTGTAAGCATCCGCTGCATGCCAATGATACATATTTTGATATTATCAGAAAAAGAGCACCCAAAAACTTTCTGAAATATATTTTTTTGATTTTTATTTTGCCAAAATTAATGCGGGAGCGTGAAAAAACATGACGCCCATTTAGTCCAACAAAATTGAAAAATTTTGGATATATTCGTTGCGTTCTGAAGCCAGAAATTTTTATCCCATCCAAAAATGTGCATCCAATGACTTTTTGTAACAATTTTTTAAATTCATAATACCACAATCAAAGATGAGAAGTGGAAATACTTAGCACACATGTGGCTTCACAAAATTTTCAAAGTTTGCAAGTATCCGCTGCAGTCCAATTATCTATATTTTGATACTATCAAGAAAAGAGGACCCGAAGACTTTTTGAAACAACTTTTTAAATTTATTATACCAGAACTAAAGAGGGGAAGCAAAAAAACACAGCGCTCTACAAGCCCAACAGAATTCAAAAATTTTCGTTGTATCCAATGGGTTTCGAAGACAGCAATTTTGATCCTATTCAGAAATGAGCAGCTAAAGACTTTTGTAACAAATTTTACAATCCATATGCCACAGTCCGAGCCGAAAAGTGGAAATACTTGGCAAACATGCCGCTTCACAGAAAATTCAAAATTTTCAGGTATCCGTTGCATTCCAATGATACAAATTTTGATACTATCAGAAAAAGAGCACCTGAAGAATTCCTGAAACAACTTTTTGGAATTTATTATGACACACCTAAAGAATAAAAGTGAAAGAACATAGTGCTCATTGGGTCTAACAAAATTCAGAAATTTTGGATGTCTCCATGGTGATTTGCAGATCAAAATTTTGATCGCATCAATAAATGAGCAGCCGAAGACTTTTTGTAATGAATTTTTTAATTAATAATGCCACAATCACAGACAAAAAGTGGAAATACTCAGCATACATGTCACTTCATAAAGTTGTCAAACTTTTTAGGTGCCTGCTGCATCTCAATGATACAAATTTTAATACCATCAGAAAAAGATCACCCGAAGACTTCTTGAAACAACTTTTTGAATTTATTATGCCACAACCGAAGCGAAAAATAACTTAGCATACACTGGGCCATAAAATGTCTTAAAGTTCGGATGTACCCATTGCCTCACAATGACAGATATTTTTATCCCATCCATAAATGGGCAAGAAATTACTTTTTGTAACAAATTTTTGAATTCATGTTGCCGCAGTCAAAGTGAAGAAGTAGAAATATATAGCACACGTATTGTCCAATGAAGTAATGAAACTTGGAATGGATCCTTGACCTTGGTATGCGTACCAAAGAGATAAAAAATGGGACCGAAAGACACAACCAAACTGAATAAAGAAAAATATGACGACTTATTAAAATAATGATGATACAATAAATCTAATTAGCACACATTCATTTGATTAAAGTTTTCGGTTGTTTATTTGAATTCATCAACATATATACAATATTTGCGTGTTCTTGCCTTATTTAAGAAATAAAATTTCTGATTAAAAGAAAATTCGAAGTTATAGGTTAACGAACTTATTTTTCTCGCAGCTGTGTAATCAAAACATTTATAAATATTTTTGACACACGTATAATTTTATCGTATAAATTCAATGCGTAACACTTTTTTTTCCACTGAACATCGAAATAACTTTAATATACACAAATTCGCATTTGCCGTTTATCAACACTCAGACATTTAAAGTTTTTGACTCTTATATGTATATATCACTGAACCTCAAAAAATTGTTTTTCCGAAATGTACACTTATGGTCCACACGTCCTGCACTCAACACTTCTGAAACTAATAGGTTAAAACATTACCGATATTTCGAATGAACTTCGAAATAACTTGAAACTCCCACATCCCGCACTTTATATGAAACTCCAATCAAACTTTCAAAAATATCATACACTGCTTGAAAAATACATCCGTAAACTGAAGCCCGCTGCACACGATGCTATTTTCGTGGTAGAAAGCATGCGTGTTGTACTTTCGGAAAGCGCACGCATAATTTCTACCACGAAAAGTAGCGTTGTGTGCAGCGGGCTTTACTTACGTCTGAAATTCACTGGTTATAGGTGTCGTCAGAACCAACCAATCAGAAACTCGAGAGAGATCAAAAGGCATTTGATGGTGTTATATACAGACACGTCAAATTATTGAATGTGTTAGTAACTTTTGCGTAATTTTCAGCCCGTGCAAAGTTTTTTCTCAGCAATTACGCCACCGATCATGCTGATTTTGGGCTCAATCGAATGAGAATTTCTTAATGAGTTTCCAGTTCAATTTCCAAGGCATCTCATGGCTCCTGAGCTTCGTAATTAAACGAAATGACGTGCCAATTTTACCCCCACCACAGCGAATCGTTTTATTCAGAGATAATATAGTCTCGGCGAGCCTCGGGCCAGCAGACGACAGAGCTGTCAATGTACTTGTCCCGAGACTCTACCGAGTCTCTTGATATGCTCTTCGTGAACGAAATGTTTAGCGAAATTTTGATTAAAAAAAAAAATGGCGATTTTTCCGAAAAATTTGATTTTTAAGGTTCCAAAAATTAGGTTTTGACCCAAAAAATATAAATTTTGATCCAAATGAAAATTCCTTCGTTCATGAACAAGGTATTATAATTAGAACCAAGCTCGTGAAAGATTCAAATCGATCGGTTAAATTGCTTTCGAGAAATCGTGATCACCGCAACAGCACTTTTTAAAAAACATTATTGCGAGATAATCGCGTTTAAAGTCGTCGATCGCTGCGCTCAGAGCCTCGCACTCTCAGGTAGCGCTCGTAAATATATTCGTTCTAGTGCTCAGATCTTTACAATATTTTGGGAAAACGTTCTTAAGATGATGTACTTTGAGAAAATGCAACAAAAAAATTTTCCATTTTTTCAACCCGAACAACTAGATATAACCCCTTAAGTCAAGTTTATGAAAATTTTTATTCTTGAATCCTGAAAAAAAACGAAAAGATCATCAAGCAAATGCACCGCGGCTCATAAAGCTGATGCTGCCTGATGTCTATATTTTTTACAATGCTCCCGGGAACGCTGTACGTTAAGATTATCGGTAAAAGTCAGGCTGTCGTTACTGGGGCACACTGTACGTGCACAAACGCAGAGAAACTCACTTACACAGAAAAGGGCGCACATACATTGAGGCGGCTATGTACTATAAATACATTAGTGTACATAGGGATGGTGCTATGGTGCAGTGGGATTATTCTTAGGGTAGGGTACGGTTCGCAGAGCAAAAAAAGTGCGAACGAGACTGAGAGGAAGACGAAAAGGAAGAGGGTGAGAAAGAGAGTGAGTGGGAGAAACGAATGCAGCGAGGGTGCACCGAGAGAGGGTTTGCTAAGAACACAAGGGTTGTGACGAAGGTGGTGGTTAGGTTAGAGAGGAGAGATCGTACGCTAAAGAGTAGAAGTATAACGGGGTTGATGTGAAAGAGAGAACCACTGGCTTGATGTTAGAAAAAAATATATATGTGTATACATGTTTGACTACGTGTGTGTGTGTGTATGTGTGTGTCTGTGTGTATGGCTGTGTAGATATAGCGGGAGAAAGGAGAGGCGAGAGGGTATGTCTTATAGGGAGATAAAATAGAAGAACATGACGACCTGGTAAAAGAAGAGAGACGAAGCGATGTAGAGACGAGAAAAAACCGAGAGGAGCAAAAGGGGTTAGGAGGGGGTTTAGAGGAAAGACTCGACGCGTATAGTGGATGAAAGGGTTTGGTTTCGCATGCGAAAATGCGTAGAAGATGGCGGGTGACACACAGAGAGGTAGACACAGAACTAGAGAGAAAGAGGGAGAGAAAAAGAAGAGAGAGAGCGTCATGAACGCTCACCAAGCACTCGCCAGGGCACTGCACTCTCTGGTGCATTGATCCTACATGAGACGCGCTAGGGGTTGCTCGCGAGAGGTGCGTATAGTGTGTGCACCACGAACACTACCCTAACGGTGCTACCCTCATTTTTTCCTTCTTCGCTTCTCCCGTCGCTTCTTTCCGTTCTTCTAGCTCACTCCTGTTTTTTCTAAGCTTTTTTCTCCCTTTGCCTTCGTTTCATTTCGTAGAGTCATGAAATAGATACAGACAGACACATACACGCAAGTCGATCCAAATGAAGCTTCGTTTTTGTGCGTATTTGCACTTTCATTGTTATTCAGCGAGAATTCTACGAGTAACAACAATGGTTCACAGTATCCGAGAAAACAAAGCCAATCCTACTGATTTACGATTGGAATTTGATGCGGAGTTGAAATGTCTGAATTTATCTCCAATACAATGGAAAGTTTAAATTTCATGATTACTCGTTTTCGGAAGGAATGTTCCGGAATGCAGAAAAGTTCATCAATCTAAAAAAATGCCTTTGTTCACTCCGTAATACCGTTAAAAGAAATCTCAAGATATAAAAAAAGGCTCAATATTTTTTTCCGAATGATAGCCGAATTTCATAACGCGATTTCGTTGGTTTTATACTTTAGTCAGAATATCTCACGTACAGTTTGCGTTGAGCAGAGGCATAAAAATTTAATCTCCGAACAGACATGATACGACTTTCTACCCTCGTGAAGTTTCCATCTCTTTTTTTCATCATTTTCTTGCCGTCATCGCATTGCCAAGCATTTCGTGATAATGGATATAAAAGATGAAAGGAGTCCACGTTGCCTAAAATGTAGTACAAGCCATTTCCCCGTGTGTAAGTTATTCCTTAGCAAAGGCCACATCCCAGTATCATCTCTTGTTCCTGGTGTTTTTACCTTCTTCCTTTCTTTTCTTTTGCTTATTCTCTTTTTACGGGGGTGCTGCTACACGTATAAGTTTTTCAGTATATACATATTTCCTTATTATTTTTATTTTCTGCACCCTTTTTGTTTCTTTATTTATACGTTTTTATTATTTTTCACTTTTTTTATTTTTTGAAATACCTACCTACGTTCACAGTTCAGCTCTGGCGAGCACGGCGCCAACCTCATACGCATCACATGTACAATGGCGATACGCGGCTATAACTCGAGAAGCCTCGTCGCGCGGAGACTCGTGTTCGTAACGACCGGTACTTGTGCGTGCGTCTCTGAGGTACTCTGGGTGCGTATGCAACGAAAGGGAAAAAAACAAGGTAGAAGAAGAAGAAATAAAGACGAAAAAAAAGAAAAAAAAATTGAGAACGAGGGGTAGTTAAAGCTTCCCCATTTGTGAGAATCGTATACGCGACTTCGCACAGCCTGAGAAATAGTGAGGGTTGCATATTGCGGCAAAAAAAAAAAATAAAAAAGTAGAGAATTTTCATTTCGCTCCAACGAGAAGGAGTGAGTGGAGGAGGACGATGATGACAACTTAGGACTGAGAAGACATTGGTACATGTGTACCGATATATGGGACTTTTCAGAACGAATGACTTAGAACACTTTAAATTCAGTTCACAATTTTTAATATTGTTTTTTGGATCGTGGAGAAAATCCAGTTTAAAACAAAAATATATTCTAGATATTAGCTACGATTCGTTATATTTTTTTTTAAGCTGCGGATACGATTGTAGCGACGAATTTCTTTGATTTTCACGTATACTTCCAGTATTTTGATGTTCGAATGCTCGAAAGTTTGGTCTGTTAAGAAAATAAGAATTTTGTATATATGGTTGGTATGTTAACAGGTTCAGATTTGTAGTTTTGTCCATTTGTCTGAGAATTCTCCATAGATATGAGACCAGAAGCCATGAAGCGTTGTCACGTAGTGCGTGAGAGACGAAGAGCAAAAGCATAGAGAGAAAAGGCACCCTTTCCGCGATGTACGCACCGGAGTGTTCGCAAAGGAGGGGAAAAAAGTGCGTGAACTGTGAGTGGGCATAAAAAAAAGAAAAAAGGGGCTCAACATATATGCAAAATCCCGTGAGAGGATCACGCGTCGACGACGTGAACGGGAGAAACTCATTAAAATAAATAAGCGAAGTATGTATTAATATTACACGCGTGTGCTTCAGTACATCAACAACTTTATGGAACGCACGCGGTTTTAATTTTACCGCATTTTCATGTATAAAAAAGGCCGAGGGGAGGGGGGATGGGGGGCAAGAGAGATGAAAAAAGTGCGTTACGCGCAACAAGAAAAATCTTTCCTCTCGCGGTAATCCGCTCTGAATAACACACCTCAGAGGTGAGAGCCAGAGTACAGCGAATAAGAGTTAATGCGTCGTATCCGATTAGCAGAGAAAAAAAAAAGTAAAGAGGGCTCTTTTCTATGTTATGCCGACTTTCGTACAAAATCCTCAAGCGAGTCAATTTTAAGGGGGGCAAGAACACTATAACATTTCTACCTCGTATTTTGCGGAAAATGATGGAACTATATATTATCCGACTTATGAAAAGAGGATTTTGCGAAGAGAACATTTCCGTAATCAGCATCATGGAAATGTCGTTAAAAAATCAAATATGTACATTTTAGTTTCAGTTTCGACGATCATATAATTCACTTCGTATATTTCAACGATATTAAATATATTGTGATAAAAACTTATATCGAACACATTTTTTTGATGGAGGGTAATTTAAATATTCGACAGCACGTATGGAATTATTTATTTAGCGAAGTCTAGTCGAGAAGATTTACAAATTTTTTTTCTTTACGTTTTTTGCTCATTCCCCTTCGCACCTATTTTCCTTGATATATCCTCATTTTTCCAGATTTTATAATCCGGCTTAGTAAAATTCTCTCAGCACGTTAGAATATGGAACCATACTTTTTGTTGTTTGAAGTTAGAACCATTAGGCCAAGAATAATTATGATGGATGAAGTGTTGAGTGACAGGAATGATAGAATTTACGGGAAACGTCGACCGGATTTGTGTTTTATAAAATTGAAATGTAAAAAAATGGATTCTTTTAAAAAATATTCGGTGTAATTGTAACTAATCCTAAAAGGTACTGTAATATTCATAATCAAAAAGAATTATGATTTATTCCTGAAGGGTATTGCAAATGATCTTTTATATCCAACGTACGAATAATTGTAATGAATTTTCAAAATCAATTCAACCATCTACAGCTCGCAGATATTTTCATGAGACTGAAAAAAGGATTGTGATCTCACAGAAACGAACGACGCACTCTGGGATAAAAAAAGATAAGGAAGCTGAAGAGTCGATGATTATTTTAGAGCATGACGTGCACGCCCTGCCTCTCAAACTCGCGGGGATAAGAAAGAGGTGTGCTTGCAGAGAGTACACGTCCAGGATCTTTCTTTGCCGACATATATATGTGATAAAACGTGAAAGGGCGTTTTGTGTGTGTGTGTGTGTGTGTTCGATACTGTGGTTCATGGGCGTGTATTTCTCTCTTTCTCTATGAGTTGGATCTCTCGTATATACGGTGGCCATGTGGTCACCCTTGGTGAGCTCGAGAGACGAAGGCAGAAGCATCGAGGAGCGTGTACACCGATCCCGGTGGTCCAATGTATTTAGAACTTGGAACGCGTGTGCACGAGTGGCTGTTACTAACGTCCGGGGTTGCTCGTGCACTTCTCGTCTGGACCAGCCACATATTCTCCACTCCACTATGTATCCAAAGGCTTATATATCACGATAAAGGCCCATGGGAATCGTAAACTTAAGAGAGACGTCTAATATCCTATATATTACTGTCCACTTTCGGTTTTCTATCTCATATCTCAATGTTTCTCTCCTCCTTTTAATCTTTTTCGCTCTCTTTTCCTCTCTCGCTCTCTCCCTAGTTCTGTATATCCCAAAGCTTCGAGACAACCGACATACGACTAATTGAAACTTTAAATGATGTCATCTCGATCCCTAAACGACGAGCTTGCCGAACTTCAATCGAGAGATCCTCTCCGAGGCAAAACTCCATCGTGCACCTTGCACATGTACCTTTTTCCAAACTTTGCTCACCCGAAAAAAGTTCCATTTGCTCGTCGAAACAGTACCGTTCAACTTTCGACAAGACCAATTTACCAAATAAAGAAAAACGAAGATAGTTTTATAGTTAACTATTTAAACGAGTTTATTCTACACAGGACTCTTTTTATTTCCTTGAGCCATTTTCCTTTTGATAATTTACGGTTAGGGAAAAACTTTAAAATATTAAAATGATTTACGAGGCATTTTGAAATAATTTCACTCGCTTTTTAATGCAGCCTCGATAAAATTTCTTACACAAAGTTACGGTAAATAAATTTGTTTAATTTTTACGATAGTTTTGTTCAGACGACTTTTGTCGTATAATGATGCTTCTCTATGCGAAAATAAAATTATTATTTTTTTACGGATTCGTGTGAGCGAATAAATGCCGCAAAAGGAATTTCTTCACATGCGAGCTTTGCCCTCCGGAAGGCTCTTCGAGAATTGCATAATTATCTACGCATTCGTTCGTTCCCGTTTCCCTCTCATTCTCTCGACTCTCTTAGGGAGTCGCACCCTTTTTCTCCCTCGAGATCATTTTGCTGGTACTCTCTTCGTTTCTCTCTCTCTCTCTCTCTCTCTCTCTCTCTCTCTCTCTCTCTTTCTGTCGCCATTTTAATTAATATTAATTGAATGCCGGTTTGTACGCGCTTATGGCAGTCAGGAGCGATGTGATCATACATATAGCGTGTGGCAATGAGAGAGATAAGAGTCGATGCAATAAAGGCAGGTGAAAATACACACGCTTGACTTCGCTTCGTAATTGCGTTAAACCGCGTTAAACATATTTACCATGGTAGCTCAAAAGTTACGCTTAATGAATATTCAAATGAAATTATGATTTTATAATATCTTTTTCAGGAAACAAATATAAGAAAATTTTATACGAGCGTTAATGGAACACTTTTATTTTTAAACAAATGAGAAGCTTCGTAAATCGAAAAAATCTGTCGGTGCTTTAGTTATCCAATATATTTCGTGATCATTGAAAAAATCCCAAGCACATCTGAATACATCAAAGTGAATAAATAAAATTCTACCTGACGTTCCATAAAATTTTATACGTGATCGAAAAATGTAAAGCCCAATCGAATAATCTTGGGCGTTGCAAATTTCGTGTGAAAATAAAAGCGACACCTGTCTTGACCGTTCTCATTCCACGATCGAGTGTTTCGTAAAATGAAAATAAAAACACCAAGTCCAAGATACAAGATCGAGACGTTCTTGGGAGAGACGAGAGAAGGAGAGAAAGTATACAGGGGCTAAAGAAATTGAAAGACAGAGAGCAAGTCGAGTTGGAAGCGGTTTGTCCTGTCAGCGTTTGGATCCTCGAATGCCAGCTTAAATTTTGCTCTGTAAAAGGTGTGCTTGCACCTTCGTCTGGAAGACCCTTTTCTATCTTACTTTGCGATTTTCTCTCGCGGACAGTTTGATCTAATCTAAACATTAAGGGTTACAAATCGTTAATTGTCACGCGAGGAATTTCATGACCGTTTTCTTCAACGCGATGCACACGAATGTGTTAAACGTCACGCGAATATATATAAATACATTTTTCTGCAATGGTATTCTACTGGGGAGTAGAATCAATTGAAAATATATTTATAAGCGAAAAGAACTGTATGCCGAAACATGTAACGCATTAAAATTCCATGAAATTTGCTTCCATTATATTAAATCAATTTACATTTTGAAAAATGTTACCTATCTATTTTGGTAAATGGATATCGATTTTTTAAATTACAAAAAAAAATAACAATATGATCGACTGAACAGATGGAAAAAGAGAGGAAAAAATATAGCTGCGAAGGGGTTGAAAAAAGGGAACCGAGTAATTGTATCGTGTCGTTAACCAGCGTGCGTCGTTGCTAATAAGTCATTAAGGGATGACTCTCATGTTCTGTGTTGCACACGCACAGTCATCGGGAGAAAGAAAAAATAAAAGAAAAAACACGTATATATTCAGCGAGGATCGCGGTTCTTCGCACGTCGTTGCGTACACGCATCGTTGCCAAGGGAAAGGACGCACTTCCATTTTTTTCCAACGACCATAAGATACCCCAGTATGTCGACATGTACATATAAATGTGTGTGTATAAGGTCATAGTGCATGCGTGCGTGAATAAGACCCCCTTAATACGGGGAGGGTTGCTTGTTAGCGACACCCCCGGCGTCAGATGAGAGTCCTCTTTCTATACCCTTCACTATAGATACGCATACGTATACATATGTGTATATGTATATGCTCACATCCCCTTAAGCATAGTATTCGTGTATATTATCAGTGTGACACTACCCTCTACAAAACTTTTCACCCGATGAAGCCGACTACTTGTTCCCGACATTTAACAATACATTTCTGATGGTGCGAATACACTAAACCAGTTGACACGAACGAAGGTCGAAGAATTTTTTCCGTTCGCGTGCCTTGGAATCTTACACCGTTACATAAATTCTTTCAATTTGACTTCATAATCATTCGATATTTTTTGACTAATTTTCATAAAAATACTATTTGGTTTTTTTTTAAATATCAAACCCATAGATTAAAAACAATCGATTACATATAAAATTTCACGTTTACATACGAATTCGGAAATGAAATTGAAAAAAAAAAAAAAAATCAAAAATACTATTTAACTGCGATACGAGAATGAGAAAAATTTGGAAAATGCATTCTTTCGAGTTCTGTGTCAACGTCGCGTAAGCAGTATGCAACGACAAGAGGGCGCCCTAGTGAGGCACGGCAAACACGAGAGGAGGCTCGAAGATTGCCTCTTTTACCGTTTGTGTGTTCTCGTCGGCATTTCTATTTACTTTATGGCGATATATCGTTGTATATATATCGAGAAAGCGTGATTTACCGTACTCGTTGAATACTCGTTCGGGCTCCATGCAGTTCGACGAAAGACTGCGTACACATATACATATATATTTAATATACTTGGAATACATACTTATACATTAATGATTATATATGTATATACATATAAATGCATATATATGTATATAATCGACTGTGTACAGGAGCCTACGATTCCATACGAGAGATCTCGTCGCGACTACCTACGCGCTTACAATTTGCATAATTTTCTTTATATGGATTTATATACACCGATAAATAATACAAACGCCGATTTATGTCGTGCACGAGAAACGTGAAATGGCTACGGACACAAGTACCGTATCGATAAATGTATACACGGTTAAAAAGTAATGACGAAAGTACAACGATCGAGTCTGTATATTGCCACAATCACGTGACACAAATGAAAATGATTATAAATATTTACGAGCACAAATTGTTGCACTTTTCACGATGACCTCCGATTAGGTTGATTATGATCATAGAAACCTTTTGATTCTAATTGGAAACTACAGCCAGGAATTCGTTTCCATTGTCGATGTTTTTCTCCGCGAAGGAAGGCATATATCGTGAGATTGAAAGATTACTCAAGTCAATTAGTCAGTCGCGAAGAAGTTCGTGAGAGTTACTTTCGACAATTGATGAGGCTATAGCAATTTTTTGTTTCTTGGAAAATTCAGTTAAAGTCAGTAGCATTACGAACGACAATGTGTTTACGAAATGGCGTCCCAACGAAGTCGAAAGTTCCACTTGAACTTTTAAGACGCTCGAGTACAATCGCACATTCGCACGAATCACGTGGAATTAATTATCGAAGACAATTACGAGCTGGGTTCGTGGACGCGCAACGACCTCGACAACATTACCAAGTAATGTACAGGGTAAAGAGAATCGAAGGCTGCCGACTTGGGTTGACGTGAAAACGGAAAAGTTCAAAGTGAGCACCGGGGCCCGCGAGTTTAGATCGAGTCTTGTGTTTGCACAACGTATGCCGAGAACATATACATGTATGTATATGTACTCGGTAACTCGGCTTTTCTTCGTGTAACTAGAATTGGTATTAGTGTGCTCCTTCGCTTTCGAGCAGTGCTACTAACGGTAAGTACAGCCTCTGAGACCATAGAGCCAAGTTAGCTAAGTTTCTCGCTATACGGTCGCTTATAGTGGACAACAGCGAATACGTATATAGATACATACATATATATAATGTATAAACAGACACAAAGAGATATCCGGAGGCTTTGACTACCAGCAGTCGTACCTGCTTGGCTGGTACAAGTATTTGCTGAGTTCCTATGTCCCTAGCATGTCCATCTTTCCCATTCTTCGTTTTGCCCCTTCTCTGTGACCTGCTCGTATGAGCCTTTGTCCCGATCGAGCCGCAGCTACTGCAATTCTTTCGCATACGTCTCTCGCAATTCTCCTTATTCATCGTAGGGCCATATGGACGAGAACTCCACATTGGAATTATCGCGATTATGTACGCAATGATTTTTCATGACGTCCCATCCAATCAATAAATGATGATTCTAGAAAGACGACAGATTTTCCATTAAATATAGTCCAAAGAGAATGATCGAATATGACCAGAGTTTCTAGATTTGGTAAATTAGTTGATGCGGCGAATCAGTCTCTTAGCAAAAGAAGAAATAAGGGGTCTCTCCAGGGTTCACGATATTCTCACGTCCTTAGCGCCGCCTTACGTGTGCACGAAGTTCCGCGCTTCTGGGCTGCTGTTTATCCGCTTTCAGTTGAATAACGTATATATACATATAGATATACAGGAATAGCACATCAATGGTAACTCTCAGGCACTGGGTGTAGAGTACCACTTCTCAGCCAGGAATGGGCAATTGTTCTTATATTCCCGTCAGCGTCACTTTATCTATCTTTCTCAATCATTGTTGTCTCATCGTCTGTTAACCGCGCATGAGCCTCGTTCATTCCAAGTGCCGTATCGCCCGAGGTAGACAAAAACTTCCGTTTACCCGATCCTTGACGCATTATCCGGTAGAACGAGACTCTCGGTAAACGCGAAGATCATCTTTGAAGCCTTCAAGAACCAGCGCTGCATCGCAGAAGGGACAATTTCCTCCGACAATCAAACGCAGTGACGATCTTTTTGCCCGTGATCGCCGGAAGAAATGAGTAATGAATGTGTCTCCTGTTTAATCACTTTTCAACATATTTTCCTTTGGATTATTCTGTTGGGAGGCTTTTTTATTCCACTTCCGTTTTTATTTCGTCGCGATATTTCCGTCCTCTCCATATCTTTCCGATAAATCGACTGAGCTATAAACGCGTCTCTATCGAACAAAGACTTTAACACGTCGAATAGCATCCCTATTCACGTCACCAAATAGCTTCACAGACCGCCTGCGGCATCTGTATTACCGTCGAACCCTCTTACCGTCGTTAAATCACGATTTTGCGAGCGAACCGGGCAAAAGCCATTCATACCAAGTTACGATCGTACTGATATCGTTTGCCCTTACCAAGTCTCTTGAATAAATATACTTGTATTGTATATATATATGTATATATATTTATGCTGTATACGTATATGTTTTTATACATATGTTTATATTGAGCGCGATGTTCTCTGACTACTTGACGATCCGATAGAGAGAGAAACCAAGAGCTTTGTATGGGATCATACATAGAAATGACTTATTTAAACCGCCATCGTATACTTTGCAATATGTACGATGTATAACTCGTTTATTGAAATGCTAGCTTGGACAACTGCATTAAGAAGACAGGTTGTGAAAATTGCAATCGATAAAATTCTATCTTTTATTTTGCATTGCCATTATATATTGCAATAGGTTGAATTAGAAAAATTATATGATAATATTATAAAAAATTAACTAGCTCGAAGTTTTTAAAGCGAGTCTCTACAGGACGCTTTTACAGGAAGCACCGCGATTCTGCCTGTTTTCGAAAATTGTTTCTTTAATATTTATTAAACGACAACATTTTGGAGGATTATTCGGGTTCACGTATTTTTAAATTTCTTTTTTTTCTACTAATTACTTTATTTCTACTAATATTTGCGACTAATTAGAAACTCGTAGCCCAAAGCGTATTGATAATATTAATATTTTTTTTAATCGTTGCACCAGAAAATTCAACATTTTTTCGCACACATTTTTGATGCTCAACTGTTTTTTTCGCAGTCGCTGTCGAGTGATACTAGTAATATTGGAATAAAATTCTGGTGACATTAGAGATCTGTCGTGAATGTGACAGGCGAACAATATTTTGATATGAGTTTTGACTTTTTGTTAGAGTAATAGTCGTGAGATTATAAAAATCGTGGACGTGATAGCTGGCTCAAATATTTGAAATAGTTTTGGCTTTTGATTAAAGCGACAGTTGTGCGTTTTGGTTATGGATAAAATGATAGTATGAAAATCCAGTGTCATTTATATTGATGGTGATTAGCCTCGTCAGTTTTGTGTTTAGTTAAAATGATGGTGCGGGAATGAAGTGTCATTTCATTTGAATATACTTTTTTACCGACCGGACGGTTCACGACGTTCTCAGACGGTAAAAATCTCGTAAACTATTATATATCTCGTGTACTCATGGCGGCTTAGTCGGTATTTTACATGGCTTCAAGCAAGAAGAATTTTCATTGGAAAAAAAATTGGCTCAAAGTAGATCGCTTATTTTTTGTTGCATAAATTTACACAATGTACTATGTATGATTAATAAACGTTATTATAACCTCGCTAAGCAATACGGTCGAAAGTTTTTTTTCCTTTCAAATTCTTTTAGCAGAAAACTTTGGTAGGATAAATTGGTTGTTTCGCAATCTCAAAAAGAAATACATGAACAAATATTCTATCAGAAACAAAATGCACAAGAAGTTTTGAAATGTAAAAATAATTACAATGAAAGAAACCTAAAACAAAATCAAGTGATACGAAATAATTTTGAGGGAAAAGATATTTGATTTAAGAAAAAAAAAATTCATAAGTACTTCACCAATTTTTTTTATCTATTGCTCATGAGATACAATTTGTGATCAATAAACGTTATAAAAGAAAAACTCGTGTACTACTTCGGTTAATTACGAAGATTGAATTCATTTAGACACTTCTTAGATCAATATTTCACAATGCGTTTTTAGTCCCGATATAGTCGCGATACAATACCTCGAAATTCGATCATGTATCCATTTTTAGCCGAAATCATAAAAAAATCGCTTCAGCGACGTTTAAAATTTTTATTCAGGATCCAATTCTTGAGAGAATCACTTTTTGATCAAATTTTATCATATTTTGCTGCAATACCGAAAAATACGTACACAATATAGACATGTTTAATTGGCAAGCTATGAATTTCATACAAAAAGTCAACAAATCCCCGCAAAAAAACCGCATAAATGCTGTAAAAAAAGTTGAGAAAAGTACATTTACTCCCTCAAAATAGTTGTTCCGGTAAAAAATTCCCTTCTGAATATGAAACCCTAACAAAAAGTTATAAAAGAGATTTACTCCCAAAAAACCAGCCTAGCAAATATTCTCTAATTCACATCAAATCTCTCGAATAATTATAAGCGATCCCCAGAAATTTTTTTTCCATAAATTAAAAACTCAAAAAAGTTTTAAGAGAGCCTTACAAAAATTTACCAATGAAATCATAATCTCATAAACGATGCCAATTCAAATCCAACCAAAAATTAAGTCTAAACTTTACAAAAATAAATTAAAACTATAAAAGCATTAATAGTAAAATACAAATGTACTATAGTACAATTGTTCTACATAAAAAGAACTAGAATAAAAAATAAGAATGAAAAAAAATCCAGATACAAAAAAAAATATCGAAGGAAAAAAATTAGATTAAAAAAAAAATTTCGGCAGAAGTACTTGGCGAGTTTTTTTGATTAATTCATATAATGTGCTTAATTTGATTCAATTCACTTAATTCACTCATGGTTATAAACTCGCCAAGTACTTCGGCCGAAATTTCTTGTTCAATTTAATTTTTTTCGTTCGAAATTTTTTTTTGTATCCGATTTTTTTTTCATTCTTATTTTTTATTGTGGTTCTTTTTATGTAGAACAACTGTACTGTAGTACATCTGTATTTTCAATTAATTGGAAGATTTTTTATTAGAGGTTAATAGGCTTTAATGCATTTTGCTATTAATGTTTTTATAAGTTTTAATTTATTTTTGTAAAGTTTAGACTTAATTTTTGGTCGGATTTTAATTGGCATCGTTTCTGAGATTATTGCATTGGTAAATTTTTGTAAGGCTCTCTTAAACCTTTTTTTGAGTTTTTAATTTATTGAAAAAATTTTTGTGGGGTTCTCCTATACGAGAGATTTGATGTGAATTGGAGAATTTTTGCTAGCTTGGTTTTTTTGGGAGTAAATCTCTTTTATAACTTTTTATTAGGGTTTCGTGTTCAAAATCGGTTATTCATAGCCTGATTCGTCTTAGTATATTCAGGTTTAGCAAAAACGTAAATTATCTTCCATGTCACTTTGAGTTATCCTCGTTTGCTTGAGGAAATTATTTTGCCATAACCGAGTCACGTACGAATCCTTTGTGGTATAACTTTTCTATGTATATAGTGAATGGTTCAGAGTGAATTTTGTGATCGAGGTTGAAGTAGAAACCAATATTACATCGGGATGGATAGGATCCGGACTGGAATGATTTGCACCAAAATCAAATAAGCACACGCAGCAGAAACCTTGACCTCATTCGGATGAGAGGGTTCTGGGATCACGTTCACTCATAAATATATAGATATTGGATGAAAATACATCAAAATCAGAGACTAAACAAAATATTGCAAAACAAATAATTCATTTTTTTGTATTCTGGTCATTTAAAAAAATTTACATTTATGAATCTATCGAGTGTTACAGGGGTGCTGAAGGACTTTCTCAGGGCACTGAGGAAATAAGAGAGAGGAAGGGTGAACTAGGCTACTAGATAAATGAATGCAAGCGTGACTCGCGTAATTAAATAATGTCATTCACTGGCGAGCGCACACGTTTGACGTTGCGATTATCATAATTTGATACCGACAGATCGGCTGACAAATTTATTAATCGAGATACGTGGGAATATGTAATCAAAGTGTGAATTAAACATTTTACATTATTTAATATTAATTTGACAAATATCTGGAAACCAAAATCGGCTACTTATGGAGATTTGCAATGAATTTTTCTCGATTATCAATGTGTATACGTATTCAAAAACACGCGTGATGAAACACGTGAAATATCTAATGGAAATTTTAACGGTGTTCCAATATCAGCGATGTGTGGTATTATACAAAGAGGAAATGAGAGAGAGAGGGCGATGGGACGAGGTGCGGGGGAGAAGCAAAGATAGCCTGAGGCCTTTAATCAACAGACTAATGTATGTCAAATTCATGGTTAAAGCACCAAGATGTCATGCTGGCATTATACACTACATTTCTAAACGCACACGATCAAGAATGAGTGAGAGAAAGAACGAAAGAGAGATAGAGAGGGAGAGACTTTAACCACCATAATACACGTTATGGCTTTTAATTCCATCTCTTCTCACCTCTTAATGGGCCGGAGACGATAACCCGTGAAATAAATGACTGTAGGAGGCGCGTTAGGATCGATTGGAAGAGAAATGTGAGAGTCTCGTGTGGGTAGGACATAGAAATTGATATATGTGAAAATGAAATTCATGCTCTTAGTTTCGCGCTTCGATTTATACAATTATAATGCATATATGCCGTTTTATATTGGGTTTTGAGCACGTGATGGAATTCATGAAGAACTCGGTACTATACGTATTTATATGTTTGTATGTGTGTATATATGATCGAGCAATTTGACTCCACGAGGTATAGTGGCAGGGGAGAGAGGAGAGGGAGCGGAAGCGTGAATATTGTGGTTAACGGTTTGTCTCGCTTCACGGTCCTTGTCGCGAACGAAAAAGAGCCATGTACGAGAGGAAGGGAGAGTATTTAACGAGCCGAAATAATCGTTCAGCCCAAAAGGGCCAAGGGCTCTCTGCTTTTTACTCTTTCTATCTTTCTCTCTCCCTCTCTCCCCCTTCCTCGAAAATGTTAGAAAAATAAGAGAAAAAGGGTCTAAAAGTGTGAGTCGAGTGTACATGAACGAGTGTAAAATTAAAAAATACATATATTAATAAAAATAGTATTGGTATACGTAAGAGGAGACAAATATCACGATTCACCCTTGATTTCGTGTTGCTTTAATGTTAAATACCTTGAAAAAAATAGCGCCCTCGCTTATGGAGAACCCGAGTGCTTTCAAATTTCTTCCACCGATTCGTCTCGCATTCACGATGCTTTTTCGTTTTTGCCGTTCTTTTCCACTCTCAGACTTGACGACTAAATTCCCGATTATGTCGCGATCATGAATACGCACATTCGTATTGAAATTCGATTTCTAAAAGAATTATTTAGCCAATCGGTCCGGATAACGAAGTGAAAATACGAATAACGGATAAACCTTTGTTTTGTTCGAAATTTCATTGGCCCTATAGCTACGTTATAAATATTCCTTGTTCATCAGGAATATTTTCCAGTGATTTTCAATTCGAACAATATTGAACCTTATATCCAGCGAACGTTGTTAAAAAAAGTTGACGGGTCTAATTAGAACGGCTTCAATTATTTTGTTCCGTTTCGAATGAAAATAATTCCCGACATCACTAAATTGTTAATTATTATTAAAATAAAGAAAGGATTAATTACGAGCTGTCTACATGTACATAAATACATTGAAAACATCAATACACCTATAAAATTCCATATCATTGTTCTCTTTTCTCCTCCGGGTGACACGTATAAGTTAAGAACTTGCATACAATTGAATCAGCTCGATGTAACGATATGATAGTCGTGCGAAGACCCCTGGATCGTTGAGGGAAAAAGTAAAAAAAACGTGAAAAAAGTAAAAAAAATCGCACTTGGTCGGCGGTATGGAGGTAAAAGTAGTGTAAGAGGGATATCGGTTGCACGCGGAGGGTATACGAGAGTATGAATGGGGCTTCCCTGATGGCGTAGTCAGGCCGAAAGGCCGCAACTGCAGTGAGAATCGGTAACGGTAAAAAAACAGAAAAAAAATGTACTAGCCACACGTACACGTACTCTGGGTTATTGGAAAGTCTCCCTCGTGGACCTTTTCTCCTATGCATATATGTATATATATATATATATATATATATATATATATATATATATATATATACACACACACACACACATATATCTGTACTTGTGGCTCATCCTGGTCGCGAATGAGATCGGTCTTCCTCTCAATGTGCCTTGATGTGGCTATGTGGTGACAAGAGAGAACTCAATGTCGAGCCCAGCCTCTTCTCAACCTCTCACCCTTATGATCCACTAGTTCGGTCCTTCTGCCAAGCCGCAACATCGCGCCGACTATCACCGCAAACTCCGCACACGCGGGATTTCCCTCCAGTCACGCGATTCAAACATTTATTTTTATTTCAAACGTCAATCGAGGGTCTTTGGGTACGAATTCAATACGAAAACACAACAAACGGCTCAACAGATATAGCGTCCAACTAAATTCGTTTCCTATCACGAAATTCTTAACAAATTATTAATTTGATACTTGCTCCCCGAGTATTTTGACCATCGGGTATTTGTGGGAGAATATGGGGAAGGGACGAATTTCAGACAGCAATTAAAGTGGGATTAATACTTTATTAATATTATTCTCCTTTAACCCGTCAACAGTTGCGCTATGAGACTTTTTCTCATACTTACATTAACCCATTAACGCCGAGGTGATCAGAATTTTTACTAACTTTTCAACGTGTTTATTTATTATGTTATCGGACCAAAAAAATAATGCAATACCTCTATTCCTACGCGGAATTCGATGCTCTTTCAGAATCTGAGCTCAAAATTTCGATTAGACACCGAGAAAAAAAAATATGGCCGATTTAAACGTGAAAAACGTGACAATTTTCGAAAAAAAAATTTTTTCACATTTTTTTTCACAATGATACCGCAAAGCTATCAACTTTTTACAATGATCAGAGGTGATCATGGCACTCGAACATTAAGAGGAATTTTTTTCAGAAAAATTCATCAACGCGTTTTTTCAAAATGGCGGCGAGAATGAAAATTTTTTATTAAAATCTTAATCTATCGGTTTCTTCAAAATTATAAACTTGAGAAAAAAATTTCTAAGAACATAAATGGCTTAAAATTAGTCGAAGAATACTCTTAAATTTTTTCAGAATTTTTGAAAACAATTTTTAATTTTCGAAAATTTCAAAAAATCCAATTTTTCAAAAATACCTGAAAAATTTTTGGAAAAATTTGAGAGTGTTCCTTGACTAATTTTAAGACTTTTTTGTTGTTAAAAATTCTTTCGTAAAGTCTATAGGTTTAGAGAAAAAAAATTTTCTTGAATGGTACATAAAATTTTGTTTCTATCTACCACTACTAAATTCACGAACAAACTCGTATATCCTTTCAGTTGTGCATGGACACATATGTTATATACAATTTTTACATGAATTATAGGTAAAGCATATAAAAAAAATATTAGTTTTCACTTTTTCAATACATTTGTTATGTCACGAAAACGTTCAAAATCTTCTGCTTCATTGCATGCAGAGTATGAATCAGATTATTCGGATAGTGATTCCGACGAAAACATTTTGATTCCGAATGCAGACAATTCAGGCTCCGATGATTCTGATTCCGATTGTGATTCGATATCTGATTCAGATTCTGAACATGAATTCACAATACCAAATATTACTTATAAAAAAGCTTGTGCTACTTATTCTGAAAACTTAGATAAACTTGAAAAAAATCACGAATTCATTTGGATCGATGGCGAGAAATCATATCCAAATACTTGTGAAGAAACAATATTATTATCTGAAGCTACAAAAAAGAATATACAGGCGTGCGAGCCTTTCCAATTGTTTGAAACCTTTTTTTCCGCCGAAATGAAACAATATATAATTGATGCGTCTAAAGAGAATAATTATGATCTGAAATTACAAGATCTTGACACTTTTATAGGTATAGTTATTTTCAGTTCATTCAATAAAAGAAAGTCTCAGAGAGATTATTGGTCATCTGATCCATTCTTATCTAGTGAAATTGTTTCTTCTGCAATGACTCGCGATAAGTTTGAAGAAATCAAGTCTAAAATAAAATATTCAAAAGCTGAAGACAAGGATCCAAACGATAGAGGGTGGCGGGTTCGTTCGATGTTGAAACTTTTCCAAAACAACCTCCTAAAGTTCGGAATATGGAAAACTTCTATATCTATTGATGAAATGATGGCCAAGTCTTATGCAAAAACTGTTTTGAAACAATTTATTCGAGGGAAACCAATAAGGTTTGGTTTGAAATTTTGGGGTTTATGCACTTCAGACGGCTATCTACTAAATTTAGATCTATATTGCGGTAAACATTCCCAAACCGGAAACAAATTAGTAAAATGTGCTTTAGGTACTCGTGTAGTATTGCATTTATTAGAACCTTTTTTTCGGCTAATAAATTATAATAAAATCCCTGCATTTCATTTGTACTTTGATAATTTTTTTACAAATATGGATTTAATTTTACACTTGCAAAAATTACGTTTGAAATGCACTGGCACTATCAGAGACAATCGAGTCAAAGAAAAGAATATACTTGAAAAGAAAGCTCCACGAGGTACTTATATTGTAAAACATGATCGAAATAGTGGCATAAATTTCATCACTATTACGGATTCGAAGCCCGTTTCAATAGCTTCAACTGCTGCAGGTGTAAGTCCACTATCAACTTCGAGAAGATATAGTTCAGAGGCTTGATCCAAAACTGATATACCTTTTCCGCAAGCTTTTCATTTGTACAACAAATTTATGGGTGGTGTTGACGTGCATGATGGACACTGCAATAATGTACTTCCAAGTATACGTTCCAAAAAATGGACATGGGTCGTTTTTATAAGATTTATACAGGCATCCATTACAAATGCCCACGTAATTTTCAATGCCACGCGTGATGGAAAGAAAAAAAGTGGAATAAGAGAGTTAACTACTTCAATTGCTAAATATTATATTCAAAAAGGTCAAACAAGTAAAACACTTCATACACGATCTAATAGGGACAAATTAAAAAATTGTTCAAATGAAAAATGTCCAATAAGAACAAGGATCTATTGTGAAAAATGCAATCTATATGTATGCAATAATTGTTGGGCAAAAAAGCACTGATAAAAGAAATGTTAAAATGAAAGACAAGAAGACTCACGAAAAGAAGCACTCCGAAACGTGAGAGGCAAGGGGACTCACGAAAAAAAAGCACCCCGAAACGTGAAAGGCAAGGGGACTAACGAAAAAAAAGCACCCCGAAACGTGAGAGGCAAGGGGACTCACGAAAAAAAGCACCCCGAAACGTGAGAGGCAAGGGGACTCACGAAAAAAAGCACCCCGAAACGTGAGAGGCAAGGGGACTCACGGAAAAAAGCACCCCGAAACGTGAGCGGCAAGGGGACTCACGAAAAAAAGCACCCCGAAACGTGAGAGGCAAGGGGACTCACGAAAAAAAGCACCCCGAAACGTGAGAGGCAAGGGGACTCACGAAAAAAAGCACCCCGAAACGTGAGAGGCAAGGGGACTCACGAAAAAAAAGCACCCCGAAACGTGAGAGGCAAGGGGACTCACGAAAAAAGCACCCCGAAACGTGAGAGGCAAGGGGACTCACGAAAAAAAGCACCCCGAAACGTGAGAGGCAAGGAGACTCACGAAAAAAAAGCACCCAGAAACGTGAGAGGCAAGGGGACTCACGAAAAAAGCACCCCGAAACGTGAGAGGCAAGGGGACTCACGAAAAAAAGCACCCCGAAACGTGAGAGGCAAGGGGACTCACGAAAAAAAGCACCCCGAAACGTGAGAGGCAAGGGGACTCACGAAAAAAAGCACCCCGAATCGTGAGAGGCAAGGGTACTCACGAAAAAAGCACCCCGAAACGTGAGAGGCAAGGGGACTCACGAAAAAAAGCACCCCGAAACGTGAGAGGCAAGGGGACTCACGAAAAAAAGCACCCCGAAACGTGAGAGGCAAGGAGACTCACGAAAAAAAGCACCCCGAAACGTGAGAGGCAAGGGGACTCACGAAAAAAAAGCACCCCGAAACGTGAGAGGCAAGGGGACTCACGAAAAAAAGCACCCCGAAACGTGAGAGGCAAGGGGACTCACGAAAAAAAGCACCCCGAAACGTGAGAGGCAAGGGGACTCACGAAAAAAAGCACTCCGAAACGTGAGAGGCAAGGGGACTCACGAAAAAAAAGCACCCCGAAACGTGAAAGGCAAGGGAACTCACGAAAAAAGCACCCCGAAACGTGAGAGGCAAGGGGACTCACGAAAAAAAAGCTCCCCGAAACGTGAGAGGCAAGGGGACTCACGAAAAAAGCACCCCGAAACGTGAGAGGCAAGGGAACTCACGAAAAAAAAGCACCCCGAAACGTGAGAGGCAAGGGGACTCACGAAAAAAAGCACCCCGAAACGTGAGAGGCAAGGGGACTCACGAAAAAAAGCACCCCAAAGGAGACAAAGTTCTACCACGTCCACGCCGTTGTCTCTGGGTAATGCTAAGAGTAGAAAAAAACAATGTATATGCACAGAATCAGAAAAGAAGTAGTCAAGGAACACTTGAAGGAAATTTTTCCAAAAATTTTTCAGGTATTTTTGAAAAATTGGATTTTTTGAAATTTTCGAAAATTAAAAATTGTTTTCAAAAATTCTGAAAAAATTTAAGAATATTCTTCGACTAATTTTAAGCCATTTTTGTTCTTAGAAATTTTTTTCTCAAGTTTATAGTTTTGAAGAAACCGATAGATTAAGATTTTTATAAAATTTTTTCATTCTCGCCGCCATTTTGAAAAAACGCGTCGATGAATTTTTCTGAAAAAAATTCCTCTTAATGTTCGAGTGCCATGATCACCTCTGATCATTGTAAAAAGTTGATAGCTTTGCGGTATCATTGTGAAAAAAAATGCGAAAAAATTTTTTTTTCGAAAATTTTCACGTTTTTCACGTTTAAATCGGCCATATTTTTTTTTCTCGGTGTCTAATCGAAATTTTGAGCTCAGATTCTGAAAGAGCATCGAATTCCGCGTAGGAATAGAGGTATTGCATTATTTTTTTGGTCCGATAACATAATAAATAAGCACGTTGAAAAGTTAGTAAAAATTTTGATCACCTCGGCGTTAATGGGTTAACGGGAGAAACCAGTTTAGGAGGCCGAAATTTTGGTGTTTTTCGTGAATTTTTTTAAACAGGGAAGGAATAATCAGAATTTGTTTAAACTTGGAGGATATTTTATTCATGTTTTGAAGTACACTTTGTAATTTTTTCAAGTCATTTCCGCCGGAAATAGTAGAGTTAGAAGCTGCTGTCCATGGAGGACTTTTTTCAACTGGTGGGCATTCTAGCTCAAAAAGTTATTGACTAATCGTTTTGAAAATTTGTGTGAATATTCTTTATTCAATTACAATCTATATGAACCTAACTCTGGGATGATATTATTATTAAAAATATTTTTTTAATGCAAAAAAGGTGAAAAAACATGGTATAAAAACATGACATTGTGTTCAAATACCTCAAAACCATGCAATTTTCAACTTTTTTTATTACAATTAGGTTCATATCCTTAGGAAATATGTTGTTAACGAAAAAATAAAATTGTGATGATTACAGATAAAAATTGTGACTCCAGGAATGCCCACCAGCAAAAAACTCGGATGGCGATCGTCCATGGACAGCAGTTTCTAACTCCACTATTTCCGGCGAAAATGACCTGAAAAAATTACAAAGTGTACTTCAAAACATGAATAAAATATCCTCCAAGTTTAAACAAATTCTGATTATTCCTTCCCTGTTAAAAAAATTCACGAAAAACACCAAAATTTCGGCCTCCTAAACTGGTTTCTCCCGTTAAAACGATGATTACCTACTCGAAAATTTCAAATGGCATTTGAAATTTTTTTTTGTCTTCACCAAATTTATTCTTCTGTATGATAGAAGAGTTAAAAAATTTTTTTTGAATTTTTGTTTTTGAATTTTTTTAATTGTCATTTTTTGGTTTTTGGTGTCAATTATCATTGTTTTTATGGTTTTTTTTTAAATAAAAATGTTTAACAGCCACAATAACTGTAGCAAAATTATTTTTGAGTTCCTATTTATCAAATTAAGCGTTTGAAGCTATACATGTGAGAAAATCTCTCATCGCGCGCCCAATGTTCAAAGTGTACGTAGCGCACCTGCTGACGGGTTAATGAAAAAACTCAACTCAAATAGTATAAACTATAAATAAATAGTATAACTTTTAGCTGTTTTCTCTCACGTTGAATCGCAAAAACGTATACTTTTTACAACGAGGAGAAAAGGGTGTGGTAAATGGGTCTGTTCACGGGGACATAAAGGAGGTTAATGAAATGCAAATGTTGGCCAAAACTCCGGGGAGAAGAGGAAAATAGACGAAGTTAGAGAGAAAAAGAAAAAGGGTGAGGGAGAAGAAGGGAAGAAAAAATGCAGTGTATAGACACAAAGAAAAAGAGAGAGAGGTGGCAATTTGGACTAGCATTTATTTTTTGTCTATCTGACAAATAATAGCAGATCAATACTCTTCATAAGTGACACAATTGAACTATCATTGTATTAACAGTTATATGCTAAGGAATCAAAAAAGTAAAACGGTATACGTTCATCAAATTCAGCTATTTTTTCAAAAAAAAAAAAAAAAGCAGCTCTGAAACTAGTTTTGAAGGAAAATATTTATAGAAGATGTAAACATATATTTGACAACAAGTATCAAATAGATATTCGTTGGAGATTGTTGTCAAACTCTGTGAGATATTGTAAGATGCCAAATCACCAGCAGGGTTCCAAATTATCACCCTTCTTCTACATATACACCGATATGTATATGTATATCTATGCATACCTCTTTTTTGTAACCGCATAAAAAGTAGAAAATAAATGTGCAAACAAAAACGAGAGGTTGACAGCGGATTAAATAGTTGGCCGATGCTCGGGAAACATGGTAATGGGAAAATTGAAGCGACAGTGAGGATGAGGAGATTAATTGGCTACTGGACATGGAAATACAGCGGTCGAAGACCGGTAAACCGATCGAACGATGCGGGGAAAACACGTAGAATAGTGAAATGATTTTCAAACTGGATACGTCCGTATATATTCATGTATTTTATTTTATATATAAATATATGCATATATATAAACATATATATAGATATTGAATTACGAAATTCGAAAAATATTTATTAAATCGAATCGGGTCTGTTGGTCGACCTGTTAATCTTTATTTGCCCATTGTCTGTGCGATTTAATTGCAAATATCAATATGTTTTATTTGCATCTCTCCAGCCAACCCTGTGGTATTCGAACAACTCGGTCGCCAGATTCCCAATCGTTTACGATTACTTCGAGCTGCTACCCAACCATCATTCTCTGTACCCAACACATTTTCAGACACTTTGAACCGAAAAACAATGAAAAATTTTCATATTCGTTCCTCTTTGCCATTATTTTCCACATCGATTACTCGTGAGCCAATTTCTCATAGTATTTCACGATACAAAATAATTCTCTGAAAAAATACGAAAAATCATCTTTCACGAGTAGGTCAACAATATTGTCACACGTTTCAAAAACTCATCCTCCGACGAATCACGAAATTACCGCATTTCTGATCAACATTTTCAACCGTGATTGCTCCGAAATTATACAATGTATTTCCATTCATAAATGAATTATAATGTTTTTTTCCATACCCGGTATGAAATTTAATTACATAAATTTATTAGGTATTTTAAAAATGTCACTATACAAATTAAAAAATGGTTTTTGTTACTTTCATTCCTTATACACTTTTCCCAAAGCGTAATAAATGGAGTAATTTCGTTACCAGTCATAAACTTTGGTTGGGTAGTGTACAATATTATATTTTTGCATTTTTTTATTGCTCGCGATTTTTTTTTTATCGACAAGTAATTAATTCAGCTGTCGGAAGAAAATGTGAAAGATTTTATTGGCGCATTCGGTTAATTCGTTTCCGAGGCACAATAAAAGTTGTGTTTCTTTGACTTTTGTCCGGGGTAGTGGTATTATTCACGAGGAGTGACAGTAACGAGCGTGTTTAATTTCGCGCGAGCGGCGTTGGTGCGCGCCACACATGCAATTTCTCTGACAGTAAGCTGCACGCACGCGAGCTCAAGCCGGGGACGAAGGAGAAACCAGAAAGAGTCGAATTGGCTACCAAAGTTTTAGCAGACGTTACTAACCGGTCGCTTTCGCATATACCAACGAAACAATTATAATTCGCGAATGAAGTGAGACGGGGAGAACGAAAGGAAAAGAAAAATAAAAAAGTAAAAGAAAACAGGGAGCAATGAGAATCGACTATGGCCACTTAAATACTGTCGTCTGGGATCGTTGGGAGTCGAGCGTGGAAACCCAGAAGTAAATCCATGTGAGAGCTTATTTTAACTCTGGCAATTTGAGTCGGTATTTATATATTGGCATACAGAGGTATTTGAAGGATTACGTAGCCAATTTAGTGCTAGAATCCAAAATTTGTTCGATCAATCGTTAGATAATGTAAAAATAGTTTACAGTCAGAATAAAATAATTAATTTATTAGATGGAGTTATAAATGTGTTTGATTTTTCCAAGTATTTATACAATATTATAGACATTAGTCCATATTGGAAAAAAATTCCAAAGAGAAACCGACGTGCAGTTGAAAAAGAAAACGAAGAAGTGGTCAACAACGATGAAAGAAAAAAAAATTAAATTAATCGTTTTATTCAATCGATACGCCAGCCCCAGAGGCAGATGAATTTATTATTAATGTTATCCCTGATCTTCCGGTTGTTAAGAGGGGCAATACCTTTGGAACCTTCAAAAATTCGAAAATTTTCTTGTTCCATAAAATATTTATAATACATGTCATGAATATGCCTACAATTTTTTTAAGCGAAATTCGAAATGCTTCTAACGTCATAAGGCTCTTAAAAGTGACCTATATGCTTTTAGTGCAAACTTTATTTTAATCTGTACAGAACTGTATTTTAAAAATTGGCGTAACCAATATCTCCAAAAATATTTGATCGATCTCGTTCAAATTTCGCTCACATCTAAATAACAATGTACCATCCTAAATGAACCTATGAGTTTGCAAAAATCGATGTAAAAAAGTATTTTTTTTATAGCAAAATAATGAAATTTTTTTTTGTAAAAATCAAACTTTTTTTTCAAGGCGTTCCATTTATGGAATTATCAATTCTTTTTTCCCTTTTTGAGGTTCATTGACAATGTATGAATATTGACAATGATAAGAAAATTATTTTCTGTCAAGTCAATACAATAGAGGCTAGAAGTTACATCATTTTTTAACTCGCATCATGATCTTCCGGGAAAACAGCATCATCGCTCCGCCGTTATGTAAAAAATTGTAAAAAAAAAAAAAATATGTCCCAGTATAAAAATAATCATTTATACTCAACATTCCAAAAATATTAAATGAACCGTTTGCTTTTTAAAAAAATAATAAAAATTGACTTATTTTAACCGGTCTAAAGGTATTGCCCTCTTTAAGACCGAAATACAGGGAAACGAAATTTTTGAAAAGAAAAAAAAAGATATCGTCGTATGAGTTTTCCACGCCTAGTGTAGTATCCGCGAATTGTTACAACAATATTTCAAATGAAAAAATCGGATAATATGATGTCGAGAAATAAAAACGCCGATTTAAGGGCTAAAACCACTGTAACGGCCTCAAAAAATGCCTTTTTTCGACAATTTTTTTTGGGTGGAAGGAAAGGTAATAAAATAATAATATTCGGGGGAGTTATTAAGCATATATTTAACTGTACAACAAAAGATTATGATTGAAAAATATTTAAAAATGGTGACACCAGAGCTATTCCCGCGAGGCTTGTTGAATGCGAGGCGCTTTGCGGCACGCAATGTAACTGGTGGAATTGTTGATCTGGAATTAAAAAAAAACTTAATTTAGACACTCATAGCTAGTGAAGTACGTAGGGGATTTTGAAAATATTCATTTTTTGTATTATTGGCGAGTGTTTGAATGAAGAGGTTCAATTTTCGACAGAAAAAAAGGATAATTATTTGTTGATAAAAAATGTTTAAATGAACTTATCGAAAATTCCGTACATATTTCACTTCGAAATGTTATTTTTAAGATATTGTCAAAAATTGAAATGAAAAGAATGAAAATTGTTGGAGTTATGCCGCGTGTCGTTTTGAAAAATTGTGTTTCGAGAAAAACGCGTTTAAAATTTTGAAACGTGGTACTGAAATGACCGACGCGCTCGGGGAAGAGCCCGAAATTTCAATGAAATTTTTTTTTTCAGGTATAAATCTTTTTGCCTCATAGTCAAGAGGGTTCAAAGTATATTTTAAACCAATAAAAAAAATCGATTTTTCGAAAATTCTACAGTGGTTTTACCCGTTAATTATCTGTCGCTTTGGATCGCAATCATCATCCTGGTACGTGCTATTGCACGCGTGCAATTTTAACCTGGAAATAGGATGAAAAACGATACTTTTCGTCTTACAATGTAGTCTCAGCATAAATAACAAAGCTCGACAGGCACATACAGGTGACTACATTTGCGAGGCCCTTGTCTTTCTCTTTTCTCGCAAAATCCCCAAGAAAGTAGTTTAAATTTACCATCTGGTCCAAATTTGTACCAACTCCTCTGTATATTATGTGCAAGGGATAGTAAAATTGTGGATGTAACGTGCGGGTGAGAAACCGCAATGTCGCAGAGGCTTTACCTCGGCCCTGCGTTCGTCCTGTAATTGCTCCAGCTGAGCGAGGAAAGAGACTGCGGTCAACGGGTTTATATATACCGCGAGGTTCACGTGAAACCGGGCCCTCCCTACCAAATTTATACCTGGCTCCAATGATAAACCGAGATGGTCCACTCGGTTCCACCTGAACTTCTCTCGATGTACCAACCATTTGAGTATCCTCTTTTTCTCTCTCCTTGCCTCTGGAAACCAGATGCAAAATAAGCTGAAGAGAGCGAGATTAAGAAAACGAGTTTAAACGTAAAAGAAAAAATAACTAAAGAAAAAAAAATAAGACCGAGATGTTTCACGCTATCTCTCACGAATAAATTTCAAATCGTCTCGTTCGGGTACCTATTCTAATTAAAATTTCGATATTATACGAGTAAAACGCTGCGTGAAAACTCACAGGGTGCGTTCGACGTATATTTCCTGGCCAATTTTCATCAATCCGCTTTGTTGCATATTTACAAATAAATTCGTTGCGATAATTTTTATATCGCGGATGCTCCTCGTTTGAGATCATATCGTATTTCTCGTTCTATGTAACTACACATATTTATAGATGGATATATAAGTATAAAAGTAGAAGTGATGCTGGAAAGAGAAGAAAATATCTGAATAGGTGAGATTAAAAATGAGCAGCATCCGGATAAGCGAGATGTACTTATTTTCTTGTTCCACCCGATGAAGTTTGGCTCGCAGGGGGTGAGACTCCAAAGCGATAACGTATACGTAACGTATACGTACACGTTCGTCTTTTTCTTCCTTTTACTTTCCTGTTGCCTCCCAATACATATAAATATAAATACATGTGTATGAGACACGAACGAAAGTGGCTCCTATTTCACGTAATTTTCATAAATTAAGTCTCCTATCAGAAGAGCCAGTACCCGCAGCTACACTTGGATGCTCGTAACTCCGAGCATTACAATAATAAAGAGTGTTCTTTGCTTCTGCTTTTTGCTGTACAAGCTGGAAGAACGTGCGCGCGAGGCCGTGTGTATGGCAGGCAAGTCGAAAAGCATTTCCATAATCCGATGGCCTCTTCTCGCAGCGGTCCGCCAACAAGTGACCACGCAATGAAAACTCTGGGTTTACGCGCCTTTGCCGATATACGTCGAGAATTTCTCCTCCTTCTCTCTAGCTTCCGTTCGTTCATCTTAATTTTTCCGTAGTGTGTTAAGACACGTGTAAAGATGATTATCATACATGCGAAAGTTCCCAATAATTTCTTGTCCACTCAATTTTCACTCTATTTCGTGGTTGGAATTGAGATAATGACGATTATTGCCATTGTTGAGGATAATTATCCTCTATCACTTTGAGGATGATTTCTAATAATAAGCTGCCATTTTCAGATTTATTCCGCGTCACCCACAAGAGTTCATCGGGTCAAGGAATGATACAACCAAGAACTTTTCTCATCGATCAACCCAGAGACTGTTCTATTTTCTAACTGATCCGTCACTATAACTTTGATAACGATGCAACCACTCTGACAATATCTCAAGGTAAAGTACAAGGTAGTCTGCCGTACGAAGATAAATAAATTTCAGTTCGTATTAAACCCAAGTGGTTGATATTTACGAGGCGGTTGAAATTTGCACCAATTCCATCGTGTATAATATGTTGTGGACCATGATGGGCCCTTGGCGTCAGAACACCCTGCTCACTTGGCTCTCCTCAGTAGATGGCGCTGCTGCTGCTGTTTTGGCTTGGCCGGCACGCTTGACATTAATTAATTTTGACGAAAGCCCACCCGAACCTGTATCTCGAAGCATCGACCTCCAGCGTGCGGTCCTGTCCAGTTTCTCTTACCCTCTGCTATATTATACACATATATGTATGCACGTATATATGTACACTGCGAGAATTTTGTTGTCTGTGTATGTCGAGGTTTTGGTTCGAGGAGAAATTTTACATCGAGCAAAATTGGCAAACCATCTTCTCCCCATACACACATCCTGCACTCTTGCTACTCTCTCTCTCCCCCCCTTTTTCTCAATTATCTTTTGATTCTTTTAAATTCTTTCCTTGACTCGCTAAGGCTGCCAGAAGATATTCCGACGAAGTTCATTCGCGCTTCGAACCGAGACGTCTTACGAATTTACGGCGACTTTCAATTTGAAAAGGAACCAGGGAGAAGAGAGAGAGAGAGAGAGAACGAGAGCTCGCTGACACGCCTGGCTTATGAATGGGCAAACTGTCGCCATCTTTCTCTTTATTTCGGTACTCTTCGGGCACTAATCATTTTCTGTTGAGGAATCTCTGAAGGTACTGTATTTTTTATTTCTTCTTTTTTTCAGGTATAACATAATTGAAGATGAATTAATATACAGCTGCTGAAACACTTTGATAATCTTTGATGTGGAAAAAGATAGACGAGAAGGTATCCTGGTGATTCATTTAGAGTGTTAATCGATGCGTTCGCTTACGACCACCTCATAAAAGAAAGGTGAGTTTCAGCATTCTCCCCAGCATCTTTTTTGCTCTCTGCACCTCTTACCATTCCTTCGTTCTTTCTCTTTCTTTCTTTCTTTCTCTCGGAGCGGCTCGTTAGAACATAACCTTCGATCGCTTCGCGCATCTTTTCAGCCACTGTGGCACAGAATGCACCTCTCTCGTACACGCCAGCCCATATTGAAATCAATGGCCAGAGAGAAGACTGAGAGAGAAAGAGAGAGATAAAAAAATATCGAGTGAGTAGAAGGGTGGAAAGGAGAGGGAACGGAATATATGGATGGTGAAAGGGAGAAAGGTGACAAGGACAGAGTACCCCAAGGCAGAGCATTCAGAGCTCTTTATTTTTTTCTCTCCCTCTCTTGTCCCGAATATTCAAGCTCGTATTAGCAGTAACTCAGAATTATTAGCTTACACTCTCTCGCGCATATTGCCTACACGTATATAAAGACTTAAGACCACGTACATTCGCGTGTTAAACATATACTTTGGTTTTATCTCTTTCTCTCTTCCTCCGCCTCTCGAATCCGTTTTTCTGACTACACACGTCTCTGAATCCTATCGCGTTGGAAATATTACATCGCACCAATTTCAAATGGACTTAGTAGGGAAAAAAATATTTTTCATTTGGTTAACAACCAATTAATGGTACTTTTAGGCATTGGTGTAACTTTCATGAGATTATAAATTCGTTCTTAAAACTATTTTCGTAATTACTTAGCATGGAAACTCAGCTGCGTCTATTGATTGAATACATGAGGATTTGAAGTTTGTTATACGTTCGAGGAAAGAATAAAAGGAGGGCACGTATGCCAATGAAGCCTGTTGGGATACCTTGGTGGCTATAGCTCTCTTCCCTCATTCTCTCTTTGCCTGAGGTTTCTCTCGTCTTATCCCTCTCTCGTTCTCACTCCCGGCTATGTTGTATCCGAGAAATGGCTGAAGGCAAAGAAGGCTCTCCTGGTTTCTACGTGACGGTATGTACCGAGGCATTCGATACATACGCTACATACTGACCCCTCACTCCTCTTTCTCCTCCTCTTCTTCTTCTTCTTCTCATCTCTTCGAGTTTCTCTTTTCATACAAACCTATACGTACATATATGCACATGCCTACTGATCTTTGGTGTTTCTTCTTCCTCGCTTCATCACCCAACTCTCTCCTTGCCGTTTTCCGTGTGTACTAACAGTCGGAATCCGTCTGCTAGTCGCTTGGATATATTCTGCACGCTTTTTTGTGTATGCTCTTGTCGCACATTCTTTGTTGTTTGCATGCCCATACAAATTTTCCTCGAATATTGAATAAATCAGTATATTTTGAAACTCAATCTCTACAGTTGTTTTGCAATTCTGTCCCTAATTGCCGAAGTGTTGTTGAGAGTGAGAATAACCTGTGCGTCAATTCAGTTGAGACGGCGAAAGGCCCATACTGGGCCCTGAAAGGCCGGTCACGCTTTTTCAACATGGGCCTTCAAAGGCAAATAAGTCGGGGCCTTTATGACTAGCCCTGCCGGAGCCCTATCAAAAATTAAACAGTTATAAAAATATTTATTTTTAAATTAGAATTCCATTTCCGATCGTATTTAGTCATATTCCACTATTTCCATCATTCTTGACTATAACTTACACGGAAAAATTTTCCTGCCTACACCGGGATTCGATCCTATCTACTTAGGGATTTATAGACCTAACCGCATACGCACACATCTCTACGCTATCATCTCTTTAAAAAAATTGCTTAAAAAATGTAACATACGTAGCATTCCAGAATCTTTCTACAACCAATTCAAAATCTTTATATCAAAGCAAAAAAGTTAAACAAAAAACATATTAATAAAAACAACGAAATTAAGTAAATTCAATATTAATTATAATGATAATTATTCACTATCAAATAATTATTAAAAATTCTTAATATACCCGACGAAATATATGCGTTGAGGCAAAATTTTCAATTTTCGAAATGATTAAGACTTCGATTTTGTACCGCATCGGGAACCGACTTAGTTTTGATATCATATTTTTTTTATTATTTGGATAGGAACTACCCTACTGAAGCCCGACTAGGTCCTGAATGGGTTGCCTTAAGAGTGCTATGTTTTGGATAATCAAGGCTCAGATACTTTCACCTTATCGGGACCCGACTAGGTCCTCAATTGGTCGCCTTAAACTGCTACAGTTTAAATAATCCTGACGACCCTGATATTGCCATGTCGGGGCATAACCTGGCAATATTGTGCCAATGTATGATAGGGCATCTATGTTCAGGTCATTAAAGGCCCCGATTTACGTTAGAGCTGCCCTGACAACTTGACGCACGGAAATTCACAACAAGGACTTTCTTTCTATCTAAAATGCCATTGATGCCGAAGTAACGGATTCGTTGACTCGGAAATATCAGGAAGAGAATGCACGCGTCGAGACACAATGCGGCTGGACAATGTGGGTTTGTGTGCCACGTATACGCCATAAGAAAAATAAAATGTAAACGAAACAGTATCGATGAGATATGGCAGAGCAGACTCGCGTCGCGACGCCCCGTGACAGAGTCGTCGTGGTGGTCCCACGCGTTCACCGTCCACATATATGTATATATATGTATTTATTTACCGGGTTCATATACATTTACCGTATATAATGCTGCATTATAGTATATAATCTCGCTTTCACTTTTGTCCGCCCACCGCGACTAGTGGGTGCAGATGCTGTGTCGAAATCTTACTGTGACGTGGACGAGATATAGTAATGGCTACGCCACGCGCTCCCTAGTTACGTATTGTTGCTTTCGTTGTACCGTAATTTTTAAGGGGGATAATTCGGAAGAAAAAATAATATACAAGTAAAGAGTTGAAGAGGTTTTCGTGTGAACATCATAAAAATTACAAACAATGTATGGTACCATGTAAATCGACTGAGTTATGGGATCAAAAATTTGTCAATATTGGCCGAATTTCCCAACACGAATGACAGGCTACGAGAATCAGCTTCAAAAATTGGCGAAGAATGGTTGACCTCGCCATTGGTGAAATGTTTTGCAAAAAGGACCCAAAGTTTAAGGAGTCATGTATACGTCACGAAACAGTACGTCAAAGCGAGGCAGAGCAATAGGAGGCTTTAAACCGAGTGACTCGTGCGAGGAGCATGTATCAGGATTAGTCCCATCTTCGGACAGTCTGCGGTGATTTAAGGCACGCGACTGTCTCGTTCAAGAGATAGTGGAAAAGAAGAAAAAGAGTGAGAGAGAGAGATATATACAGACAGAGAGAGAGAGAGAGAGAGAGAGAGAGAGAGAGAGAGAGAGAGAGAGAGAGAGAGAGAGAGGAATCTCGCAGAAAACCAGTTACCCAAGGAGAGATGTTTACGAAATAAAAAGCATTACGTACGCCATAAGATTTTTCAAGGCAGTATATCGATGATACAAAGAAATTAAATATATGCCTTCTTATCAAAACAAGCCGCACATATATTTAGCGTATGGTTTATTTATTGGCTCTTGGAATTTAATATTAAAAAAGTTCAAGGATACCAAGTTCAAATTGATAAGAGTCACCTGTGACGTCAGATATCATTATTTTTCTCAACTAGTAGCGCTTAGATGAGGACTCGATCAATTATTAATAAGGATGATCCCGGTGCTGAATTTTTTCGTTTGATAGGATAGTTCGTTAGCCTTCGAGTTTTTATACTTCGAGGAACTCGTCAACGAGACTTGTTAGAGTGCAAAGAGAGGTGTGACAATGTGAAGAGGCTCGAAAAAGACAGATTCAGTCACAAGTATATAAGAAAAGGTGCAAGGGTCGATCGAGAGTTGGTACGAGATGAAACATCAGAAAGAGGATGATGCTTTGCACAGAATCGGCCCTAAGTTCATTAATTTCACGACGCTTTTTCAGCCCTTCACCGTACGACCATTTCAACAATGATAGATTAAAATTACGGACCGTCACCCACTTTCCCTCTCCATCTTCAATCTCTCTCTCTCTCTCTCTCTCTCTCTCTCTCTCTCTCTCTCTCTCTCTCTCTCTCTCTCTCTCTCTCTCTCTCTCTCTCTCTCACACACACACACACATTCTCTTCACGCCCGCTCTCATTTCTCGTTCCATCACCGGCAATAAGAGCGTAAACGTCGAATTACAATTAGCGATGAAGTGCCTCGCAACCTGCTGGTTCGCAATCAAGGTTTAAGGACCGTAGTTTAGTACTCTTTGAAGCAGAGCTCTAAGCTCTCTCACTTTTCACAAACTCACCTTCATATATATATATATATATATATATATATATACATACACACACACATACACATTGAATTCCGAATATTCTATTTGCGTGATTTGACTCATTTGTTGAAATAAATTAGCAGCGGCGGATTGCGTATAAAACTTAACAGCTACTAAATACCGTGAAATTTCATATATTACATTCACAAATTAATTAGGTTCTTTTTCTTAAACAATAATATTTTTAATTCGCAATGAAATTGCAATTTCGCAGAGTGTCTAAGATAGAACAATCTGCCTATGATATATCACACAAGAATACTTGTCGTCGCCTTTCTCGGCTTGTTACGAGCAAACGAGATGAATAAAGATGCTTGTCACTGGAGTGAATTGAAGTTTGAAGCCTTTCGAGGATTCCATCTTGATTCTACAGTGGTGTCTGCTCGGGAGCGATGTAAGAGCAGCGGAGTATGGAAGACACACGACTGACTTAAGCGTTAGGTAAAATAAATGTGTGTGTGAATGTTTGAAGAATTGTATTCTGTGAAGCGGACGAGAAACAAGGATAGAAAAGAAACGAGAATGGGTGTAAGGAAGCTGGGGAGTTGAGGATATGAAAGAGCTCGAGAAAAGTGATAGCGAGAAAGATAAAGTGTGGAATATGATGAAGCAAAGAGAACAATTCTAAAGGAGGAACAGATATAGCAAGAAAAGAGAGGGAAAGAGGTGAGGAAGAAGGAGAGTCGTGCGAAGATGAGGATCTTTTGCTTGAGGAAACGTGATCTGTCGAGTCTGGGTGGTGAACATACAGCATAGGAGGCGTAATGGGGCAACTTGTCAGCTACCGTAGCTCGTCAGTCACAGAGTCTAGCCAGAGTTGGGAAGCAAAACCCTACTATATATTTATATATTTATGTATATACGTACACAAACACACACATATATGTATATAAATATCTGTATTCTAAGGAAACAGTATACCCGGAATTGCATGTACCAGTTGAAAGCTTCGCTACCGTTACACTTATAAACCGTCATAGTTGATCGTACAAGCGCGCCTCAGACGCGCATCGTACTCGTCCACTCGTACCAACGATACTTCTTTTGTTTTTCCATCGCGCGTCTTCCGGCTCGCGGGTAAGGTTTGCGCGAAACACTCTCGCCAGAGTACGCTACGGTTACTGGTGCCCTCGAGCTCGCACAAGACTACGGAGAATCGGCACTTGATATCCCGTTCACGTAGACGCATCGTGCGGCAAACTAACCAACGAGAAAGACGGTAACTTCTTCCTTGTACACACTAACGAGAAAGAGAAAGAAAGCAAGTGATGTTGGTTGAAAGAAACGCAACGCGAGGAAAAGACGGCGAGAGATGCGAAGGTACATACCCGGATAAGAAGCGGTGAAAAGCGGGAGTTAACGATGGAAGTTTTGCTTCTGCTTCGAGTATACTTCGCCGCCCTGCCAGTTGATTCACTTCAATAGCGCAAAACACAGAGAAGAAGAGAGCCTGGACCGCAGGAGGCACTAGGCGTCCTGTAAAGCTCCAGAGTTCACGCATAAACAAGTGACTACCGGTCTTAAATATGTTGTGAACCTGTACTCTCCTCTCTCCGATCCTCTTGACCATTCCTCCACCCTTCTCTCTTCTCTTCCATTTTGCTCCCTGCATAAGTGGCCGCAGTGAAAATCCTACTAGGACACTGGAATGAACGAGGTCGAAAGATAGGAGAAGAGATGGAGGGTCGGCAAAAAAATCCAAGGAAGATCGGTACGAACGGGAGTACCAACCGCGATCCAAGAATACTTATTTCGTGTACGTACGTGTATACCTAATTCAACCTACATACTGGAATGGTAACGAACTCGTTTTGCGGCAATAGATCGGCGACAAGCGTGTGCAGGAAGATTCTTTGCTTTACGTATTTGTGAATGTGTACGGATTCCAAGGAGAGAGATGGGAGTAGAGAAAAAAGCGACCATCAGTGTTGGTTGCTACTCTCTACCTTGTGTGCCTATAGCTTAATACTTACGACCCTTTGGATTCACTCTCCTGGCCATATTTTAACCTGCCTCTCGGTACAAACGAGCCTTTCTCCCTTCATTCGTTAACCGATTTTTCTTGCTAGACCACCGCAATATATCTATACGCATTTCTCCCCAAGAATTCCACCAGGTAGAGAGACACCAACTTTTTTCATCTGTGATTACCGGTCGAAAGAACCGTAGGACGAATAAGGGAGCTTTTGCATACCGACTTACGAGCTTTGTGTACAATAAAAGAAAAAAATAACGCTGCTTAAATGGTTATTGATATATCGATCTCGAGCCCGATGAAATTGGAACGACAAAGAGCCGGTTCAATGCGATCGATTCGACAGACCATACATCTTCGGATCGAATTGATCAGGCAGCTTATAAAGATCGAGAATTATCGATCGATTCCCGGTCGATCGAACAAAAAGGGGGGTTTTCTCACGTTGACAATCGGCAATTAAGCGATCGATTCAATGATTCGACTTATTTGTGTGCGTGTGTGGAAGTGTTTCGTATATGTACGCAAACACCGAGAGTCATTAGCATTATCTCGAGTGCCGTAACTTTCTCTGTCTCAGTCTACGCTCTCTATCTCTCTTTTCCTTTCTCTATGCTGTGATCTCTTTAGCGGCGGAACGCAGCAATGTTCGTTGCGAGCTCGTATATATCGGCTGTTTAAGATACATGCTTTAAACGTAAACGTGCAATGATACACGTTTGTTATTTTCACCATACGATGAATGCTCCTTACCAGAGAATTCATGTGGGAACGACGTATCAGTCGCGAGCGCGAAGATTCTTGAAAATGAAGTTCAAAAAAATTAACGGTCATTACTGTGTATCTTTGATTTTTCTAATTCTATATAAGATGTACACCTTGTGCGCCTTATTACCGGTTGTTAAAGGATCCGCCACCAAACGAATTTCAAAAATCTTTACCGCATTTTTTGTTTCTCGTCTTATTCGTTTTTGCACTTATTCTCAATCTCGTTCTTTTACTCCTAATTGTAATTTTATAGCGAGAGAAGAAATCCGCAATTTGGGATCGCATGGCCCCGTATAAAAAAGATCATGGTGAACAGGAAGTGGAGAGAAAGAGTTGAATGAGAAAATCTGATGAGAGAATGAGAGAGGAGGAATGAGATAAAGGGTAGATGGAAGAGGTATATAAGGTACTCGAGAGACCTACCCGGCTATAACTTCATCGTCGACTTGGCTGACGCTAATTGACGTATCGTGGCTGGTAATACGGTCACGCCATTATCTCTATCCTGGGAGAGAAGCTGATATTGCATTACCCCGTGATCTTTCATCGCTGCGGCTTGGACGGCTGTGAATTGGCCAAGTATTTCCTGCCGGTGCTCTCTTTCACTCTTCCTCCTCCTCCTCCTTTCTATCTTTCTTTGTAAATAGATATATACGTATATATTCGACTCTCAAAGATTCTTGCCGAGCCGGAGGCATTAGTTTTAGAATCTGATCTTTGTCCTATAGACAAGTTTGTACAATGACGAGATTGCGTTTATAGGAGAGAAAATATTAGAGGCTACGAAAAAAGCTTCCCTCTTCGCCATTCCTTGTAAGACATCAACACTTGACCAATTTGACTCGGTAACATTGCATTACTTTCCGTGAGAACATGTTTCTTTTTATCCCAATGTAGCAATAATTTTAACTGACATTTGAAATAGCAGCCTTTTATTCCAACTATTATCCGACGAAATGTACAATTGTTCTGCTTTTTCTGTACACTCGTCATGTACACTCGAACAAGGATCTCTGACACCGGTAATAAGTTTCATAAATTACTGACCTCATCCGGACTTTATACCGAGTTAAGCCGGCTCTTTTCAACTGGCCCTATTGGCACATCGAATCTTCACGATCCCGAAAACCTTCCCTCTCTCGTTCTTTTCGTGACCACTTCTCTCCGCACAGTTATGGGGTCAAAGTTAACCCAGCCATGTGCTCAAGCCACCAGGTAGATTACTCATTTTGGTCGACATGAAATATCTTATTAGCCCCGGTGACTGGCAACATGTGGTATATCCATGTTTGTATTTCCATGACACATCTACATATATTAGAAACTTGAAGGGTGCGTTAAGATACTCGTACTCATCCCTCAGTCAATGAACCTCTACTATCGATAGTGAGCCGTATATTTGCAGAACGACATGATATAACTCGAGGTGAAGATCAAGGAAATGATGTGCAAAATATAAAGTGGAGTCATCAAGCCAAAAACATCATTACTTTTTTTCTCGTGGTATTTCCAGTGAACACGTAAAAAATACAACTTTATCATCATTTTGCCCACTGTGAGTGGACTATTTTTGAATGTACATCTTCTGAAATTTTTCAGAAAATTCTCTTTTTTTTTAATTTACGATTTGAGTGTCAAAGAAAAATGGGCTCGGTTTTTTGAGTAAGGCTAGACAATTCAATGAAAATACTGAAATCATTTATTTACTAAACAGTAAAATTATTTTTACATTTTTCCTATTCGATGAACCAGAGATTCTTCTACTACATCGATACGTTACTAATGATACCGTGGATGCTGTGCAAAATCCTCTTTTTGTCTCCTCCTACATGAATCTTAGGGAATCTGGAAGTGATCGCGCACGATCTCGATGAGTGTTTTCACGTCGTTGTCGCCTTCTTTGCTCGGCTTAAGAGACTAAGAGAGAAGAAGAGAGGGAGAGAGGGAATATAGTCACCCATTCGAGTGACTCGTAACGACGTCGTTAACTACGGCATTTCTCGCGATCGCCACACGTCTAACACGAAACAACCCAAGTGCGAGCTTAATTCTCCTTTCCTGCGTTCTTTCATTTTTTTCATCTTTTTCCCCAGACAACATGATATTTTCATCGTCAAGCCTCTCTCCGCGAGAACCAATTTATAAGCTATCGATTAATTAGCTCCTGGGGCGCACAGCTAAGATTGGAATTTCTGGCGATTCCCCCGATCACATGCTTGACTGCTTTACCCGATCAAACTCCCCACGTGATGAAGGCTTCTCCGACTTGTCTTATCATCTCGTTCTTCGCACTAAAACTCTGTCAATATAGTGTATTTCATTTCGATACAAAGGAGTTTTGTCGTACACGTAAAATTAGTATCGGACGATCTTTTAGATCAAGCATTGTAATTTTCTGACAAGTGATGTTGCTGAATCTTCTATGGCACAGCAAAGCCCACCGTTTTTCCGACGTTATTTGCGCCTCAGCCCTTAAAGTTGGCTGCCAACTTCTCACGGATCTGAAAGCTCGAGTTTCAGGCTTGTCTCGTGATTATTTTAACATCTCGGCACAGCCACGAATGGGGTAACGGGTTTTATGCACTTGAAGGCGATACTCTATTGTTAATGTCATGGCATCTTCCTCCATCGTTCCTCCGCCCTTTTACGTCAATGCCATTAAGCCAAAGTTTTACAGCGAGCAGCTAAGCCCGCCAGCGTGTTGTGCTCATATATACGAAGCATATACACGGTTACATCCAATGCGGATCACTTGGCGTTATTGCGAGTCTGAACTTTACTTGAGGCGTATAACGGACGCGCTTCGTACTACGTGTAAAGCGTGTGTAACATATTCATCGGATAGGTAGAGATTCCTGTAGAACAGCCACAGCTCTACGTATTCGTGTAATGCTAGAGTTTGAATTTAGCCTAGGGTGAGTGCTCGAAAACTTGTTTTCAACAATGTGCGCGATGTTTCAGCGAGACGTCGAGAGAAGATAGAGAGCGAGAGGGAGAGAGAGAGAGAAAGAGAAGGTAAGTGCTTGGAGCTTGCACGTGGGATTATGGCCAACGAGAAAGCTTGACATGAGGCTACACTATTTTGCAGGGACTCGAAGGCAAATAGATGTATCGCGTAACATCTAGTAAATTTCAATCAAAGGTATACCCACAATGCAAATTTGTTAATTCATCGAATATTTTCGAAGTACAACTATAGATTAACTTGGGCGGAAACCACTGGACCGTCAACGTCCAGTGGTTTGCGCACAGGGAGTGTTTAACCTATAATGTGACGGGACGATGTTGAAATTACAGTAATAATAGTTGCCCGATATGCTTTGCAAGTATCAGCAAGCTCTGATAAAAATGCCAGGAACTCCATTCGTAGACACTAAAGGTTGAAAGTACAAAATAATATCTCGAGTTCACCATACTCATCACGAACAAAATTAATAATGAGCGATCGGATGACGAAACTTATTACAGCGTTAAGGAACGTTCAATGGAACTTAATATCATGCTGAATAATTTTGCGGGTCTGCGAATCTTGAGATGTTTTGTTGAAACTTTTCTGTTTACTCGTGCGAGTTTCCTCTTGGCTTTTGATACAGTCTACTACGTAGAATCCAATTTATAACGAAGCCAATATGACTGACGTTGATTTTCCCTGTCAAAGATGAAATTTGATGCCTGCGAAGAAACTTTGGCCCTTCGTTGCAATAAGACAGAAAACTCTGGTGAACGTCTAACGAGTCACACTAATTTTGTTGGTAACCTTACCAGCGGAAAACTCTCTAGACTCCATCAATAACTGACGTAATATACTATATGACATATTTTGATTAATATTATTATTATTAATTTAATATAATAATACTAATAATCGTAATAGCAGCATGGATAAAGATATAGGGTGGAGGTTTGCAGCTGCACATATTCATGCTGCCTCATTATTACTAAAGGATGCTATTAAATTTTCTGTCATAGTTTCACAACATAGCATCTGTTCATGTTCCTTCTGCACTGAATAAATGAGCTAAATTAAGTCTATACCTAGCCTAGATTACTCCCTTGCTGCGTGGAACAAAGATCTTCATCAACAGGTCTGTTTTGGGTGGAGCAGCTTCTTAAGAATTACTTTTGAACGGCAGGAGTTTTCTTAAATTAACCAATGAAGAAACGGGGTTCGTTGAGTGCCAAATGTACCAATGGTGGCGATGTTGAATTTCTATGAATGAGTCATTAGTAGTATTGGTTTGTATTTACACATTCATAAGCATAAGTTTGCGCAGTCGTGTGCCACGCGTGAAGGATTTACCTATGATCTATGAATGACGCTTATATGCGCGGGATTCGATAATAATTACGTTGGGCGAGTTGGGTTCTCCGCTGGTTGAAAATGTGCAGGAAGTATAGAGAGATGGGAACAGCTGCAACCCCGCCGGCAGGTACGAGCATAGTCAGCAAGCGAGGCTTGTATGAGGCAAGCCGACAAGCGAGAAGCCCTGGCAGAAGTCGAAGCCTATATGGGTATAAACAGAGAGGTGTACGTAATATCGAATGGAAGAGTATTATTGGTCCTGGTATGATGTGACTAGTATGAGAGAAGCAAAAGAGCCTATATATGCACGAGAATGGAGGTATAGGGCAGCGTCAGCACATGCGGTGTTGCATTCTACTATAAGCAATGCCATGTTGTACCGGGGTTAATTGTATTGGCTCCATCGGCCTCATTCTCATTCAATCGTGATCATTACCCGCCGCGAGCATCTCCACCTACGTGTCTCTTCACGTATAAACACACCCACATGATACAAACAAAAATAGGGATTCGCATCCCGAAACATATATATCCACATACAGTTGCATTGATGAACTTTGGACTTCCTCTTGCTATCTCTGCATTTTTCCTCCGGCGCACTTTGACCGCTTCTCATATTCGCGCCCAGCTACTTTCGGATACGGTAACTTACGCATGGGGTTAACAGAGTAAGCTCCGTGCGAAAGTCTCAAGAAGGCATACTTTTCTTTGCTTTTTAAGTAACGAAGTTACAGGCTGAGAATAGCGATAGCCGTGTAAAGCGATACAAACACCTTTGATGACCATGGGTGATTGGAAATTGGGTTTTCCTATGTTTGGGTTTAACGTCTAGATCCCTTGTTCGTTGAACTTCAATAAAGATTCCCTATTTTCGTAATTTTATTTATCATCCTCTTGCTACCCGATTATTCTAGAATTTCATTGGGTGAATCGGTCGTCGGTAGACTTGGATTTGTAGCTAATGCTACCATTTGGTAAATGATTATTTAGCGCTTACAGAGGACACCATGAAGCTGCCTGCGATTGTGCGCTAGCGAGGGTATAACTCGGCCCTGAAGATACGCTTTCTGTCTCTCTTTCTCTCCCCGTAGTGCGAATCTTGATATTTATTCACCTACCCGTTTCTGAACCCCCGGGTAGATGGGGCTTTGCGGCGTTATGTATAATAAATCTCGAGTCGCAAGATACTCCAACATCTCCGTAAGGTTTCATTTCTTGCTGTGTCCCTCTTTCTTTCTCTCTCTTTTTCTTACTCTTCGGTACATCGAGCTGTGTGTACCGATTGCAGTCTTACGTCGAGTAATACATTCGTATAGCAAGTATGCGGACAGTCCTCGCAGAAGTGAAGAGACTCGCTCGAGAATTTCCGTACACATAAATATATATCTGTACACGTATTTACGCAGTGCATAACGTACCAGATTATATATGTACTATATTACGAACTGCGGTGGATCCCACGTTAGGTGATCATTTATTTCTCGATAATATTCCAAGGTAAGTCTCCGAGGGGGTTGGCCTTCCACAACTGACTTCTCGCTGATTCATAAGCGCATAGTCGTATATTGCGACCTGATGCTTCTTTCTTTTTATTGTCCAATTCTCCTTCACCTTTTTTCTCGTATCAACTACCAATCCAACAATTGCTTTCAATTCTGTGAAATACGTTGCAAAATGAAAAAAAGAACTGAAATCATGAAGGAGGGTAGTGCGAAAAATTAAATGACAAAGAAATTCAAGGGTTTTTCTAATTACTGATTTAATTAATACTATATATAGCTAACCCGAGTGTCATAAACGTGAAACTCGCCCATTTCAATAACAAAGGATACACGGTATTTTACGAACACACGTCTAAACACACGATACACGTGCGCTGTCCTACTATGAATACATATAGATGTACAGAGAACAAAAGGTCGGCAAGGTAATACATATGTAACGGTCGAGGCATGCTGGACAGACGAACACAGCGGGGATGGAAGTGAGGACGACACCGAGGGTCAGGACATTGAGGGCGCAAGCTATGCGAAAGGATACGAAGAGATAGAGAACGGGTTATTGGCTACTTAGTCCTGAGCTCTTCATTAGCAATTGTAGCCAATCGCTTGAGCTTCAAGCCTTCTATGCATTCCGAACCTTTCCAACTCCATTTCACGTTCTATTCTTTATACTTTATATATTCGTTGCTATGCTTCCTCGCATCCACAACTGGCTCCAGAAATAAGGGTTCTTTTTGCTTCAATTATCATGTCCTCCCATTGTAAGTTTCGAATGGAATTTGGTCAGAAATTTAAAAAATCAAGCGGTTTTACGTTGAAATTGGCAAAGCTACTTCAATTTATTTCTATTTCATTTAATATGTAGTCAAAGACCTTCATCCGTTAATTAAAGCAAAATAAAAATCAACTTATCCACTTGGAGCGTTCCGTACTGCATGTATTTGCGAATGAAACCCTTTCCGCTCTGACTTACGTACCTGAAACAAAAAGGACCAAAGCAAAAATTAGCAAATGAAAGAAGAGGGTGGTTATTTCGAGTGTGAGTTTGTAAAAGACCCAGGAAAACGAGGGAAAGTGAATCACGAGGGTGAATAACGTGTCACTACAGAGTGGTTGCACCGACTTGCAAAAAAATGACGAAAATTCGGGGAGTAAAACATAAAGTAAGAGAAAAGGAAAAAGAGCCTCGAGAGCGCATAATTAATTGTTTCCTGAGCAAACTCGCGAGGGTACCTTCGCTTCTCAAAGTCTCTGAGAAAAACTTCCGGTTTGCACATTCATTCGTAAAACATTCGTTTTTTTCTTTTCTTGTGTCGTTCTTTTAATTTTCTCTCGATAGCCTTACAAACTCTCTTTGCAAAGTTGGTTCTATAATATTCAATATTCGAATATCGTATACCTCACTTCATTCAATACTGGTTTCACAGAAACCAAAAGTTCACATAGCTCTAGGTTAAGCAGCCTCGACAAAAGCCTTCCTGGCTAGATGTGCACTAGTCTTTGATTTTCCGGAACATACCCGAACTTTCATTGGCACAAAGTTGTGAAAATACAATAAAGAAGAAAAAAGAAAAATTTAAACCCATGCAAATAAATCAGGCAACGTGTAAAAAGTTTTCAGCTCAAAACTTCCTGAGTTACGTTGTTGGTGTGTAAAAAAAATAAGTGTTGAGATTTCGAGATCAGAGGAAAATCAACCTCCCCCCCGCACTCCGTGAGGTACATGTCGCTATCATCAAAACAAAGTGGCCATGAAGCGATTTTCAGTTGAGATATTGCAATATATACGTATACAATGGAGAGTACATCGAGATATCCACATAAATGTGTTCACTTGGCTGCCTCGGCATGCGTGCACAGAACAAATCGACGTAATTGCGTAAATATGTAAGTACATACATAGATAGAGCGACCAATCACCGACGACGAGCCATGACAAACTCTTGTCAAGCGCTCTCTAGGATTGGGGAAAACATGGAAAACGGGACGAGGGATTGAGTGCGTACAAGTTTACTCTCTGAGTATTTACGCACCGATGGCTTGCCGGCAAGACCTCATACCCACGTAGGATGGTAACGATCCGCCGACCCTCAGGTTGGATCTCTCGACTTTGTGCCCACTGCATTGCTAATTTGCTTACGCAATCGCTTTTCCTTCACCCTTGAGTCCTCTTTCCGTTAGTTCCCTCACTCTTTCCTCTTTACGCCTCGTCTTTTTTTTCATCATCTTATCCTTTTTCCGCATCTACCCCTCTTCGTCTCTGTTTGACTTTCATCCCATAGCATGTGACTCTCATTCCTCATCGTTTCATTTCTAGCAGTGGCCTTTTCCCTCTACTCTCGTACAAGTCTCTTTTGTAGTTTGGATGAGACCCCCTATCTACTAAAATTTCATTAACTGCACCGTGTGAGGAGAGAGCCTATGATCCAAGCGTACGGAAGCGAATACCGTAAGGAAGAGAGCGGGACAATGTGGAGCATAAAGGCGGTAAGAGGTTTGTCCACCGTGGCAATTGCATGACATTAACAACACCAAGATCACCGGGGTTTGGGGAGGAAAAAGGAGAGATGAACGACTGCCCGAGGCGTCGAGAAGTTTCGCCAAAAGTCTTGCTCTCTTTTACCCCCCGTAAAGCTCGACATCCAGATTCTCCGGCAACCTCTTTCATCGGATTCACAGGGTCTTTCGTACAGCACCAGCAATAAGGATTGCTGCGTCTGCTCTTGGTAGGTTAGTGCCACGTTCCTACGCCGTTGCTCAGGCGTTTCGACGCCGTAATTTCAAGACTGCAATTTACTCGCTCCTCTGAATACCTGTACACTTACACATCAGACGAAATAAGCGAACATAGCAGGAGTCGCAATGGCAGGGTTATAATATCTTTACCCTGCTTCTGTCTCTCATATACTAAAGTAGGCATACAAGAAATGCAAGCTGAGGACTTGTGCTTCTGCAAATGGCTGCCCTAGTGCTTTACGTCCGGGTATTCCCTCTGCGACCCCAACAGGATGCAAAGGAGATATTATTTTAGGATGTTTATGCTAGCTTAGCTTGCTTTATACTGCTTTACCTTTGCCTAGATTGCTCCCGTAACCCAGATAAACTCATCTTCACAGCGGCCTCTATATGGCCTTGTAAAGCGCAAACCGCAAACCGTGAGAAAAGTTAAACGAAGTATTCCTGCGTTTTTTCGGCTTGAAGAAAAATTTAAAGACCTTCAACCGACTCTGCATTATTCAGAATCTCAATGGAGGGCCAGTTGTTTGATGGATATCATATACGCGTGTTTTCGATTCGATTAATTTGTTTACGGAATGAGTTATAGCCTGATTATCTCGCGTGAATGTGCGCGTATTTGCAGAGATCCTCCTTCGTATATTACTGATATACGGATTGCAGGGTGTAGATAACGAAGAAATGAGGAACGAGCGAGATAGGAATGACAGAAAGAGACGGAGGGGAAAGATACGGTGAAACAGAGTGGACAGATATGAAGGCAGGTGTTTTTGTGAGCCGCCACTGCCGCCGCCAAGGTGGACGTTGAGGATCCCTATTCTCTTCCTCGTCCAGACTCGTTTGCGGCTGTTAGCATCCTTCGCCACTGCGACCCGCACTCCTTACTGCCCTCTCTCTTATTCTCTCCTCTCATTCCCATTCTCGTCTCCTTCGTATCTCTTGTTCTTTGTCTTTCCATACCAACATCCTTGAGTCTCCTTGGATCTTCCACCGATCTTCTGTGATCTCTTCTCACACCTGACTGGCTGATGCTTGGCTTGGTTGCTTGTTGTTGCTGCTACTGCTGCTGATGTTGTTGCAGCTTACCTGCCTAGGTGGTTTGTTCGGGTTATATCTTGAAACGTTCTTTCCAACTCCTTCGTCCAACATCATCCAAGTCCTACCTACGCTCAATATTTCCTCACTGTTTCTCCTCGTATTCACCATCGAGATATCTTTTCGCTTCAACAGTTATATTTCGTTCTCTCTCTCTCTCTCTCTCTCTCTCTCTCTCTCTCTCTCTCTCTCTCTCTCTTCTCTCCACCTTTGCTGTACGATCTCTTTTCGCTCGGTCGCTTCGCTCACTCCACTATTTCAATTTTCTCGTTCTCCACCCTTCCTCCTTGACCCTATCGCTTTCTCACAGACGTTCTATCACTCCTCGGAACCCTGAATTCGTGGACTTATGTGCTGCTACCTGTCTTGCCAAAGAATTTCTTCGACCCCTTTTTTCTTTGCCCCCTATCCTTCCACCAAGTATCTCTTAGCATATATCCCTTCTTCTTTCTCACTCTGTCATCATTCTTTGTGGCTTCTCGCAGCTCGTTATGCAGAGTAATACCCTACTGCTGCATGCTCCCTTCAGGAACTACTCGTCTACTGCACGTGTATTTTCGCTCAGATCTCTTTTGATCTCCTCCTTCGTGATCACCGCAAAAGGGTTTTAGTTTCGTTCGAAGGGGCTAAATTATGGATTGCATTAAAGCCCCAATGTCTATGAAAAAAATCTTCGTAGTCTCTAGTCAATGCTAGAGCATATACTAAACTAGAGCATTCACTGTTTTCATACAAACCGTATGAACTCATATTTCGAACGAGAAGGACTTCCGCAAGATACTTTTGAAAAGCTTGATTGTTTTAAATTGTCATACCTTTTTATTGTCGCGATAAAGTAGTTGAGAAAATATGCGAATTACATTGGCTCGTTGTAGGCAACAGGAGACAAGTACGAACGTAAAAAAGAGAGGCAGAAAGTTGAAACAGGATAGCCATCCAGGGAGAGCGAAAGATCGAACAACTGCTCACCTACCGGTATACGTACATATATATATATACTATATTTTATTCACGTTTGTATATATCGGTTATAATAGTTATGCGCTGATGTTGGCGTGGGTGTTGGAACTCGGCGCGCGAGCCGCGCGCGCTCTCCTCGCCGTGAACTAGTTGCTCGATCGTAATTCACTCGTGTATACGAGGTTCACCTTGAGCAGAATATCGAAAGTGTGCTTGCTCCTGCTGTTGCTGCAAACTCTGGCCTCACCACACGCGGAGATCTCTTTTCTCTCTCCCTATCTTTCTCTCTCGCTCTCTCTGCGATCTTGTTTGTTCCTACATTCCGTCGATAGGGAATGTTGATTTACCATTCGATACCTCGCTTCTTTGTTTCATAGCTGATTATAAATGGATTCCTCACGTTTTGGGGATCTCAAAAAAATTGCCTAAAGCTCTACATACCATAAAAAAAAAAGTTCAGTTGCAACAATAATCTCCAACACAATAAACGTGGAGTAAATTCGCCAAAATTCCCCTGCCACTGAACAAATCAATTGTATCCAAAAAGCGTTGCTGAAGGGCTAGAACGCAAATAATCAATTCAACGAGCCCATAGGGAAGCTGTAAAGAAATATCTGCTGATATTGTTTCATCCCGTGGCATTCAACATCGAAAAAACGTTCTCGCAACAAATTTTTAACGATGGATACCTCGTTGGTTCGAACTGCTTTCAAAGCCGATCACGTTCAATTCTACATATAGATATACTTACAATGTTGTATTCCAGAGGAACGTATCGGGTTCAGAAAATTTTCGCGAGCAAGACCGTGGTTAATTAATGTAACAGGATACGGAGTAATACACAACGTTTCCTCTCGTTTCGACCCTTCATTTTTTTCATAAATCAACTTCAGCTTCAGATATATTCATATTTTTGAAAATTTAGCAACGAAACAAAAAAAAACAAGGTATCTCCGCTTCCACAGTGTGTGACTAGCGAATGAGCAATAACGAGTTTTTTCGCGTTTCATAGTCACGACTAGAAAATACCTGTCGAGTTTTTCTCTCGTTGAAGCGCTTAAAAAAAAATTGTCCATTTTTTTAAATCTTTTTTTCCAACGGTCGCGTATCTCATCCTATCTATACGCGCTTGAGTCATCGATTCTCGCACGTCTCTCGTTTAGTCTCGGGGGCTGGGCTCTCTGTCGGCGGGAATAGAGCCCGAGTAAAAATATTCGCGAGGTAATCGAGTTGCACATCGTTCTGATCAGTTTGCGAGAAGCTTCATCGTTCTATCTCCCGCGATGCACAAGCGCTCGCGAGAACGATCCCCATTGCATCGTGTCGTCGTTCCACACAATTTTAGAGCTTCATCGCCGTTCGAATTATTTTCTCACAGATTTTATGTCTGTGTTTGTGCGCCTCTGTATTTTGCAGTCTTACAAGGCTCAACGCCACGACGCGCTTCGCTAGATTACCTTTCTTTTGACATAATTCTTCGTGCCGTGTTTTATACTGCGAGAGAAATAAACGAAGCGCGTCTCTGCCATTATCGACAAGGACGCTAATTGCGTCATTCATCTAGTAGTGAAAAACCTATTTTCCATTCCCATGCTCCCTGGCATTTCTCAGATATAGGTAATTTCATTTTTTTCTTGACACACGTCCAAATTTCCGAATTCCCAATCTCGTTGATGTATTTTTGTTCGTTCTAAAATAGCATAGATTGTATTTTTAATTTTAGAAGTCATCACTAAATTCAGCTTTTCAAAATGATGGACATTTTTTGATATTTTATCGGGTAAAAATAACAGGATTTTGGAGAAACTAAATTTCAGTCGTAGAAAATTGGTTTTGGTTACCTATCAACATTTTTATATCTACGTCGCTAAAGAATCAATCAAATTCTTCGTAACTAGAAAAATCATAAAAATCCTATCGATAATAAAAGCTGACAGATTCGCCTGTATACACGTGTGCATAAATGGGAATGTTGAACGGAAATTATTTTGCAATTCCGAGGCTAACAAACGGACACACTGGTATCACATACATAGCTTGAGAAAAATTGCTGTGAGAACGCGTGTTATTTTTTCTTTTAACGTTCATCACGATAAATTCTAATCTTGAGTGACACGTGAACAAAAGCCTCTGTCTTCGTCATGGTCGCATAATTGCTTGAAAGAAAAACTACCAGTACGTCGAGATCGAATTATTCGACACGAATAGAATTTCAGTATGAATACATTTTTTATTGCCATATGCGTAATACGATTTTTCTATTTGAGCATCAATAAAAAATTTCTATTAATATTTGCAGACCTAATAAAAGAAAAAAGTATTTTTCGTAAATGGAAATTTGAAGAAGAAAAATGTGCTTGGAGAAGATAGAACGAATCGTGGAGGAGTTTATGCATGAGGGAACTCATTGAGGTCATCGGGCGTTACCTTGTAGAACCTTAAAAAAGACGACTTAAGGAATAATGGAAAAATGAAAATTCTCGGTTTTACCAACTCGAAGACGAGTTTCGTTTGGTACACAGCTCTGTTTCGTTAGAAATGTATACATGTGTATATAAGTGAGGGCGAAGGTGGATAATGACAAAATGGATAAGAAGAAAATTACAAGTTCAACGAAGAAACAAAAGACGATATTTCTCGTACACCTTTCGAAGAGCTACAACAGGAAACTAATGACCAAACGTAAGAAGTTCGTTGCAGACTCGAGAGAGAAAACTTTGCAGTAATTATCCGGAAATTGATTGATATTTTGTGTGTTTATTGAAAACTGGCATTAATTATTTTGAATTTTCAATTTTCTCAGCGTAAATTGCATAGGAATGTAACTACGGATAATTGACCAGAGTTAGGAAAAAAGTACAAATCAAAAATGAAAAAGCCGCTTTTGTGCAACGAGGCGTTGATCTAAACCTTGCCGCGAGCCGTGAGAAATGCACGTTTAACAAAGAATAATATTCTTTTATAAAGCCCTCGTGCACAGTGAACCAAGCGATATGGACATTGAGAACGAAGAGAGGGCTGTTGAAAAATAAAAATAATAAAATAAGCCAAGAAGAACGAAGTGAAAATGGGCGAGGTAAAGAGGATGAAAGGATTTTTTCGCGTTCATATTATCTCCATCCGGGACAAAAACTACTCGCGCGATGGATAAAGCTACGTTATGTCACGTCACTTTTCCGCCGTACGTGAAAAAAAAGAGAAAATAAAAAAGCAGTCAAAGCCCATATATTTACCTGGATATCCAGCTATGCACATATATTTCTCGTATAGACTGACAATGCACTCCATTACGTGCAACTGTGTGGAACACGTCCTCGTCTCTTCAACCCGGCTCACTTCCGATTGACGGGAAGCCAACGCTCGGGCGCAAAATTTAATCGAATAAATCAAAGCGGAGAGGATTATTCGAAAATATTTTTTTTATCCCCTGCGGAGTCAACAAAAGACCTTATATAAATTTTGAAAAATTAGGACTCAAATCGAGCGTTTTATCAGTATTTATCCCACAAGCTGCTGGTCATATATGAACGGTTTTCATTAAGAAATCACAACGTGGAGCGTAAGAAAAATTCCATAAGTTAGGGGGGGGGGGGGGGGGTAGGTGGATAAAAGCAAATATCTTTTAGTCTCATTCATGTTCTTTATGCATCTTTCCAACGTTTTTATCTCGTCGCCCGTGGATGTCGAGAAATACCCAATGAAGAGAGAGCATAACATACGGAGCACAAACTGCTGTAAGACCGCAGTTCAATTTACATTGGAAGATACTGTAGATATGCATACCAAAACAAAACTATGAGTCTACCGCAGAAGAGCGGGATAGCGCCACGCGGTTTTCTTGCCAATGTTTTCCTCTCCCCGGCTCGCTCCCTCTTTTTCTCTTCGTACGTCTGGATGCCACTCGTCTGACTCACAAACCACGAACATGAATCTGCCCGAATTGCACGAATGAATAGATGGAAAGTGAAGAAAAACAAGACATGTTTATTCATATCATGCTACTTTTTTTGCTCATTCCATTGTGATTTTTCCTTCCTCATCAACGTCGTCAACTTATTTTGCTTTCTGCTACATTTCTAAGCTGAATTCCATGGACCAACTGATCTTCGTTCCTTCTTTCAGCTACCGTTCCGTCATTTTTCTTGAAAATTAATCAGTCTCCTCTAGTCCCCTCTAGTCACATCTACATTTACGCTCCTTCAGCCAAGTCGATCATTCGGTCATAAAGATCGATCAGTCCTTGACCGAATGTCTCTGACAAATGTTGCATTATTACGATTACATTAGCAAGCCAAACATCGTATATTATATATGTTCGACTATAATAATCTATGTACATGTCAGAAAGAAAGAGGGAGAGAGAGAAGACAGACTCGGTTGAGAGGTCACGAAGCTTTGACAGCTGTTGTGGTCATGTTTACTCGCACACTTTTCTGATACAACCGTGACCCGATCGGTGAGGCGACCTAATGTTCGGAACTCCAGTTTTGACAGACACCAAAGTGGAGGAAAAACCCATCATGGAACGGTGTTTACAGGAGGCAATGAAAAATAAATAAGCTGGACATAACCATCTGACGTTGTTACAATCCAACTATTTCGACCCTTCCGTCTTTTTGAATCCTGTCCTACTTACTATTTTCCTTAATGTTCTCATTGATTATTATTGATCGATATTATTTTTTTGTTGAGCTTCGTTCGAATTTAATTAATCCATTGTTCTCAGCGTAATTGAAATGGACAAACCCGACGAAGAGAAAAAAACATGAAGAAACCTTAAAAATGTTACCTCAAAGATTCCTCGGAACCCTCCTCGTGTTCCCTCCCAACTGTGCTATTCGTGTCGTGGTATTGTTCTCCTCAGAACGGAAGTGAAAGTCCTGAATTTTTCGCACGGTCGTCAATGAGGCCGGAGCATTATTAATAACCACTGCGGTATAGCAAACGGGTTGTGACTCATTGGCTATGACTCTCCATACTAAGTTATCTCTTTCTTTCTCTCCATTCTTTCGTGTATCCGAGAGACAGAATAACTTGTAACAGAATAGGGACTCCCTCTATGTTTTCTTGTAGTAGGTGCGCTTGGACATTCCGCGAGAACGGTGGGCAGATCGGGAAGTTTACGACACTATACAACAAGACGGGATATCTACACGTGTGTAAATATCATTCCGTTACGTAGTGTCAGAGCTTGACAGCTAAAAATTACCTCCGTAATTGATAGCTTTGAATTACAAATTACGTTATTTGTAATCGTCCAAGTTCGATTAGAAATTCCGATTACGATTATTCTTAACACTGCCAAGTATATATAGAAGTATTGGCGTGAATTTGGACCATTTTGATTTTTTAGAATCTAATATATTCTGATAACAAAATAATCGTTTTATTACGAAAAAAATAGTGATTCGGAAAATTGAATTATCGAAATAATATTAAAAAAAAAAAAAAAATACCGTTATATCATTACAATTTTTTTTCGCTAAGACCGAAGTAATATAGTGAGACCTCATTGAATTATTACAATAAAATCCAGGCTTTGGATTTGTTAATGGAAATTAAAATGCGTGGTTTTTTCACTAGTTGTAAAAGGTATCGAACCGAAAATGCATTAACGTTAAAATAGCGGTTCAAATTATCACCAACTGTATGACTGTATCCTCAGACCTTTATTCATGTGAAATATGGTTGTACACACGCCTCGTGCAGAGTCGTACAATTGTAAGAGAAAGACAGACATCCCGATGAGTATCCATGAGTTTGCTGGGCTCTTTTTCGTCCTCACTCTCGCTCCGTCTCGTGATTACATCACCGGGGACCACGCCGACTATAGTGCTGCAGCACAGATTCGCGATCTTACGTATCACACAATACCCAGTTGAGCCATATATAAAATATACAGTATACTCTATGCACGTAAGTTCTTACTGTATTTTCTTGTGGGTATGATCCGAGCCACTCTCACTCCTCTTTGAGAAAGGAGCAAATCCTTAGGGATTGCCCAACGGGCCGAAGATCGAGATGTTCTCTTCGTTGCATCGCATACAACTTAAACAAACTCTTTTACTTCCGTCAGTAAGCCGAAGGTAAGAAAGCTGGACTAGAAAGAGAATTTTTGGACGAAGGATCAAGCGTCTAAAGATGTACCGCATATGTGATTTCTTCATACATGGATTCTTTTTATAAGCCTCGTGCGTTTAAAATAAGACGTCAGGTTTCTTTGTCTTTTCTTTTTTTCTTTTCCAACTCTCTTCATAGCAGGATTTAGAGAAGGGGTCAAAATCTTGCAAGACAAAAAATAACTCTGTGACTCTTTTTCCTTTCCATTGTCGTGCAATTTTCTTCGGTCCCCTCTTATTTTTGAGATTTCGTCGGGTTTCACTCGTCTTTCAACTTTTATTTTTACGTTTTACCTGATCGTCCTTCCCTTCAATTTATATCGTATACCGTAACCAAGGGCAAATATAAGAAACTCTTCCCGTCGTTGGGATCGCGTTTCGAAAGTTTTTCTTCCCCTCGTAGCGCTTTTTGCGTAAGAGAAGCACGTGTCATCCCACGCCCATTTCTAATAATCTCTCATTACACTTGGATTCGATTATCGTGGTTTTTTCATGGGACGGACGAAATAAGGACGAAAGGGAAGAAAGGAAAAATACGTATAACAAGATGCCTTACTCGTATCTCCAATTTCTCGATTATGTGTGAAACGAGAGAGTAATTTGAGTGCCGTTTTACCAAAGAAGACAGAGAAATAGATGAAAAACTGTGAGTAAATGATAAGACGATGATTTATGACAAAAATGACAAAAGCCCGTCTTTCTCGACACGGCACATATGTAAAAATGTCTGACAGAGGGGAACGAGGAAAAAAAATGAAAGCAGCGAAGATGCAAAGATAAAAAAAAGCCTTGACGTTAAGACACGTGTCTCTTGAAGTTGCCTTACACATTGTTTTTCTACCGGTTATTCTTGGTGACGAGAACTTCATACGTGACAACAAGAGAGAAAAGAGAAAAAAAATTGGGGTGTCGAGAAGATTATTTCTGATGCTTAAAAAACATACAGTATCTCAGTATGAAAAATGTTTCCCCATTTTTTAATATATCCGGGATTTCAACGATGGAAAATTGATTCTTATTCAAACTACAAAATATTTTGCAGGAAAAGGTAGATAAAATAAGCTTTACAATCAATATCACCCTCGTAAAACTTCAGCTTCCTCTCCGAAAATTATCTACTAAAAGTGATAAGATGACAAAATTGGTACTTGAAGACCAAGTACTCAGTGGTCAGATCGACAGGCTATTGACGCAATTATGGACTCAAATACCCGCATGATCCCGTAGATTTGACTCCGTCCCTTTTTTCCCTTACTCTCTCTTTCTCTCTCTCTCTCTCTCTCTCTCTCTCTCTCTCTTACTCTCTCGCTTCTTTCATCACTTTTTGCCACACTGGTACCCATATGGGTCCCCTCCTGCCATCAATGGGGCTTCTCTAAATTTCATTGACGCTACCAATAGAAAAAAATGCTGTGATCAGTAGACAAAGAAGAGAAACGGAATTCAATACAGAGTGAGAAAGACGGAAAAGGATAGTAAGGATGCGAGAAAAGGGACGCAATCCTGTGTCGTTCTCTCCCCTATCGCACTTCGCTATTATTTATCCGCGCTCTCTCCTCTGCCCAATCAGTCATCGCTCGACATATGCTTAAGTAAGATTACATTTGTACTAATACCTCAACATGGATTGCCCCCCCTCCCCCTCCTCCTGCCTTTCCAACGGTTGGTTCATGAGAGGGGTAGATTGGATCCTACAGGGGTTCACGGATTTTCCGAAGTGAGAGAAAGGGAGAGCGAGAAAAGAGTGATAAAGATAAAGAAAGAGAGAATGAACGAATATAGGGTGCGAGAAACGAATGCGTGTAGCACTAACATAAGCTAAATGCTATATGGAGACCGCACATACAGGATATATGTACCATGAAAGCTGTACGTAATGATATATATCACAGAATTACGCGATTTATATATAGATATATATATAATAGAGTAAGACAAGGTTAGGGGAACGCTGAAGAGTCGCTGGAACGATTTTGCTCTCTTTTTTTTCACTTTCGTAATGGCCGACCTTTCGTCATATTATACACGCGCAATTCTGGCCCCTCTCGTTCTCTTACACGGGATTTAACGTAACTTTACTACGGCCCTTGAGAATAATGCCGTTATGCAACGTACGAAATAATGTGCCTAGGGGAGATTGGAGTTACTTCGCGCCCTTGATATAACTCCCGTTCTTCATGGTACAAAAATATTGAAAAAGAAAATTGAGAAACATAGTATTTGTACTGTCACTGAATCATTGGATTTTGAAAAAAAAAAATTTCAGCAATATTTCGCAAATGTGAAGACGTGGTATCCTTTTTGCACACGGAGAGAATTTTTTTATCGTTAAAAATTTATTCAAGGACCGAAGCAATGTGTTTTTACTGAACTACAATTTGGTACGTCAAACGAACATTTATTATAACGCGAACCACTCGAAAGAAATAGACCACGAGCTCCAAATATAGGGGTGCAACTGTAATGCTCGAGGGTCGAGTCAAATATCGCCATAGGGAAACTCTCAATTTCCATGGGGTTACGTTTTTTTCATTCCAGGTTACTTTGGCGCGAGTGTGTGTATATAGACCAGAACACCACAACGAGTTTCGTGCGAATTATAACATGTGTCACAGTTCATTCTCACGTAGAATAGATCGGCTGCGGTTACAAATTTTTACGGTAAAATTGACCTATATTAAGGTTATTGCTAAATCTTTTCGGAGGGTGGAGCGAAGAGACGAAGTCTCCTATGCTTATGCATTGGGTGACTTCAGCAATGCCAACTTATAAAAGTTAAATATTAGCGACGATGTGTACGCACGATTCATACAGAAATTTTCAATTATATAGTAATAATCTTAATTATTATTTACATATGTATGCATTTTAATTAGTTAGGATTCAGTGAGACCTGTTACAGCTGATTTACGGGTGCTGGCTCGTATTTTTAAAGATTATGTCGGTGTCAACGAACAATGACGATAAAGTGCAAAAAAAATACTAGTACGTGACTAAGTTGTCAATAGAAAGAACGATTTGTCCGTGCTCATTTCTACAATCATCACACCGACGTTGAACAAAATAAAATGAAATAAAAAATGTTCTCATTACTTGCATTTGACTGCAACAAATTTCAAATCACCATGCTGATTCTTTGACTGCTTGTGGTATAGCCGCAATTGCGACGATGCTAAATTTCAATAAAGATACCGCAATTAGTCTCACTTTTTCGGAAAATTGTTGTTTATTTTTTATGATTTCTTGTTAATTAATTCAGTTACCTAACTGTTTTTTCGGTAACATTGTTTTATATGCTGTACTCAATGCAGTACTCGTTTTTTGAGTAGTTTTCTTTATTTTTACGGACGATATACGCAAAAAAGTACTAAGGCCTTACCCCATACAGTTAATGCAGTGGAGTAACATTTTTCTTAAACTTCAATAATCAATTTCTCTAAAATGAATGCGGTAACCTGCATTCTCTTTTCGCCAGTAATTTCGGGAAATATATTTTAACAAATAGTAAAATTTTTACGAAGATCTAACCACCTCGAAATTTAGCAACAGCCTCAAAATTTAAACGATATACAGGATTCGTTTCATATATTTTTCTCATAATCATAATGAAAATAAATTTGCTCCGCACATCTTTCAAATGAATTATAAATATGACGGTATGAATGAAATAAAAAACAACTGAAGTCCTTCACTTTTATTCAAATATAAAGTTTTATTCGTTTGTGCAACAAAGTTAATATTCCTTTCTGCTTTATAAAAATTTTCACAACTCTCTTCGCGTGCTGAGCGGAGATAAACCGGAACACTATAGTGCGAGGGTTCTCGTGAAAAGCTTCATGAATCTAAATATCTCCAGGTGCTCTTTCATGCATCAGAAAATGAAGATTTCATTTGCCCGCCTCCCACCCTTATCTGACAGGGGGACAATGAGTGATCAGCAATAAATTATGCATTAATGCATCATCTGCGCTTCAAAATATATATAAACCATGCCTGTGCCTATTGAGAGTTACAAAAGGCACTTTCTCACGCATTTATATCGCTGGAGGATATTTTCATGTGCGATCGGTCCGCTACGATAAGAAATGATTCTTTTTTGACTCCTAAGCATTTCAATATCATATATACATATATACATATATATATATGACTGGAAAACCATTGTCAAAGTATCGATCGTGGTAAAACTCATGGTTCTCGATCGACGCGAGACCAAAAGGGAGGACAAGGAGAGATTGCCGAGAAATGGCGGTGTGATTTCATTGCGGCGAGAGTTCGTGTACTATATGATTTAACGAATCGACTACGAGGACTACTGGGTACATATATACATATGTATATGTGTGTAATGTATATTTATATAAAAATCATATATATATAGCGATAAAGTTAACGATTGAACGTTTCGATAAAGAGGAAAGTTCATATTTGACCGAAGTCTTTCCCGGCAGGGGGTATCGGTAAAATACTCGAGAAGAGCTCGTGGATCGATCGAATGATCACGAAGAACCTTTTATAAGAGTATTTATGAGGCCACGATCTTTCATTTCTTTTATTTTCCCTCCATACTTTTATTCTTCCTCTTTTATTTTCGTTAATTTTATATAATGCGATTGACGCGTCAAGAGAAAACAGATTTCACGATCGGGACTTGCATACATTAGTGCGATCTTGATGCTATTCATCCTCTGCTAATCCGAGCACATTACAGATGTTTCTTTTCTGCCTTAATTTCGCACCACTTTGCTTGAATTAACACATAAAATAAATTACAACAAAACAATTCCATTATCCGCATTTATTTATTTGTACGAAATCATTGTTGATTTATGGAAAATTTTTTTACCGCTTTGAAAGATAGTAAATTAAGTAAATTAGGTATATAGAAACATTTCTTAAATATGAGAAAATCGATCCAATAGCCTCGGAATTATTTTCTCTTTTTATTCCAATTTTCTTTGTTTTAATTTTCCCACGGAGTTCTCGATCGCAATTCTCAAGTGAAATATTCGCTTTCACACCGAATTTGTAACGACAAATAAGCCGAGAATCGAATGAGGAGAGAAGAGGGGCCACGATTTTCTCGCCGAACGTGGACAGCTGCCAGGAGAGAAAGTGGATCGACGCGGTTTGGTGTCTTCGACGTAAAACGATTGGTAATTTGAGGTGTGGCACGAGTCACGACTCTCTCTTGAGGTGACGGGACGCGATGTTTTTCACGCAAACAGACATTTTTCATGGATTTTTCTAAGTACTTGAGGATTTTATTTCATTTTTGACAGTATTGACACGTAAATACTTTGATGATGCTTAGGCTGTGGTTTTTCCAATGCTAAATGAATTCTATCGAACATTTTCTATACGTATAGAAACGCGAAAACGTGGTTGATATTCCAACGTCGCTATATTTACTCATGTCGATACGAGTGAGAGATGTTATTTGCCAAGGCTGTCCAGCCAATTAATCGGGTCCGATGGGGTGGGCCCCGTTAAGAGGGGGTTTACAACAAAGAGAGAGAGAGAGAGAAAGTGTCAATGGCGAAGAGCAAGAGAGAGAAAGAGAGATAGAACATGGTCAGAACCGCGACAGACCGTGGGATTGGCCGGGAGCGTTATTCAAGCTGCAAGTTTGCATTTTTGTGTGCAAACATGCACCATCGCTATACACGAATGACTGCGGAGCGAACCAGTCGAAAACCACGTCGAACAAACGTTGAATAACGCAAATAAGTTTACGCTCGTCCGCATGAATCCCATGCGCCATGTTCCTGACTCACATTCACTCGCGTACACCTTCATAGACAGGCTTAATTTTTATTTAAAAAGACCTGGTAACTCGCCATTGAATATATGAAACATGTTTGAAATATTACACGATGACTATGAGCAATGATACTGAATTTATATTTATTTTCTGTTTAATTGTTGAAAAATTTGGATATTTTTCGGATTTTTATAGATAAACATTTTTTTTATAATCGTTTTAAATAGAACAAATAACTTACGAAATGTTGAGCTAGTTTTTTGGTTTCAATCTATGGTTTCGTGACTCGTTTCTATCGTAGAAAAAATTAATTTCCTGAGAAACGTCATCAGCAATGAATGACATCGAGTTAGACTAGAATCGATGATGATGAACCATCCGATAATGAACATGTCCAATAGAAAAATACAGGCTGTGAGAAGGAAGCCCCGATAGAACGAGAGTTAGGGTCGGGTGTCAAGGATGAATGAGGGGATTTAGTTTCAGGATTTTTCGAGTGTAACGAGAAGAGAAAGCGCGTTAGAAAAAGAAAGAGAGAGAGAGAGAGAGAGGGAATGTTTTTTCTGTTACAACAACCACTTACGTTAGGCGAGCTAATCGTATATATAGGGAAAAATTAACAAAGAGTCGACACAACTGTCGATATTTGAAACAGCTGGGGTTCACCGAATTTCGAGAGCACACCCTATAACTTGAATCTTTTTGGAATAATCTATGATTATTTATTTTTCACAACCCTTTTATAATTCGCAAGATATCGCATCCCTTTGATAAAAATCGAAATGAAATCAGAGCAACCTCTTTCTTTCCCAAATCAAAGTACGACAATATGTCGGTGATTCGTCCATCTGGGATCTTCGTGACCTAATATGAACAACAAAACCGATCGATTTGTTCCGGTTTGAGCTCCAACAGCAGCTCCGACCAATGATCGACACGATAAACAAATCCCCGAAAAGAATCCTTCTTAAAAGCGACAGCTTAATTTCGTTAATACAAACTGCACATATAGCAGACGTAACCCAAAGTAACGAAAGGGAGTTTTTAGCAAAGGGTGAGTCCAATAAATATTGAGTTTTAAACTTTAGCCTAGAGCAAAGCGTTTTATATTTGCCATCCCTCGAGATCTTATCGCTATGAACCGAGGCACATCTGAGGGGGTCAGCAGTAGAGTGCTGGTACTGACAAAAAAAATCACGTCAATTCATTTAGGAACTTGGGACGGGTCGATGGGACGTGGCTGCAAATTAATGGAACTCCATATTTTTTCTTGTAATTTCTTCAAAGTTCTCTCACTTAATTCTCTCACACAAGTGTTTCTTACTTAATTCTCCATAAGTTATACCTGCTCCCAACGTCTCTTGCTGGAAAATGTTTTCCTCAAGAAGAGAAAAGAAATAAATTGCAGCGAGTACGATTGGCCCAAGCACGTATCCAATTTCAGAGATGGGTGTACACATTTTCTCGGTGGTGTCGTCAGACGATTTTGATGGGTTTACACACGAAAACCTCCCCTCGAGACTAAAATCAATCCAACCTGTCGTTTGCGGGGGGATGCTGGAGAACTATACTACATCACCCTCTACCACCCTCGTTTCTTATCTCGCAACGTTCTAGCCCGCTGAATACTATCATTTCGGGAAATGTCGAAGGAAGCAAAGCGAGACAAACTCCATCCAGAGGTTTCGCCTCGCACCCTTCCATTTTCTTCGGAAATCGGTCGAAGCTCAAGATCTCCGCAAAACGAAATCCTCCCTCTGTTTGACGCAAGGATGTTCTCTCTCTCTCTCTCTCTCTCTCTCTCTCTCTCTCTCTCTCTCTCTCTCTCTCTCTCTCTCCTTCCTCGCATGAGGCTTCACTCTGATGACGACGACGAGGTTCATCCCTTTGTACAAAGTTCCAGGGGATGGTGTTGTGATGATACCGTCTTACTCTCTGTCTCTAGTTCCTACTCACCCCCTCCCTTTCTCTCCACCACTCTTCTCTTCCTTGTCCTTCGTTTCCCTTACGTTTAGCAGGGCTGTTATTGATTTGTTTCATGGCAAACAGAACACACATTATATATGTATATGAATATATATATAACTTGGGGTAGCAATTCACTTGGCTGACGATGGCTTACCCACACGCAGACAATGTCATGTGAAACGTGAGGTAAGAGCTTCTTCTTCTCTCATACCTCACTCGATTCAGCTGACACTTTGTCTCGTTTCACGCGTTTCAATCACAAACAGCGATAGTTTTTATTTTTTGTAATGAACTTTCAAAATGAATTATATCTCAATTAGTCGACGCGATTTATATCAAGAAATTATGAGTGTTTTTCGAAATAAAAGGAGCTAAAATGTAATAAACGATGCTTGTATAATTATGAGGTTATTGAATTTTTGTTTTCTTATCCCTCCTCCCTTTCCTATTTGTTGATTGGGCTGGGGTGGGGGTAAAGTGACATTTTGTTACGACTCGATCGCTCGTCTCCAGGGAGAAACCAACGGACTTAGAGAAGTGTCGAGCCTCGTACATCGTCGCTTCTGTCGTGTCAGGGTGAGAAATCGAAGTAGGGAAGAAAAAAAATGTCAGGGGTTGAAATGACCCCTGTATGCAGCATGCGCCACTACAATGAGCACGTGGGACTTCCACCGGTCTGCACACTACGTTTGTACTCCCCACCTATGTCCGCTTTCAATTTAACTTCCGTACTGGTTTCTTTTCCTTCTCTTCTTCATTCCCTGTTCTACGATCTTCCCTCTTTCTCTCTTTTATTGCTCACGATTCTACTACCCTCGCTTACTCCCTATGGATACATTATATGGCTGATGATTTTCTCTCTCACCCATAACTGCATGTGTACATGGGGATGATTCCAAGAATTATTAATAAACACATTACATACCCCCTTCTGTCAACTGCTCTATATTTGCGTTTGACTTTGCTAGTAAATACTCAAATATTTTTAGTCTCTTTGATTAAATAATTAAATAATTATAAAAACGAATCATACTATTATCGATTCATGAATGATCACAAAAAATCAACTGCCATCAACTCGAGCATAAATTTCAACTTCTCATTGTGGTTGCCACGTAATGTCCATCATTTATTCAGACAATCACTTTTGATTTTTATTCAAATCTGAATTCTGTGCATTGATCGCGAATGCAATTCTTATCGGAATGTTATTATTCAACAATAAGTTAATATTTCAATATTTGTAACGATATTTTATCTTACCTCCTGATAAATGGAATCTTATTATAGACATAAAATCAATAGAGGCAAGATGAATTGAATTTTCAGCGGTGGGCTATATTTTCGTTTCGGGAGCCATATGCGAAAAAGGGAGGTTGGAGTAGACAAATGTGTATTGACTTCAAACGAGATGGACCCCTTGGTTGGAGTTCGTCTAGACGAGCTGGGCAACAAAACTGACCTCCCTCTTTTCCCCCCTTTCGACTTTGTAATTGATTAGTCCGGATACGCCTCCTTATCTTACCAAATTCATCTATCTTTGCCTCTCTTTTTTTCTCTCTCTCAGTCTCTTTTTCGTGGGGAACAACAGGCAACATTTTCGCCTTTCTCAGCTCCTCCCACGGTTTTTCTCTCTGGAAATGATCGCTGAAGCATTTTAGGTCCTTCTCCACGGTGAATATTTTTGGTGAACGCTTCGGGCGTACTGACAGCACGCGTGCACGCACCACCCCGTATATATAATGTTATATACCTTTATATAAATATAGATATATAAAATATATATTAAACGTATATAAAAACTAGGGGGCGTTTCAAAACTTCATGGGAGCGCTGGTCCATAAAGAATCAATCCATAAACCGAGTGCGTGCCTATTTTTTCTTCTCTCTCTCTCTCTCTCTCATTCTTGCTCACTTTCGTCAATATTTGCTGCAATTGTGCAAAGACCAAGCTCTTTTGTAGCATCATAGAGAAATGAGCCACCATATTTACATTATGAAATAAACACCCATGGGAAGATTATGACGTGAAATTTTTACAACAGAAAAGACCGGAGCAAAATGGAACCCCTTCTTTTTTTTAAACAAATAGCAAAATTATAATGAATCTTGTACATTTCTTTCGTTACACAATAAAACAGATGACTTAAAAAATGTTAAGAATCTCCTTGAAAAAATTACAAAAAAATGAATAAAGACCGTGAACTGCTCGAAAAATAGTCCAGATCTGAATACAATTCTTTTCCCGCGTCACGCACTCGCGTTTACGTTGATTATTTTTTCCAACTATCACGGATACATACAGAAACTAAAATCCCTTACAAGGATCTGGTTCATTGATGATGAAAAAAGACAAAAAAAATAAAGAGCGACGAAGCCCTGTATGGAGTACAGGCTTCCCGGTCCGATGCTCGTACACCCCTCTCGAAAGATCAATTAGGGGAAATCCCGATAATGGGGTTTTGTTCGCGGATATATAGACCGAAGAGCGAGGCACAAATCTCTTGGGGAAACCCTGTAGTTCCGATCCTCGCTTGCCAACGACGAATCAAATGAGAAAATAAGGAAAGATTTTTTTCCTCTTTCGATGTAGACACTCTGAGCTTTGTACTATATACAGAAGCTCCTTTAGCTCTTACGTGTGTGTAATGTACATAAAAAATATCAAATACATACATATATATCAGTGTACTGTGATATATAGACGTGACTAACAATGGATCCCCAGGATTCATCGCTACTTGAGAAATAAAGGAAGGCAAGGTTAATTCACAAATAATCGATCTACCAATTGGACTGAATATATATATGTATTGATTTCTCCAGCCATTGAAAACCCTACCAGCTCAGACATTATTACCGTACGGACTCAATATCGTTATTCGTCCCGTAGTCCAGGCAACACCCTCGAAGATCCTGCTTTATTCGTTTCCATACGTTCTCTGGTTGCTACACGCTATTCAGGATGTACGTATAAGATGATTCACAGAAATATACATTTCTGATGGTCCAGGAGCGATTTTAAAAAATCTACAGATTTTTATAGATATGTAAAACGGCAAAAATACCACGATCCGATATTTCCGGTCGAAAGAATATTTTTAATCTTTAAGTGAATTATGCTTTATTCACAAGATTAACTCATATATTTTACGAGTACGAGTTTTAATTCAGGAAATTCTATGCTCAAGAACGGAAGTGTCTATTTAACAATCACTTCTGTTTTTCTGACGATTCTTCAGTTGAAGATTTTTTTATGACAAGATCGTTAGGATACTTATTGAGGTGAATATTTAGACTTTACGGAAAGCCTATGAAGAACAAGAGGAAATATATGTGTTTAAAAATGGGTCTTTTATTTATTTTTGTAAATATAGTCCGGATGTGATATGAATGTAATTCGATTGAAAAAGTCCTAGTAAATCGTCGCTACCGGCTCGATCGACTATAAAGTATTTCTCATGCGGGTCTTCCGTCGCCGTCAATCTCGAAAATTGTTCTCGACGCTCGTGCCTCTTAATCGGATTTGCGCAGAAAGATTACCAAGAAAACGGATTATCAATCGAACACAGAAAACATCAAATTGTAATTTTCACGTTCCATTTGAATCGCTGCGAAGCAGAGAATGCAGGCACTGAGAAAAACGAGAAAGAGAGAAAAATACAATACGGAGAAGAGAGGAGACAAAAATAATCGAGTATTGAATACGTCATGGCTCTTTAAATTCGACGAGGCTGATTCTTTGCGGTTACGAAGCAACTTTTAGTTTGGTCTTGCGGTGGGCACGAATAATATCTGAGGTTAATTCGATCGAGTCCTTGAAAAGTGTACAATTAAAAAAATAGGGTGGACCGTTGAAATATCTCTCAGCATATGTTCACGCCTAGTTTTTCTCTATTTTTACACGTGAAAGGACATATAAATATTTCATGTTGTAATCACCAAAAAATTACATCGAAATGCTGCTTTTTATTCATGTTACGACCACAATTTTGATTGTTTTTATTTCATCTGACGAGAAATGCCTGATAAAGATTCCGACGAGGAATTCTTTTTATTTTTGTCTCAACTTGTTGCACAAAGATTCGTTCAACCCTGAAAGAAATGATTACAGCTCTTCTTTCACGGTTATTTCTCGCGGAAAGAAATCAACGCGACTGCACGCAACAAACGCAAAGGACTTGGAGGAAAAAAAGGAAAAAAAAGGAAAAAGCATGAAGATACGCTGGTCATTTTCGCGAAGTGATTAACCCTGGCCCTCGACACTACGGTAAACATTTTGTGAAACTGAGAACCAAAGAGAGAGAGAGAGGGCGGGGCAGGGGGAGAGAGTAGTAGAGAGAGAGAGAGAGAGAGAGAGAGAGCAGAGAAACGAGGAAAGAAAATAAAAGAACGGAGAGAGAAAAAGAGATTGAAAGTGAGATACGCAAGAAATAAAGTGAGAGAAAGAGAGAGATTAAAGCCTGGTACAGTGGATTCAATGACTTACTTATCGTCATAACCACGGTACTCTTGCGATAGTAATTCCGTGTGAGGTCACGCTTCGGGAGAGTCTCTTCAGTGCCGGTATTCACGAGACGAAATCTCGGTCTCGTCTCCCGTATTTATGTGCATCGTGTGTACGTTTATATATATGTACGTATTCGCAAGATTGCAATTTCGTATTTCGATGGCACCTTCGTTCTCTCGCGATGAAACGAGTCTCTCTCTCCCACTTTGCCTGTCTACTCGTCGTTTACGATCGCGTTCCCCAACACCAGGGGAATTCACTGCTCGAGTTTTATTATTATATACCTCGTCGTTCTGCACTTCAAATATAATATTTGCGAAAGGCATAATACCGCTGAGAATTCGTTAAAGTTATGATCGACGTTCCCACATGAGAAGACACTCTCGTTGATGAAAAAAATTCCACTACGTCAAGTATATAATTTAACCATATAAATAGAGCACTTTTCCACTGTTATTTATTTCTGAGAATCTACAATGAGCACTGTCAAACAATATTGTTCAAACTAGAACTTTGGATTTTATCTGGGCGAACAATGATTCAATGATGTACTAATTCAGAATAATTTGTAACTGTCGTGTTTATTGTAATTACAATGATCATTATTCTATGATATTGTCGAGCGTATAACAATTAGCATTGTGCATGAGAATATAAAATACAATTGTTTTGCGCAATTTTAATGCTCATGCAAAAACAAAAATGAAATGAAAAAATAATAAACATGGTTAGTCACAGTAAATGATAAATTTTCCATTTAAATAGATTTCCTAGTAGGATGACTATTTCGTTGACAGATTTGTTTAATTCGCTGCTTTCGAATATTGGTACTTATCTCCGGTATTCATGATCAGCTCATATCAAATGCATATGTATATATTTATACAATAATTCTCGTTTCGAAGCACCGCGGGATATCGACACCTACGCTCGTCCCTTGCTGCCTGGATTTGCTACATCTAGCACAGCTGCAGACTTCTCCTTAGCCAACTTTCAGCTCTGTGCTTGTACATATAGCAAAAGAGAAAAAAAAATCAAATGAAAAAGAGAGAGCAAGAGAAAGAGTCGGGGTAGGCTGGACTTTGTGTTGTGTCAACAATTAGGAAGTATCCACGTCTGAGATTGTCCATTATATATGGATAACGTCTCTCGCATTGGTCGGAAGTTTATCTCTCCTTTTTCCTTTCTTACGCTCTTTCGCCCGTTTGGTCCAGAGAGATGCTAATATTGTTGCTACTGTTAGTCAAGTATCAGAAGAATCGAGAGAAGAAGAGAAGGATCAGTGAAGCTTTGGGGATCGTCCGATTGCGATGTGGTCTCTCGGAGAGAAGAAATCTGCCGATCGGTAAACTCTCTTGCTCTCTGACTCTTTCTTTTTTCAATGTATGGACCAAACACGATCGCTCACGCTGCTCACACACTGTACACACGTCGTGTGGGAGTTTCGTGTACGATCATTAGGTAGATGCTATCGTGGGGCTGTAAGTCACTCAGTCACTCGCTCAATCCTTCCCTCGATTACGCCAAAGCTATATATACGAGAGTCAAACACACAAAGGACAGCTCCAACCAAACACGAGAGAGAGAGAGAGAGAGAGAGAGAGAGAAAGAAAGAAAAAGAGTGAAAGAGACTGGGGAAGAGATGTGCACTCGCGGCAGCCTCCGCTCGACGATCTCAGCGATCTCATCAGCACGCGAACATCACTTAAGATCCGAACGCCTCGCGCGTGTTTTACACCGCGGTGCATATATAGAAAAAACAATCGGTTGGAATTTAGACTAACACTTAACTTTAAAGATCTTTTAGTTCGAAGAAAATTCAACAAATGCTAAAACTTATATTAGATGAACCGGTGGACTATTTCGATCTGTGTGGCATTATAAAAGCTATTATTTTTCGATAACACAATTGTTTTACATTTTATCAAAATCACCACAAGCCACTTTAATATTTAATCGACGTTAATTACATCGTTACAATTGTATTTAATGAACTATTTTATTCGTCATGAAATACGTCCAAGTGCCGTAGAACTAGATTTTACATCTTCAATGTCTCGAGTAAAAAGCTCTTTCTGAAGAATTCATCGTATCGAAAAATCGGACGGACGTGAGGTCGCGAAAGGCGAGGAGATTTTATCTGCTTTTACTCCATAAGAAACCTTATATATATTATTTTATATATATATATATATGTTTTTATATAAAGTTGTAAGATCTTTGCCGAAGGTGTGTCTTGAAACGGCACACGAATCACACAGCCATGGCTGCTGGTCTGCAATTTCGATGCAGCCACGCATATTTTTTCTCTTCGGCCCTCTCCTGAGTGCGTTATCGTTCTTATATTGTTCCTGTGATTATCTGTAACGCACTATTTATGGGCAAACACGTATATTTACATGTATACATTTTCAACGTAAGGAGGTGAAGAGGCGGAGGGGGGGGGGGGCACGTTCATACCCGACACGTCGTTGATCGCACTTCGCACTTTATTTTACCACGTGTGCCTCTTCTCTCCCTTTTTTCTCCCTCATCTCTTTTTCCGCGCTATGGCACATGGATATAATTATGGGAATCGACTTGCACCAACCTCTAAGAAACGACTCAAAAGACCTCGATGAGCGTACATCAACGAGATAAGAGAGAAAAAAATGTACAGGAATATGAGAGCGAGTGAGCGTGACCGCGAGAGGAAAGGAAAAAGACAGAGTTATGAGTCGTTTCGTATAAAACGCTTACTACCCCCAATAAAGTGCGGAAGATGTTATTTCGTCCTGATCGTCGGCTCCGTCATTGTATGGATCGAAACGGAGAACCCCAAGAGCGGCAGCAACAAATATCAGGTGAGAGGCCGCAATGTGTGAGATATAGCTCCCTGAAAGCATTTCGCGGTTTGTTATTAAGCCTTCTTCTGCCTGCTTTCGACCTCCTCCCACCTCTCCACCTTCTCACTTCGTCCTTCCTCTTTGCGATCAACTTCTATCCTGCGTCCTGAGTAAGTGCAGATATCGAACCAAGAGATATCGTGATTACCGATCACCGTGACTCAATTCCATTTCTCCTTTCCCTCGACTATCTTCTTCGTTTTTCTTTTGGGCGAATGCCCATGGCGAATTTACAGCATCCCTAACATTTGCCAAACTCAACGTCTAGTTTTATTTTTTGTCTGGCGAAAGGTCGAGATGGCTTAATCTTGATTTTTTTTTCCATTTAACGATTCCTATGAAAGTTCCATATTTATTTATTTCTGTTCAATAGACTGCACATCACATGAGTCGTTTTAATATTCATCAGAAGAGTACTTTGTCATTGGAAAAATTTATTCAGATCAATTCCCGAGTAGATATATCCACGACTTTATTGAAAATCGGCCAAACCTCTCGAGTTTTTTCTCTTAACGAGAACGGAACTGTCAGAATTGATTTTTCTATTGAATTCCATCCCAGAGACTTTTCTCGTGCTTGACATGCCAACCAGGATAGTATAAATAAATACGAAATAAAATTTTGTCTCATCTCAATTTCCTCGTCCTGCGTTTTCTCAATCGAGGGATTCTGCCGATTCAATAAATTGGATGATATCTATTACTTTCTCCATATGGGAAGTATATTCAATTTAAAAGAAAAACACACCAGTTTTTATAGAACAATATCTCTCGGATTCAATATGTCATCCTCTCCGCCTCTTTTTTTATCACTTTTTCATTTTTTTATCGCTACATTCGATTTACTGCATACGTTATATCTGGTCCATAGGACTCGCACAATTGTGGGGAAGAGACGAAGAAAAAGTGGAAAAAAGGTGGAAAAGATATAGAGTTTTATTGTGCCTACTCAAAGCACTTGTCCTGCTCTCGTCTATTCGGACCATTCCAACATTCGAGATTGTATCAATGTTGGTAATTTGTTTATTTCCATTGTTCGACGAACGATTTGTTTATTTCTTTTTTTTTCCATAGTACTACTCTCTTTTCCTCTCCAGGAGAGATATTGCGATTCATCATGTGAAGTAATACAATGATTGCTCGGAACTGTGGAAATATATTACATATCTATTTCGTTCTCTGGGCATACTGTTACGCAAAAGCTGGTAAAACGGCTGGACGTGTACTTCACGTGAAATTATTAAAACTCGATCGTACTTCACAGCAACCATGCGTAATCTATTGTTCATCCTTTTCCGCAAGTATATATACACAGAGTCGCAAAGTTCATAGTTTAGGTTTATGGAGTATGTAGATCTCAAAATTATGAAGAGAAAAGACTTTATCCATTTTTCCGGTTGATACTTCATTGATGAGATATTGAACAATTAGATGGGCTATGCCAGATTCCTTCTGCTGTTCCAATCTGGTACACCAGTTATGAGTGGCCTGACATAGGGAAAACCATCCCACCATCCTAAACGCAGCCTATGGACTCAGGTGTACTCATTCCATGATTGTTTGTATTGCCACGTTAGATTCGTGATTCTCAAATAATGAATATCTCATATACTAAGCATCAAAAAAAAAAGTGTTTAAAGACTTTTTTCTTTAAAAATTAATGGCCAATCTATTGCCTCTAAGGGTTACACACGAGTTTTGAGACAGCCCGTATATGATAGTGATATGAATGTTTGGAGGCAGTAACGAGTGCATAGAATGATGATAGTTACGTATATACTGGTCAGCCAGTCATCCAGAAAACAATAAAGCTCTCTGCTGCCTCTATCACCTCGTGGGGTCACCACTTGTACCACTTAGACCCCCACTTTCTCATCCCGTGGAACGATATCCTCTGTTTTCCATTGCCCACTCGAGTTTCATTCGTTCTAGGCAAACCTGGACCCATATTTTTTTCTCTCTCTTTCTCACTTTCTCTCTTTCTCCTTTCAATTTAGATCCTACCACTTTGTAATCCATCATCTATCGGAACACAGCCTGCTGTCTCCATGCGAACAATATCCCCCGATTTGTTCATCATTTGGTCCACATATTGGCTTTTGTTCTCAACGAGTGTCGCATACAGGGAAAATTAAATTATTCGTTTCATCGGAATTTATTCAATCCCATGTACAGAGATTCGAGGATTCGATAACGAAATGAAATACCCACGCTTTCATCGCTTTGGGAATGTATCGGAAAACCGAAACGGAATGAGTGTAAAGTCGAGGAGAAAAGTGGAAAGGGGTTAAACGTGGAAAGGTGAAAAAGGGATATTTGATTCCTTGTTATTTAAAATCGATTATACAGAGGCGTACGTTTACAATGTTGTAGCCATCTTGTTTAAGAGGTTCGAAGATCCTGGCCAGTACAAATTACCACTTTTTTTCTCATGTTTCACGGGACTTTAGGTCACATTTGAAAAAGTATTTTTATTTCGTTCTTCACCAGAAATGTTTGTGTGTTAAGTAAATTAAGTGTGGTAGAGTAAACGGTACCAAGTGGTATTTTGTCGACCGCGCCGTGATTTATTTAGGCACTGATGCAGCTTCTCCCAAAGGATTGGGCCACCTTTGACGAAAGAGCAAAAAGTGGGCCAACCATCGCGGTGCCGGTGAGGCTTCAAACCAGAACACTCTTTGTTTCTTACACCCTCATTCTGAAGGACTTTTAACGTTGTAAAATAGACTCTCCAAGTGCACTCCTCTCGGCTGTCTTCTCGACAGCCTGAGATCCAACTTAATGGTGCAGTTATTGTCATCGTTGTCGTTGGAAAAAGTCAGATATGAGTTTCATCTTGCCATGGGAGCTTTCTTTACAGGTGGGGGAAAAAAAGGTAAGAGTTGAATGTAGATAAAAGGTCGAATTCGTTAAAGAGATTTTGTCAGCACTTAATTTTATTACCAGATTTCCAAAAATCTTCTTTTTTTAGTGCAAATTAGAACAGTACTCCATTTGGTAAATTTTTTCAACAGCATTAAAACGTAATCCATGTAGACGCAACAGAACCGAAAGAAATTCAGTTGCGAAAAAAGGGGGAGGATGGACACGCAGCATTGGATGTCGTGGTTGTGCTTAGCCCGTGTCAGGAATGTAATTCACACGCCGTTGGCATTCCGTTTCATTCCATTTGGTCCCGCGGCTTCCCCTTTGTGCCCCCTCGTGAGAGAGAGAGCTTTGGTGAAGGAGTGAGAGGATGAGAACAGGACGAGGAAACGAACGAGAGGACACTCGACGATCAACAAGACACGCCAAGAGGGACGTTCTTTTCTATACAGGACACACTGTCGGGTTTCGCGCAGCTGATCGCTATATGTGATCACACCGCGACTAAGAAGAGAACGAAAGAAAAAGAGAAAAAGAGGGAGGATTACCACTTGTATATAACCCCGCAAGAGAACCCGCGCTCTTTCGTAATGGCCGGTTCGTGCAAATAACTCTCGTGACATGGATCTGCGAAAAGAAGTTAAACGGTCTCGCCGGATGGACCCAACGTCTTTCCACCGTTCCTCCCCCCCTCCCCCCCATCTCCTCTTCTTTCCTCAGCCTATACCTACGGTTCTTCTGAACAAAAATTTATCGTTTTCTTGTTCCTCTTGCAGTATTCTTATTCCCAGGGTCGAAGTTACAATAGGTGGCAAAATTTGACAATTTTCGATATGATGACTTGGAAAAAAAGTTTCCTTTTAGTCCATATTTCATTCAACTGTATTCCTTTTTACGTGATTAGTGTATGAATTTTCTTTAAGATATTCCAAATGGATGTAAATTATGAAATTCCCATTTCTGACCTCGAAATTCTCGTATATGGAAATATATATTTCATTGGCGACTAAATTATGTGTATTTTCCAGTATCACAGCAATTATCCACCCTGTTTCGCTTTACGGTGTCGCACCGAATATTACCACGCTTCGTTATGATTATCGCTTCCATAATCGTTACTCTTGAATAATATGCTGCTTTTGAGGTCAGACACAATGGACCACGAGAGGGAAGCTTTACTGCGTAGGCCGTATTTTACTTGGGTAAAATGGGTCTTAACTCGATTTTAGCGAGTCTTTTACAACCACGAAAGGAGATTTGTTTCTCTTCATCTCTTTCTATATATTGTTTAATCTATATTGCATTCTTTTTTATATAACGAGAACTAGATTAAGCAATTGGAATGAGATGCATGAAAAAAATGGAAAACCTGAAACGAAAAAACGATGGGGCAAAATGTACAAAAAGTATTCATATATTTACATTTATATATATATTAATAAGCTTCCAGCATATTCTCTCGAGACTTATTTACTCATATTCACTGAAGACAATTAGTATTTAAACATTGAGTACACTCTCGTGAACCAACTGCTCCAAGATTCCTGGGTACTTTCTGTCAACGCTTTCACGTACTCTGAGGCCAACCGGGTGCCTGACTCGAAAGACTGTACAACACAGACTGGTATACAAGACTACCCGCGAGGAAAATAAAATGTAATGACGTCCGACAACCAGGAGAGCCCACGAATCTTACGTAATATACGTTGCATTTTTTTCTTCATTTTCTCTCTCTCTCTCTCTCTCTCTCTCTCTCTCTTTCATTTTGCCTCTTTTACCTCTTACTCGTTCCCTTCTCCGTCTCGTCGACATCTTTTGAATAAAGTCCCACGAAGACTCTCTTGACCTTTTATACTCGAGTAAGAATAATACCGAGAGCTCATTCACAAATGCTTTTGCAATTAAGCTTTTTCCTTTTACCATGTGTATATATGAACATATATTTTATTCTCTATTTGTATCCATAATATACAATAAAAATGAAGTTATTATCCGTTCATGAATGAAATCGTCGCGGTACTTAAGAACCCTCAATTTTCCGAGATGCCGCGAAAATGTTCAGAACGATAAAATTAAATGTAGAATTATTATTGTCTAAGTTGTTTTCAATTTACACAGAGACTATACGCTTCTTGAATTTATTTTTCTTTTTCCTGGCCATGTGGTGATTCGAATTCTCATTGCGTCATTACTTGCTTCACATTATAAGGTAGCAGAATGGCGCGGTTATAGAAGAAAAGAGCCCACGCACACGTAGGTATATACATGGAATGAAAACAATGTTACCATTCATTCGACTGAAATTGTAGTAGACACTTGTATATGTAGTTGTAGACAATGAAATTATTTAATGATAAAAAAATTTGATTACAATTTATACTGAAAATAATCTTGAGAAGAATCATTCAAATTTAGCAAAAAGTGAGCGATTCGAGGCGAGAATTACGAGCGATAATTAGGTAATCTTCCGGCAGATCGTTTTATAAATTAGTCGGAGGCCATTCAACTTAGATAAATGATGATGCTGTCTATTGAGAGTTCTCAGCGGATATTCAACGTGTGCTCGATTGAGCATGGGCTCTCGCGCGATTTTCAATTTCTCATATCGACAGCAGCCATCTGAATATCATTGACGAGAACGAAGCGATCGTCTCGATACATTCTCCGCTGTATTCTATTCATTCAGAGTTGGGTCACAATATATATAAGATGTATCATCGTGTTGAAAAGCTGAGTTCATACATTGTATATTTGTATGTATACATATATCTATATGTGGGCGGTAATATGCTCCCTGTACCACCTCTGCCACACCCGAAGATTGTCCATCAGAATATCGAAGAATATCGTTCACGCCAGATATTCTTGTATCAATCGTGCATAAACCCACACTGTCCTTTTCACAAAGCCTCAATATTCATCCGAAAGCCTATTAATATATGCTCGAATCATTAACTCAATATAAATCTATATAACGACTCAACCGGAAACCCGATATACTAAGATGAAAAATAATTGAGTAACCAAATGAGTTTCTACTGGAATCGATTAATCTTTCATACATAAATCGTAGTACCGTATAAATTTTTCTTTACGACTTAATTAATCTCAAATTCATTGATTCGATCATCGATATGTTTTTACGAATTTGTAAAAGTCTCGTGGGTTTTTATTATTCCTCAATTCATTCGATCAATTATTTTTTTCCATTATCAGATAATTCAAATCGTTTAAAAGCTGTAAAAAAATCTTCTCAACATTATGAAACGTTGCAAAGGTATCTTTATCTAGTTTCTAAACGATTGCATAATTAATGTTTATAATGTGTAACGATGAATATGTAAATTATTTTAATTTGCTTGGCATTGGCATTTCAGTTCAATACTCAATGCCCTTAGTTCATTGGCCCTGATGTGTATAGATGCGGAATGGCCTCGATACTTGGCCGTTAACACGGTTGACAAGGAATCCGGCACAATTACGCCTCCGATATATAGCCCTTAGGACCCTTCTCCCGCCAATTACATATGACTCGTTTTAGGAGCCTTGTTACGAAGCCAATGTAATTAAAGAGACAAAACTAAATAATAATTTAATTAAGATGCCGGATGTATTTTGCAAGATGGTGGATACGCCAATCCCTTCAATCACATTTTTGGCTCTAAAAGCTCTTTCGCATCGGTCGTTGTAGTGGTTCTATTGTCCTTAGTTTCCTCCTACGTGTATATGCATATATCTATATGTGTATAAATATACTCCAGCTCAATATGTTATATATAGATGTAATAATCGCCAAGTATCGATGTGTATATAACTGTTGCTGCTCCCCTATGCGATTCCTACTGCTCGTCATCCTCTCCAGGGATATATATACATACATAGCCAAATCCAATAGGGGCTGAATATCGAATGTATCATAACATCGGACAAGTCGACGTAATTGCTTCATTATGGCCATTAAAGCTCATTTTCTTACGCAATACAGAACCTTTTGTCTTCCACTATATTTAAACGAAATTAAACCTTTTGCCATACAATATTTCCAATCCATATCGAGAAAATATAATAGTTCGAAGCTTCAAAAAATTCATTCACAAAAATAACTATCTAAAATGACAGCACGGTGAATCTAACGTCTTTTTACAAAATATTTGGCATAGTGTTATCTGGTTTTGTTGTATCTTCCAAATATTTTTCAATAACGAATCATAATTTCTACAAAGAGCAATGGGAGTTCTACAAAAAAGAATAACAATAATCATAATAATAAATTATAAAAAAATTCTAGTAGCATGCTGCGCTCGCAGGGTGTAAATGAATATCGAAATAAATTAAGAATGCATCTTCTCGGAGAGGAAAGACGCTCTCGTGAGCGGGTATAGGATCCCTAGTGTATTTATATATGGATATAATACGTGTCAAGCCTGTTGGACTCGTCGCAATAAAAAGTGTCGAAGCGAGTTCGCGTACGACTCGATTATATACGCACTCGAATGAAATTGAAGGAACAGAAAAATATTGTAAAAATAAATAAACTTATATATAAATACACGTATATGAGGGATGCGTAAAGAATGAGCCTCTTCCACCCTTCGAGAAAAAAGAAAGAAAGAGTAAGAGAAACGAGAAATTATGCCAGGGAGACGCCGGGCTAGCTAATTACTCACGCGAATGCATGGAAAGAGAGAAAGAAGGCGAGATGACGTTATAGGTATTACTCTCGCTGTTTGCCTCGCCAAAGCAGAAGATGGAGATGCTGTCTTGCCTCAGTATAGAGGACCTCGAATTGGACACCTGTCTGGGCGAGCTCGAAAAAGGAACAGACCAAAGATCATATATGTATATGCGTGTCTGTGTACATGTAAATGTACGTACATACGTTTATATATTTATATGCACACAGGCATATACGTACAATACATTTTTACATATATACGCGTGTAGAGAGAAGAGAAGGTGGAATTACAGACTCAGTCGGGAGTTACTGTTATGCGCGAGTAATGAGGTATATTACTGTTACGAGGCAGGTATATTTAATGGCTCACCGGGCTCTGGGGCGGCGCGCGCTCGCGCTTTTGAGCTCACTTATACCGCAATGTAGGTTCATACAAATATAAAATACATGTGTGTGTGTGTGTGTGTGTGTGTGGGTGATGGGTTTGCTTCATCGTCGCAAAGCCCATCGTTCCATAAATTCTGAATTCATCCACCAACTTCCTCAGGGTTCTTCTCTCTCATGCGTTCTCACCATCACGCACAGTAATATCCTAACACGATTTTCAATAAGTTCAGGGTGTTTGTGTGCGTATGCGTGTCTTTCTCTCATGTCTCCTTTAGTTAATTTTGCCTGTACTCTTCAGCTTCGTCCTCTCGTGATCTTCGTATATCCTCTTTTAGACCCGTGACTCTTCGTAACTTTCGAATACCCGCGGAAATTTGAAACTTCGTATCGTATTAACCCGACGATATTTCGCGAATGCCCCGCGGGTCGTGATCGTTACTTATACGGTGTTCAGACGCCGAAAAAAAGAAAGAAAAGGATGAGAATGGAAGAGAAAAAACGAGAGGAGGAAAAAGTGAAGAACGTCTTTTACAATTGCAGTTTCTTCTTGGGTCTCACTCTCTCAAACATTAAAGCAAAACTTTGGACCATCTGATCATTTGATTTTTTAAACAATTTTACGATTTGAGTAAATTATTGAAATTTTTGAAATACGTTTTATATGTTTCACTAATATGTGCGACTACTGATCAATTAGTTTTTTTTTTCATTTTATTTGGTACACGTGTAAAATTTTTAGAGCTGCAACATGGAAAAAAATAAAACAGTGGTCCAAATTTGCACGAAAATTTCTATGTTTGTAACGAACAAGAGAGAGAGAGAAGAGAGAGTGAGGTGGCATTTTGTAAAATTCGATTAATCCCAATTAAAACTGTCCTCCTCGTTGGCCCACAGTCTCCTGGGCTTGAAGAGGGGATATTTGGCACAGTTGGCCAATCAATCAGAAAACCTACTGCAGTGAGATAGAGAGAGAGAAACAGGGAGGAAATATTTACCTGTAAATCATTGGACTGTGGTTGTTCGTTAGCCAAATATTGAATGAAGGAAAAAACCAAAGGAAAAAAATATGGCGTACTCAAATAAATTTAGTTTGTATTTTGCTACTTTTCGACCTAGGATCAATTTTCCAAGAGGAATTCACAGGGTTAAGTCAGCGTGTCGAAAATCCTCAATGAGAGAGGACTGAGGATATCGTTTAAGCCGGATGCTGTGTTTGCTCGCAGGGTTTAATTCCTGTACCGGAATTACAAGTCCCTGCATCCAATTCCTCTTGCCTCGGCGTATCGTGGTTTCATTTGCCACTCTGACCGATAACACGTTCCTCTTTTGGCTGGTATTTCGTTCTGTGTAAGAAACATACAAGCTACATTAAGGGTGCGACATTTTTACCACCGTTTTCAATGAGGTGAAAGAATCCATCAACAATTGTCAAATCAAATTTAATTATTATTTTCTCCCTCTGATGGAAGATCAATATTGTTCCACAGCAAATGTAGACTGAAAAACGTTCAAGACCAACTTGTCATTCCATCTGTAATTTAAAAAAATTATAAGTCGAGCCAGTATTCATATTCTTTCTTTCTTTTATCCGATTGTATTAACAATCGTTGGTAGTACAATACCGAGACAAATAATCTTCCGAGAATCTCCGCTTCCCCAACTCTTTGAGTACTAAACTCGTCAACATAAGCTAGAAAACGAGTGCAGACGTATCCCAAAGTGTACATACGTACACGGTACGATCATACTGCAGATATTCTGCTGAGCCGGACGTAGGCAGAGAGATAGAAGTGAACGAATACGCTGACAGCTAAGACGAGGAAGACGAAGACGACAACGACGACGACGACGAGGACGACGTCCTCCGATAACTAGTTGTTGACTCGAGTTCTCTGATGCGGATTGACTGAAGTCTACGACCCGAGAGAATCAACGTGCCAACATCTTAGCCCACCATTCTATATATACAACTGGCTCGCTCTCTGTCCTTCTACATGCTGTTGCACTTTCCATTTCTGTAATTTCAAAGCTCCAGCGACCAAGAGCACCATAGGATACTACCAAGATCTCGATAGGATGCTTTGACGCGAGCCAGAGTCCTCTTCCTATGGCTCACAACTCAGCTCGTTCTTCATCGTTTCTGTATACTCTTCTTTCAAAGTCATTCTTGTCTCTTTGCCAGTCTACCCCGGTCAATATTGAAACCGGTAAAGAACCATTGACTATCCCAGTCATTCCATCAACAACTTCATAGCATCAGCTTGAATTTTCGGGAAAACCGATCAATAAATCTGCGAGAAAAGCCGACAGTTCATGAAAAAGTTGATATCACCTTCTCTCTCATTCGTCTTTCATTCAATACACGTATCTCGTCTTATCGTTTTATTGCCTACTAGTTATTCCCGCGGCTTCACCCGCGGCAAAAAAATCGTTGTTAATGCAAGTGTGATATTAATAACAATTATGTACTGATCTGATTATGTACTGAATAATATGAAACTTTTATTTTGTAATGTAGCATAAATAATATTATGCTATTTTTTCTTATTTTTGTTCATTTTATATTATACTAGCTGTTCCCGGAGCTTTGCCCGCAGCAAGAAAAAAAAGAGCCAATGAGCCAATGAACCAAGATATCGAGGGGATATGTCATATAAATGGTTTTTTTTCCATCCTCTTCCCATTTTCAACTTAATTTCTGGGTTTTTTTTTACTAAAATCCCTCAACAAAATATTGAATATACCAAAATTTTCAAATTTTTTTTATCACTTCACTAAAATAGCTGTAACTTTTTTTTGTCCAAAATTGGAAACCCTGCCATTACTCTTTCTCTTTATTTTTGAATTATCTTTAAATTGGTTATTCGTTTTTTTGTTTATCTACATTTCTGAATTACTGATGAAGTTTTTAATTTAAATATTGAATAGAAAATTTGAACTTTTTTCACATTTCCGTAAAAAACAATATATCAGAATGCTATACAGCCTACAACCTAGTGTGAATCATGAGCTCTCTTCCTGTGAAAGATTCATCGAAATCGGTTCAGTGGTTCTTGATTGAAAAGCGGCCAAACATTTTTTCGCCAACAGATTTATATATATAGAGAAAAGATTATAAAACCGCGTCACCAGGAATACTTCAGGTACACCCTTAACTTCACAACCGACTCGACTATCTCGTTATGCCGCGCGGGGATTCACATTTTCTCGTTGGCATTTCGCGGTAACGCGAAGGAGACGACGAAAACGGCTCATGGCGCGTCGTGCCTTGGATTGAGTGTGTGTACATAGTCGTATTTATAGGGTATCCGCAAAATCGTTTTGAAAATTTACACGGTGGACTGGTCGTGACATTCTGAAGGCAAGAGTTAATAATTTCTCTGATTTATCCTTTGTAGGATTGTAATGAATTAATGAAAGGTAATGGGGCCTAGTCATCTAGTGATATACGTTAGCTACAGTACACGAGACGAGCTTCATAATCATTCATAATTTCTTTCTCATAATGGCACATCGGATTAACTATCACAAAATAAATAGCATCTCGTGATTAGTACATCGGAAGAAAGAAACGAATTAGAACTTTTCTTTCCGAAATTTCACAATCTATCCATTCTCCAAGATGTAACGCGACTTGCAGGACACCCGGTGAAGTGAAGCGCGGATCTCGATGTACTTCCAATAGTGTCGATCGACGAGTGGTGAGACGATCAATGCGTGAGAGAGAACGAAGGTGAGTGAATTACACGAGACGAGGAGAGAAGACGTATAGAGACGGGGGCGCGCGCGAGAGAACGATCAGAAACAACGACTCGTTTGGTCCGTTCAAGCCCTTATCCGGCGACCACGACTATGGAGGATTCTCTGTACACGATTTTTTATTTCTCGCCACATTTTCTTTCTTTTCCACTCTCGTAGCTCGTTTCACACTCGCGTGTCGTCTTACCTGTACACTTATATAAACGCATCTCGATCTCTTTGAGCTTTGAGCGACGCCCGATATCTCAGAGGTTTTCTCGTGTCTTTCGCATTCCGTCGTCAATATATATCTATGCAAATAATTCCACGAACTAATCACGTATTCGCCTTATACATACACTGTATACCTGCAACCTTAGACTCAAGAGAAGAGATTTGATTCGACGATTTTGTCGAGACTGTCAACGATGACATTTCTTCACTCTTGGTTTTGTGCTTCCATGCACAATTGTAACGAGTCTCACCAGTTTTTATTTTTCATGCTGATCTTTGACATTCTCCGTTCAGTCCGAGTTCGTAGAAAACATGTTGAATGACATTTTCTCAGCGAATTTAGAGTAGAACCAACTTGGGCGTTCGGATCGACTCACTCTTATAATGGGTTTTTCGTGAAGGTTGTACATAACTAAATGGTTTTAAATACTCGGAAGTTATAATACTGAACATGGGTTTGAGGATGGTTTATCGATATTTCAAATGACAATTGGAGCTTTTAAAAAATGGCTGATTTCTTTGAATTAGGAAACTTGAAATACTTTGAAACAGACAACTGAAGAAATATAAGTCATGAAACTATCGTCGTTTATTTTCATTCTTTCATCATTCATGAAACTATCGTATTCCTTATAAAGCACGAAAGGCTCGACAAATACATAAATGCCATAGAACACACGGAAAGTTTCCGGTACTCAAGTTAACGAGAAAAAAAAATCTTTCACCTCCTCCACCGTACACCGGTACAAACGGACAGATAGGATCAGGCTAGTAACCCACCCGTGTAATTGATTCAGCTGCCTCGAAACAATGAAGCTCTCTCTATGCACTGGGGCTTCCAAGACTGAGAGGCATATTATACTGCAAAAAGTATTACTGCTTTGTATTAGCTACTCTTCGCTTCAAAATGTATCGAATTTTCAATCCAGCCATTTAACGCTTTTTCACCTCGTTAACGAATAAATGGGAATAAAAAAAAATCCATTCTTTCTCAGATAAATAATATATGTGAGGCCGAGATAAGGACAAATAAAAAAAAAACTCAAAATACGATTATCGAAAATATACATAATTTATATACCACATAAAATATCAACTTTAATTTTTTAAATTAATTACAATAAAATTGTGAAAAATTTTCCAAATTCTTCTATTAATAATAAAAATCAATATAAAGTGCATAAATTTTTCAGGACAAATATTCAAAAAATTCTTTGAGTTCAATTATCCATTTAATATTGAAAAAAAAAACCATTTTCGAGCCTTTCGTAGTTCTCAATTTTTTCTCTCTGTGAGAGACCGGTAGCTCCATCTGTGTACCGAAAAAGCAAGCAACTAACCGACAGCCACCCACGCAAGCCCGGTCGACAACCTCGCGACTGAGCGAGAGCAAGAATGCTCGAAAAAAAGGTACACTATTCAAAAAAAGTATGTCATCAATAATTATCCACATGTAGAGTCAAAATAATTTTTACACAGGCGTTTTTTCTTTTCACCAAAAAAATTGCTTTGAAATTTTTCTCTCGCACTACACATTTTTTCGCCATGTTTTTTAAACTTGAAAGGAAAAAACTTGCCTTCACATAAAAAAGCGCGAGCTAAAAAAAAACGCTCGAGTTTACGATCTGTGGTGCACATCTGGCATAGAATATTATTTCGTGCACGTTCTACGTGATCATAAAAAAAAATAATTTAGCGAACATTTGGGCGTGAAAAATACATTATTCACGTTTGGAATGGAGTGAGCTTAAGCCCTTTTGTGAAAAAGCAGCGAGTCTATACTTAATGGAAAATTTTTGTGTTTTTTGATAACTGCAAAACGGGATTTACGGTGATGACATTTTTTTAGTGCACATTGCAGCTGTACACTTTTGTTTCGTTGCAATGTTAGGTCTAGTATGTTACACGTTCATGTGAATAAATATATACTTGTGCATGAATGTATTTATGTGTTTATATCATGATTATAAATGCACAAATACACATGCACATCACATATATGAATGAAAATAATGTATACTTTTATAAATGATTTATAATCCATTCAGGGCTGGCATATTATTAAATATACTTTTTAATTACAGCTCGTTCGCAATTTTGATAGCACTATAAATAAACTGTAATCTTGATAAAAAGTACCAAATGAAAATCCACTATTATTTTATAATTGGAACGGAGTGGATTGTCTGTTAACCCTTTCATGCACGGTGTCACGTATACGCGACACCTTTTTCCTGACAGTTTTTCAGCTCTAAATTTCACTCTCTACATATTTTTGCACAAGATAAGTTTTCATAGGATCTTTAGATATGAACCTAATGGTGTGTGACTCCCGGAAACCACTTATCAAACATGTCTTCTTGTTATAAACAAATAAAGCATAAAAAAATGCTATGTTTTCGGAAAAAAATCGTTCCTGTTGAAATTTGATCGCAAACATACTGATATTTTGATGTATATTTATGTTTTAAGGGTCGCTGAACACGAATCAGAAATCCGTTTTTCAAAATTCAAAATGGCGGATCCAATATGGTGGACCAAATATAAGAAATATATCACTTTGGCTATGAAATTTTGTATATTGGGGTTTTTGGGGTCGATAATTATGAATTCAATATCCAATTTTCAAAATTCAGGATAGCGGATCCAATATAGAGGACCAAAAAATTGAAAATTTCGCTTTTGGGTTCACTGATTACGAATTCGATATCGAATTTTTTAAATTCAAAATCAAAATAAATAAAAGAAAAGGAAAAAAACAAAAAATAGAACTAAAACTCACCAAGTCTACGTCGTTAGTTCTGGATTCGGCTAAGAGCGAGTACAAAAGAAAGAAAATTTCTTATTATGCATCTTTCCACGACGAAAAAGTAGTTTTTCAAATTTAACTCTATCATATTGATCCCGCCATTTTTGATTTAAGAAATTCAATATCGAATTCATAATTAGCGACACACAAAACTCGAAGATATGAAATTTTGCAGAGAAAAGGCATGTTTTTGGTTTTTTGATCCGTCACATTGAATCCGCTATCTTGAATTTTGAAAATTGGATGTGGGATTCATAATCAGTGACCCCAGCAACCCTCATATACAAAATTTTAAAGCTAAAGCGATATTTTTAATTTTTTGGTCCACCATATTGGATTCGCCATCTTGAATTGCGAAAATCTAATTCCACATTCGTTATCAGCAACCCCAAAAACCCTATATCCAGATTCTATCAGATCAATTGGTCGCACAGAAAAATTCGTGCATGAAAGGGTTAATGAAAGGAAAAGACAAAATTTTTTATTTTTCTCGGAAGCAGATCTGGTGGAGCAGGTGATCCAAATTTCCACCAATCTTCCCTCCAATAATACGAAATTGCGAAAGTGTTGGTGAAATATATGAAAATGTATGCGCACGTATGCTCGAATCCAAACTTATTCGAAGTGGATTTGGCCCGAACGTGGTACGGCGTGGATGAGGAAGAGAACGTGTGGTTCATAGTTGTACACGTGCAATTCGTATGCATATTGAAAACCGTTCATTCGAGAACTGAATTCTCGGTTTCCTCGGTTCAAGGAGATTTTACCGAAAGGCGTTGAAGCATTATGGGGCTCCATGCATGCACATGTGTGCATTTCATATACGTCTCTATATACACGTACATATATATATATAAATATATAAATATATATATATATATATATATATATATATATATACTGATCTATATATCGCTTTAAGTTTTGGAAGGATAACCCTGTAAAAGAGTCATTAGTCGACGTTCGAAAATGGGGTCAAGTGTGTGTCGTATTATATGGCACACTTTGAGTTTGGTGAACTGCTCGAGGCGAGTTGATTATATACGCATTCGTCAGTTCATGTATATCCTGTACCTGCTTTTTCCTACTTTCTCTCCCTCTCTCGTTCTTCTTCTATCTTCCTCTTTTCTTGCATCCCCTGTTTGCCCTCAGTTTTGCTTTCTCTGTCTGTCTCTTTTTAACTCTTATTCTCTCCCATTTTTCTTCTCTTTCTCTTTCTCTTCTTCTCCTATTTTCTCGTTTTCTTTCTCACTCTCTGTCTCTGTCTTTGGACCACACAATAACGACCTAACTTCAGCAAGCGGAAGTACAGAAGTGCCAGAAGCAAGAACCAAGGGGTGCGAAGAAGAAGTATACTCCTTACATAGCCTAACCACTCGAAGACGCAAGACCCTTCTCCTAGCAAGGACTTCATTCCGACAAAAACGTCACGTAGTGCGTGCCACTTGAGAGGAAAAAAAAAATTCTTTTCATTCCTCTAAGCATCTCGCGCCCTCCCTCGTTACACTTTTGCTGAAGTTTCAAGCAGGTCATGTTCGTAATATGGTGTTTCAGGGGTAGCAAAAAGGAAGCCTTTGCCTGAAATATATTTTTTCTCTTGTCTTTAGAAATGATGTGTTTATTTTTTGATAATTATGGTCGATATGTACTAGAAATTCCTGCATTCTTCTGTTCTGATAACAAAGAATATATTCGACTGCCTTTGAATTCGAGGAACAAGGATAATTTTTCAGGTTATACGTTTTTCATAGTATACGATTCAGGTATACCTGTTTGTATACGTATGCGTGAGTAAGAAAATCTTTGCAGTCGATGAAGGAAGGGTTGAAGGAAGGAAGGGTCGTCGAACTATAAATCGTTTCGCGCGCACGAGGACTCCTACAAAACGTGATATAAATCTCTACCTCGGGGAGAATCAGAGGCGTAAAGCGTGCGCATGATGCTTCGCTTCATTCTGCATCCTCCCCGGTATCGCGACTCCTATATATTTCTGTTGGCTCTTCTACCGATTCTGTGCCGGGTTTTGTCGATCGAATATATACATTTTCTGCTCACCGTTCCGGCAAACCACCGGTGGCTTCGCCTTCAGTATTACCATTGCGCTTCTCCAGCCACTATTTTCCTTCTACGTTCATATACACAGAGTGTATCAGAAATTACATCTCCGATTTACAGCGTGGATAGGTCGTGAAATTGTGAGGAGAAATCTTAATCTTCAATTAATTAATATCTCATGAACGATTGATCGGCACGAAAAATGGCCGAGGACTTTTGTCCTCAGAATTTCATGATTCAATTTTATCTTCCACAGTTTGATCGTAATTTTAGGGACAGCCTGTATGTATATATACATATATATATAAATAGTGGTAACAACACACGTAATACGAGCCGATGAACGTATGCTGCAGTAAAGCTTGCCGGAATCGAAAGCGAGAGATAGAAACCTTTGGGATTACCGATCGTTATCGGGAGCATAGTCACGATTTAGCGAATGCCCGACGCAACCGTGATAATTGAATGCTCTGGCGACTACTCCTCCTCTCACTCTTTTTACCTCATTTTCTACCTCTCTCTCTCTCTCTCTCTCTCTCTCTCTCTCTCTCTCTCTCTCTCTCTCTCTCAGGACTATATAAAGCAATTTACTCTATGCCACTCTACACATTATGATCTTGTATCTACCACTATGATCCTCCGTTTCTCTGAATTGATCCATGCATACGAACCTGACTAATTAAACGAGTAAACATAAAAAAATAATGATACCATTGGAACGTACTTGGTCACATTAAACTGGTGAAATCACATTAGAATATCGATAAGTCACCACATTTTCGAGTGGCGCCGACTTGAAGTCTGAGTGTAACGGAAAAGAGCCAAATCTCGAGTATAAATACGGGACGCGAGTGGCTTTCGTCGTTTAAACACTATCTTTTTAATACTTGGCGTCAAAACGCTGCCGCGTCTCTAGATACTGGACACCAAATTTTTGAGCACCAATAAAAAATTGAAATTCATGCACCAATTAACCTCGATGGCAACGATGGCTAAGTAGGATCTTCATTTCCTAATCATTGGAAACAAAACAATTATTTGCGATTATCCTAATGATTGGAAGATTATGCAAAATAATTTTATCGAAAGGTAATTTTCTGATTCTGGGATTTCTTTACATGTATGAGTCTTGGGCAATTGACATATCTTTTTCAAGTTTAATCCTACAACTGAGATAATCGAATGATACGATATATAGAATAGGGTAAAAACATTCGATTGCATTGTGTGGTTGATGATGGGGCAAGGAGAGGAGGGGGAAGAAAAAGAAGAGGAGAAATATAAAGAGATGTTGAGAAAAATAGGGAGCTTCTTACAAATTCCACGGTCTCGAAACACGTTCGAATGATGACGCGTACTCTTTGATATATATATATATACATGTATATATAAAAGAAAAAATGCCTAAATTACCCCAGACTTGACTACATCTTTTGCTTTAAACACGTAGCACACGGTAGAATACATACTCGGATGTTTTATCGTGACACGTCGGTTGTATCATTGTATATGGCCGTAGTTGGCGAAATAATAGTACGAAACAACGAGAAGAGAAGAAGAGGATTGGACGGTGGGAGGGAGGGTGAAAAACTCGCGATGGTCTCGCGCCCGCGAGAAACCTTTTATACGACGTGCAGATTTATTGCGAACGCTGTTTCGCGCGCGTTCAGGCTCTCTTACACACCAAAAGAATAAAGAGAGAGAGGAAGAGAGCGAGTAAAGACGAAACGAGAAATGCGTAGAGAAACAAGTGTGCAGGAAAAACACCGAGAGAAAGAGACAAGTGAATAAAAAAAAATAAGAAAATAACGAAAACGATCAAAGAAAGCGAATGAGAGGAGGATAAGAGGAGAGAGCGAGACAAGGCTTTGTAATACGTTGATATTTAATGTTCGACCGCCGAAATAGTTTACGATCGAAGTATTTATTAAACGACTATGCTGTTTAAGGCATCAACGCACGTCTCTTAACGCTGGACCGAAAAAGAGAGAAAGAGAGATTGAACGTTTAGAGAACTCTGTGTAACTAACAAGCAGCAATTCCCCATGGATTTATACACCGTACACCCATATATAAATATTAATGCCTATAAGGTGCAGTAATAAAGGGAGGTGGTGTACGCGTATATCAGCGTAGACCCAAACAGACGTAAATACCTTATTTCCTTTAAAGAACTTTGTAACGAGGGGTATAAAACGTAAATAAGAAAAAGTTCACACCACACGAAACAAAAATTTCAATTTTTCATGAAGGAAAACAAATAAAACCAAATTACTGAACACTTCTATATTTAATACACAATGTATTAAAGGGCAGGCTTCGAACAACGTTTCCGAGTCATTCATTCACAGAATACACGTAAACTCGTATCTATAAGATGTTTTGGTCCAAATCATCAAGATTCTATTTCATGATCCCCCAAATTCCATCAACAGATTCCTAAGCCATTTGTGAAAAATCCAAAGAGTTGCAGAATCTTATCTATTGTTTTTTTAGTGCGCTACCATTCGACGTTCTTTACATCACTGAAGAACTTTTTCTAATACGAAACTAAACTATAAGTAAAAAATGAACGCTTTTGTAATCGGATAAAAAACCATGGAGGTTTCTACGCTAATAATGGAGTATTAATAAGTAAACACAAAATTCTGAAATACAAGGAGAAGATTTTGGTCTGGAATAGACCATATAGATGTGTATAAATACGTGCCTGCTTTTCATTTTACGCGTGGCGTGTGATATACGACCGGACGAAATAAAAGAAAAGTCGTGAGAGACGAAGAAGAGAACGAAGAAAGGTGGAAAGATCGAAGGGGTGCAAAAAGCTTGCCCTAGGCAATGAAGCTCACAAGAAAGATTCCTGAGAGAGATCCTTGATCGTCATCGGGCGAACCTCTGGCACGCACCTGCCGAGACACCGCGTATTCAACTAATATATAAATAAATGCATACATATATATATATATATATATACACATGGTTATATGTAAAGAGTTGAACGAAGGACACCAAAGAATCGAGAAACAGCGGGGACCATTGCAGCGTTATATATAATATTATCACGGTTTCTCTCCAACATCAATTATTATTACCCCTCATAAATAAATATGAAAATACACGAGCTCCTTCAAAATACCTTATTCAAATTTTTTCCATTCGCAAGTCTTACGATAAATAGTCAAATAGATTTCAAAAAAAAGTTAAATGTACCTTTTTCTTTAAACTACAAGTGATATCAAATTGACTCACCATTTTCGTATACATTTTTTATGGATTCCGATCGGCGTTTTCTGATCGGAGTTTTTATTGTGAATGCAAGAAAAAAAATTGCGAATTTTTAGCGGCCTCTTTGTGGATGAAGCAGATTTCACAACATTGGTTCTGTTTCCTGGAGAGCTACGTGTAAAATTGGAGGACGTACATATATGTATCTATATATATTTGTATTTCTCTTTGGTACAGCACGTCCTCATGAATGAGTTGCCCACGGGTTTGTTCGCCGCTCGTATAAGTACATAGTACACTCTCATGTATGTATATAAAATGATAATAATAATTTGTTTACACCTATATATATATATAATGGAGTGCTCATATAGTCTCATATAGTCTTCCAAGAAAATCCGTGTGCGTCTGCTATCGTGCCGCCGTAGCTACTTGCCGCGAGAGTAAAACGGAAAAGATGAGAGGAACATAGCCAAGGCCCACGCACTCTTGTAAATCCTGCGAGTGCTATATACCGCGATCTCCGTAATATCCCCCGAGTCAGTGGGCACATACTTACGTACAAGAGACGCGTTGTATATTCCCTCCACCTCTGTTCTCTCGAAATCGTCGACAAATTCTCGTTCGAATGTCAAACCGACGAAAAATAATGTGTCAAATACGGTATCCGATTAAAGTATCCCATGCAATAATAACCCAGCAATAATATCCCAAGTAAAAATATCCCATGTACAAAATATCCCCATACATAAATATCCTAAATGTAATATAATATATACACATGGCAATTAATATAAGGTTGGGTATGTGTTGTTATGTGGTGTGGTGTGTGTGTGAGTATTATCCTGTGTCTTTATTCATTATTATTATTAATTTATTCATTATTATTATTATTATTTATTTATTTATTATTATTTATTATCTTTGATTCTTGTATGTGTCTATTCGCTTGTGCATTGTCATGTGTGATTTCTTTGATTTACGTGCGTTGTGTGTGATTGTACGTTGTGTGTAAAACCATATATAATTCAGGTTTGCATTATATATGATTTAAAACCATATATAATTCAAACCTAAGGTGATTATTCCTAAAAAAATGAAAGGGGAGCACGAAGCGCCCTCTTACTAAAACGTGAAAACTACTATTTACACTTGGTCAATATATACTATTTACGCTTGGTCAGAATACTATTTGTATAACTTTTTCTAATTTAGTTCTGGAAATAATTTTGGTAAAAGTGTCGAATCGGGGCTGCAGTTCAAAAGTGCTACAAATTTTTTTCTACCATTGATTATCATTAAAAAATAATGTTCCACGTAATATTATGTTGGGGGAAGACTTCCAACCCCATAAAAAACATAAAAAAGTGGCAATATTAAGTAGTACAGATATTGGGTTTAGCGGGTGGTCGTGGTTTGGGATGGGTACCAAGGCGCGCGCGCACACACACACACACACACACACACACACACACACAATTCCTTGAAGAAATTGTAATTGAATAAAATCTCTTTTATTCTTTGTCGTCTTTGACACCGCCAGGTAATACTACTCTCACTGAGAGTAGCCGGATTCCCGCAATTTGCACAAACCACTTCGCGTTTTAACACGCCATGATTTTGTAACAAAACAATACTCTTTTTTCGATTTTGAAATTTTATAATGGCAGCGGCAAGCGAAATTTTACACCCGTCACAATCCATTGTTTACATCGGACAGTATTGTAACAACAGGACTAGTTGTAGGTAGGACAAGAACAACAAAAGGATTAGTTCAATCATTTCGTATGTGTGTATGTGTGTGTGTGTGTGCGTGTGTGTGTGTCATATTGTGGTACCGACTCGATACCTGCTATTATCTGCTAATATTAATATTGCCAGTTTTTTATATTTTTTATGGTGTTAGAAATCTTCCCCCACCATAATATTAAATTTAATAATATAATTTAGTGATATCAAGCTTTATAAAAAAAATTCCATATACATTATGAGCTGCAGCCCTGATTCGACACTTTTACCATCATTTTTTCTAAGAGAGTCATGGAACTACTCACAAGTACATTATGTTAGAGGTTATTATATCACAGGTATATTATGTAAGAACATTATGTTAATAGAGTCACTATTATAAGATATTGTAATGAGACCCATCCACTGAAAGTTAATAATTACCATATAAATGGTGGAAAATTGGTTGAATTCACAAAAGTTTGCTCTGAAAATAAATATGCTACAGCATATCATATTTTTATATTAAGGGGACCGTATGGTCTAGAAATTTGAAAAAATCGATTTTTTTTTTTTTCGATATGTCGAAAGTATAGTATCTCAAGAATATACTGTGAAATTTTCATGCGGAAATTCTCAATATTACAGCTTCTACAGCCCATAACGCAGGTAGAGAGCGGTCCGCGACACGAAAACGTTCAAAGCCTTATTGGACACAAAGCCTTACGGGGATGATTTTTTAGTTTGCAAAAAAGAATGTGTTTTGCATGTTAAAAAACGTTTGTACAAACGTGCTGTTGATGCGAAAAAAAAACATGCACAAATAAAGAAAGCAACAAAGAAATTGACAGAAAAAGAAGAGGGAAAAAAGACACAGCGGAAATCTATAAATAAAACACCGAAGCGTCAACAATTGACGAATAAATTATTGCAAGAGCTGTCAACTTATTACGGTCTAGCAATTAGACGTAATTCAGATTCGACTGAAGGGATGAGAAGTGAAATATGGGCAGCATATTATCACAAAATTTCAACAGATGAAAATCCGCAACACTCGTACTGTCCTCCAGGTTCCGAATCGTGGTGCAAGTGGCGTCAAAGTGAGGCTGCAGGTACTTTAGACACCTACGAGCACCCACCTGCTCTGTGCGATGAAGCACAAGAGATATTAAAACCAATTTATGAAGAATTGACAGCAGAGACTTTATTGGAAAGGTGTATTGGCAGTAATACGCAGAACAATAACGAAAGTTTCAATGCTTGCGTGTGGCACCTTGCGCCGAAACATCTGTTTGCCGGAAAAAAAATCATTGATATTGCCACTCACATTTCCGCTTGCATATTCAATGAAGGATTTGCATCCCTATTGAAAATAATGGAGACCATGGGCATAACAATCGGGCCACAAGCGGAGCAACTAGCGCAAAACCGAGACGAGCTGCGAGTATCGAGCGCCAACCGTAGGAGCACGGACAACTCCAAAGAGGCTCGGACAGCTCGAAGAAATGAAAGGAGTGAGGAAATCTTGAATTATGAACGTTCCGAAGGAATCCTATATGGTGCCGGAATCGCGGATTAACTGTAAGTATTCAAAATTTGCTCAATTTTTGAAAATATCTGTACCTCAAACTTTAAACTCATTTATCTCGAAACGACTTTTTTCGGCACTGCGCAGGTGAAAACAAAAAAACTATTCAACCGAATCACTTGAAATTTGGATATGTTGTTCACAACATGTATGGCTATCGTCGGAACTACAATCATAATTTTATTTAAATAATTTCTTATTGTTTATACTAAAAAACTAGTGAAAAAAAACCCGATTTTACGAATTTTTTTTCAAAAGCGCGCCATTTTGTCAATTTTTAATTTTTTCGATTTGTTCTAGTCCCGACCATAACTGCACTCTTTCTGATTAAGAATCTTCTTGAATTTTGTGTTTCAGATGAGTAGAAGTCTCGGATCGATCTTCACCGTCCGGGTCGGATTTTTCGAGAGGGTCGTCTTCAATGCCAATTATATGATAATAAACACTGTTTTTAAAATTAAAAAAAATTTTTTTTATATACTTAATAAAGGTAGTAATAAACCCGAAAAGTTAAAACATCGATTTTTAAATTTTTTAAGGCAAAAAAAAAATCGTGAAAATAGGTGAAATTTTCGTGCTCTAGACCATACGGTCCCCTTAATAGCAACTTTCTTACAGTGTTGTTTGCATTATTTGCGTATTGTTAGGATTTATATAACAATACTTTTCAAATAAAACATGGCTACACACCCCATGTGGAAAATTATTAGGGCAGCCCGAAATAAATTTGGGGCCCGTAAGGGTCGAAATGTGGATTCTCTGCTAGGAACTTCCACGCCACAACCAAATAAGGCCCTAGAAGGGGTATAACAGGGCTGGTTGAGTTTATAAAAAAGGCTTCAGTGAGGAAACTTATTGAGGACCCGGACGGGCATTGTCAGGGTAACCTTAAGTTTACCATCCTATTACTGCCAGGCCAGAACCCGATCAGGAAATGTCAGGTTCACCAAGATTATTAAAAAATGATGCGTTTGAGTTAAACTTTTGAGGATTCAGTCCCTCTTCATCAGAGTAGCTCTCATTAACGGGAGAGTTCCGAAATTTTTGTGTTTTTCGTGAATTCTTTTAGCAGGGAAGGAATAATCAGAATTTATTTAAACTTGGAGGATATTTTATTCATGATTTGAAGTACACTTTGTAATTTTTTCAAGTCATTTCCACCGGAAATAGTGGAGTTAGAATCTGCTATCCATGGACGACTTTTTTCAACTGGTGGGCATTCTGGCACAAAAAGTTATTGACCAATCGTTCTGAAAATTTGTGTGAATATTCTTTATTCAATTATAATCTATATGAACCTAACTCTGGGATGATATTATTATTAAAAATATTTTTTTTAATACAAGAAAGGTGAAAAAACATGGTATAAAAACATGGCATTGTGTTCAAACACCTCAAAAACATGCAATTTTTAACTTTTTTGGTCACAATTAGGTTCATATTCTTAGAAAATATGTTGTTAATGAAAAAAGAAAATTGTAATAATTACAGATAAAAATTATGACTTCAGGAATGCCCACCAGCATAAAACTCGGATGGCGATCGTCCATGGACAGCAGCTTTTAACTCCACTATTTCCGGCAGAAATGACTTGAAAAAATTACAAAGTGTATTTCAAAACATGAATAAAATATCCTCCAAGTTTAAACAAATTCTGATTATTCCTTCCCTGTTAAAAAAATTCACGAAAAACACAAAAATTTCGGCCTCCTAAACTGGTTTCTCCCGTTAAAATAAATTGTAATATTTAATATCAAAACTAATGTGGATTCCTCCGTTTGGACGAAAAATCTGAATCTGTTTTTTTCATTTCAGTTCACAAAAGAACGTGTTTTTTTTTTAAGAAATAAAGCTTATTTTTACAACATCGAATATGTTCAATTATTTATAGACAATTGGAAATAATTGTTTAATAGCAAGTAAATAATAAATAATGATTATTACTACATATTAATAATAAAATATAAATCATAATTATAATTATTATTACATCAATCATAGAATAATAAATATTATTCTATGTATTTTTTAATAATAATTCAATTCATTATCGTTCATACTTGATATTATTGTTATTGTTAATTGGAATATAAGTTTACTGTGAATATTTCTATCTTACTTTGAGAACAATGACACTTATAGATTCATTAAATATACTGTATAATATTTACATGACGTATCTGTAGCATATGTTTACATTTTGGTTACATTTTGTAACCAAAATTTCTCAACTAGATAATAGTGTAATGGGTAGCGTGCGTGCGCGTTGGGTTAAAAAGATCAATAGGTAGGTCGGATCGAATCTCGGTGTGTGTGAGAAAATTTTTCCGAACAAGTTGATATCCGGAGTAATGCAAGTACTGAAATAAAATGAACTATGATCAGATATGCAATTCTAATTATAAAAAAAAATATTTTTATTAACATTTATTTTTTGCTACTATTCCAATAGAGCTTCCTTTGAAGGTCCCGATCTTTTCGCCCGGTTGGGCCCTCGTTGACAAAGTGTGACCAGCCCGCAAGAGGCCTTTCGAGCTTCCATATTGGAGCTCTAACAGAGTAAGAGAAAAATTATCAGGGCTTAGTCAAGGCCCTAACTGAATTTCCACACGGAACATTATTGGGATCGTATGTTTGAATGAAAACTAAAGTTATAGTCCAATCAACTATAACATAATTTCTGTGTCAATTTTTTTTAGTAAATTTTACCATAGGACATCCAACCAAACATGTTTGTTGTAAACACCAGTGATTTTCTTCTCCGCGTACACACACACACATATATATATATATATATTAGTAGATCCATTGGTTTTCGAGCATTTTCTCGGGAGGGGTCTTTCGAATTTGCTGAAAATTGGGTACTTCGAAGTACCTCAAAAACTATCGCCAAATACCAAATTTCAACTGTCTAAGTGCCCAAGGTCATGAGAACCAGCCTTTTAAAAGTCTAAAAATCATCATATTTAGCCTATCTTCAAAATGATGATTCACGAAAACCTCACATTCAAATTGAATGATACAAGTCACATTTTTTTCAGTATGCCATCTAGTTTGTAGAAAAAAAATTTGAGTCACCTAAGCCAAAAGGCCTTTTATCCCGACTACGTTAAATAACTTGAAATTTTCAATAATATGATGATTTTAAAATTGTCGCCACAAATTCATTTTTAATCTCACTGACTTCTAGCATGGCTCATTTTTTTCGTTCTTTTATACCCTTCAAGCGAATGTGGCTAAAAATTTCATTTGCGTAAAGGAACTCAGAGATATTTCATTTCAAAGTTAGTAATTTTTGAAATATTACGAAAAATCGCTGACTTTTACCTTACAATACGCATTTCTATCAGCTTCAATCGTTACCAAAATTTAGGTGAGAGTAGTTTTTTATATCTAGAACGACTCCCCTTAAGGAATTTCTTGGCCCGAACTTCCATCACTCTCTACAGCCTGCTGAAGATCACAATAATTCTGATTACTTTTGAGTTAAAAAATTAATAATGCAGTGTTTATTACTTTTTTTTGGAGATTATTTTACGCACATTTCAATAGGGTCAAAGCAAGAAAATAATTTTTATATGTGAATACAAGAAGCCAAAATTTGTCGCAATTTACTTTCAATGCAGCTCATCGCTTTTATGCTAATCTGATTTTATAAATGTGAATGCTGGTAAATTTAAACGCCACTCATTGGGTTATTTCCTTTTATTTAATTCGACTCAGAAACACAAGAATATATAAAACTCCAAATGGAAATTGCCATTTACCTAAATTCATTCGGGAGCATCAAATGTATACTAGATTTAATTAATATTTTTACGATTATATCAATACACATGAAAAATCCAATGTTTACGCCATACACAGTCTACGCAATATCCACTTCGTTGACGCAGCCCAATTTAAAAAGACTGAGGTTATAATTGTATTAATTGAGGAATTGAGGTTATACTACACTTTTGAATTGAGGTTATGAGAGGTGTTGACATGGCATATATATATTACAAAATTGTACTTTACGATCGCAGCGCCTCTCATTTTCTACCGAATTTTGGGTACACTTCTTGTACGGTGTGTTCACTCCTTCTCTCTAGTCTCCCTGGCCTAGACACCGGTATCCAGGAGTAACATAAAGAGACACAGCTCACCAATAGGGACCGTGCGTGAACTATAGAGAGCAGCACCACCGCCAATGTGCGCGCTCTCTCGTGTCTGAATGTGCAATTTGTGCGGTGTTATTTTGGCTTTGAATGATAGGAATAAAGACAAATTTTACGATTAATAATGTTAAAAATGAGCAATTAAGGTTTTCAGCTCGTGATTAACAATCGTGTTGGGGGCTAAAATTATATAAAAATTTAAAAAAAATGTAGCTCAAGATATATCTCAAATGTCGTAGAAACACAAAGAACGGGCGACGAATCGGCCATATAATTTATTTCGTTTGTTTCCCTCTCTCTCATGCGAAATGGGCAGCGCTGTCGGGAAAAGAACAGTATTTCAAAAATCGTCGATCTTCTCGAAACCAAAATGGTGTGTGAGAGCTGCCCTGCATTTACCAATAACTTTTTGATGAAGCAAAACAAACAAATCAATTTTGTATCGCAAATCAATTAAAAAATCTTGTCGCCCACGTATATGCGCTTGATTACTTAACACTTAGCTAATGTAGAAATTGCCCACTTCGTGGCATTGTAAGCAACACGCACGGCCCCTATGGGGGTTGAGTAGATACACTCGATTAATTATTGCTTTTTTCACTGATAACTAGATGATGCGAATTTTACTTATTTTACGAAAATGATTCAATTTTAAATTATGAGAAAATAACGTTTCTGAACGAATCTAAACAATGAGATTCGTAAAAATTAAGAGCTTGTCTATCATAATTGGAAAAATTTATGTATTTGAATTGAAGTATTGAAAAGATGTTTTTATTTTAAAAGAAATAAACATAAAATAATTTAAAGTAAAAATTTTGACTTAAATATGCTTTTTATAACGTGATAATAATGTTAAAAATTTCTTTACAGTTTTTAACGTAATATTAGCTTAAATTTAGTGTGACCATATTGAAATGTGCGTAAAATAATCTTCAAAAAAAAGTAATGAACACTGCATTATTGATTTTTTAACTCAAAAGTAATCAGAATTATTGTGATCTTCAGCAAGCTGTAGAGAGTGATGGAAGTTCGGGCCAAGAAATTCCTTAAGGGGAGTCGTTCTAGATATAAAAAACTACTCTCACCTAAATTTTGGTAACGATTGAAGTTGATAGAAATGCGTAGTGTAAGGTAAAAGTCAGCGATTTTTCGTAATATTTCAAAAATTACTAACTTTGAAATGAAATATCTCTGAGTTCCTTTATGCAAATGAAATTTTTAGCCACATTCGCTTGAAGGGTATAAAAGAACGAAAAAAATGAGCCATGCTAGAAGTCAGTGAGATTAAAAATGCATTTGTGGCGACAATTTTAAAATCATCATATTATTGAAAATTTCAAGTTATTTAACGTAGTCGGGATAAAAGGCTTTTTGGCTTAGGTGACTCAAATTTTTTTTCTACAAACTGGATGATATACTGAACAAAATGTGACTTGTATCATTCAATTTGAACGTGAGGTTTTCTTGAATCATCATTTTGAAGATAGGCTAAATATGGTGATTTTTAGACTTTTAAAAGGCTGGTTCTCATGACCTTGGGCACTTAGACAGTTGAAATTTGGTATTTGGTGATAGTTTTTGAGGTACTTCGAAGTACCCAATTTTCAGCAAATTCGAAAGACCCCTCCCGAGAAAATGCTCGAAAACCAATGGATCTGCTCATATATATATATATATATATATATATATATATATATATATATATATATATATATATATAAGTATATTATCGTGATCTGTATGTGTTTTTTTACTATACTGTGATCGTTTTGTATGTGATTGTATGGGATATTTATGAACCGGTTATTTTTGCGCGGGGTATTTTATACATGGGATATTATATTCATAGTTATTATTGTTGGGATATTTTGACCTAGCACCATCAAATACGAGTAAAGATAACCCTCTGAATAAAATATAAATTTATTTCAATAGTCCCACAATCCTAGGATTCCTAAGAATCATGTGAAAAGAGTTTTTCTTGTGGTATTGCATATAAGGCTTCAGTCAAAGGTTAAATTTAATTTTTTTTTAACGGCTTTCGGATAATTTTGAGATTAGTCATTTTGTTAACTCCGATAAAACCTCTCTAGTCTGAAGTAAAAATAAATAAAAGCGAATATTCTGAAGTAATGTGCGCCAACAATCCTCTAATCGGCCATTAATGAGATTCAATTAATTTTCGTCATGCAATTCTAATTGAATGAAATTAAAATTAGTAAAAATAATGCGAGCTTTTTTTTTACAGTGACATGGAACTCATTAGGAAGTAGGAAAGTACTCAATATATATAAAATTCGATTTCAAATAGGAAAAAAAAAACAAAAAGTGTGAGAGGAATAGAATCGTGGACGCCGAAGCTTTACGACTTGTGAGTCGCGACGAAACGACGACGATTCGACCTCCTGTATAATATGTATCCTTTAACCAAACACATATAAACACATGCACGTTTATATATATAATAATACTATATATACACAATACATAGATACATATATCTATATAAGTATATGCAACGATACAAACTGAGTATCTTGGAGTTTCAGAGACGCCAGTCCTATCGACGCTTTGGCATATAATGTGTTCTCCTATCTCGCACGATATAACTGGTAACTTGGTGCACACACTACGAGAGAGAACTGGTGCGAGATCGAGTCGACGGAGCGAGCGTTACGATCCCCGTTCGATTTCACTCTGCCTAATGGCAACAAATTGTCGTCTAGAGGCCATAACTCAGGGTACCTCTCTTTTTTTACCCTTTTTCTCTCTCTCCCGCTCTCTTTCTCTATCTCTTTCTATACAAAGGCGACGGTAATGTTCAAATATGCCATCATCCCTTCGTGGCTCTCGCGAACCACCAAACTGCCACAACGATTCGGAAATAAAAATAAATAATAATAACAATGAGAAGATAACAACGCCCATAATACAAGAGGATACGAGAAAGAGGAGAAAGACGCGAGGGGCAGAATTTATACTGATGTATACGTTGAGGATCCAACTTGGGGAGACGTACGTACGATCGAGAAAAAGAAACTCGTATATGTATATACTTGTTGTGTAAACTCTCGACATGCACCCAGTTGCATTGTTATAATAATCTATTCAAATGTCAACCATGACCAGCTTTCTCGGTAGCGTATCTCTTCGCATCTCTATTATTATTAGGAAAAGACTTCAAAATGAATAACAATATATTATAATTTATGCAAATGTATATAAAATTGGTAAAATAAGAATTTGTGAACAATTGATATGTATTTTCGTTTACTCCTAATTTAATACTACAATTTAATTAATTAATTGTGAAGATTCATTATTTTATTTTTTTCCTAGGAATAGGCAAAGGAATAAATAAAGAAATCACCTTAATCGCCATCGTAAATTATGAAGATCTTGCCCCAATACGTGTCGATATGTCTTTATTTTTCTTATTGCACAAAAGATCGATCGGTGGTCGTTGGTATTTTCCAACAGTTTGTGAATATCCAATAGATACTTCGTACACATTTGAGTATACATCAGACGCGCTTGAAATAACAGCCAGAATTCAGTTTCGCATGGTTTCGCACAGTGAAAAGGGTTTGAAACATGGAGCGCGCGATCTGTCTTCGTTATGTGTCTGACCCTTACGCGGACGTATCTACTAGCTATGTTGTATCGGCAGAAACTTTCGATTCCTCCTGTTCCCTCTCGTCGGAGGATGGTTTTTTACGATTTTTTATATTTTTTCATGGCGATCGAGTAATTCTTCTTTCTCTCTATATATATTTTGCTCTCCAATACGTAAATTGGAAAACTCTTGCGCGCTTAGCCATGAAACGTTACCAAAATGATACTTTTAACAAGTATATATATGTAAATATATATATATATATATATATATATATATACCCCTGTAGTTTTAGCTACGCGAAACATGCGCTTTATTGAAAGCGAACGCCAAGAATTTTCATTTAAACGAGTGGAGAGAACCCGCTTGAGCTTTTGTACTCTCGTATATACGAAAAATAAAACCGATCCTTTCGAAGCGTTAAATTCGAAAATACCTGACGAGTATATTCGAATATATATGGCGAGTATATTCGTCAGAATAGTTGAAAGGGTACTTCTCTCTTAATGACTCGAAATAAAACTGATTTGATTTTTTTTTGTAAAATATGATTGCCTCGTTCAATAGTTATTTCTGTTGTAGCATTAACATCAAATTTATAAACCGAATGGTATATATTGTGAATTCAATTTATTTTTCAATAAACGACTACGAATAATTCGTGCAAAAATGGCATTGGTTAAAAAATAACTCGTGTTCGAGGGCCATGGAAAAATTACAGAAAAATAGCGACCTCGGCTGAATGAGAAAAGAAAAGCGAGACAACGATATTCAGAGATATACAATTAGGATAGCATTCGTCACGGAATCTGTCATCGCGGAGACAAGGCGCGTTCGAGAGGGATCAAGGCGAGAGAACTCTGGCTATTCTTCGATCTTGCGAAACGAGAACTCGAAGAAATGCCCCCGAGGATCATGGCCTCGTCGTTGTCTCGCGATCCTCACGCGGATTTCTCAGGCCAGAATTGAAATTCAAAGAATATCACTCTCACGCCACCGGTTTTCATCCGAAGTAAACGAGAGAAAGAGAGAAAGATAGTGCAGTGTCGAGCGTGCTTAAGAAAGTAGCTGCGAGACGCGTCGCACGCGGTGCGAATGAACGAGAGCTGCGTGCATGAAGCCTAGAAATCTATGGGCCATTTTTGACTAAAAGGTCCGGAACCTGTTCGCATTTTTCATTTAACGTTTTAGCTCAATTTCGAAAAAAATTATCTGCTTTTATATTCATTTCTGTAAATTGATATTTTTTATTCAATTGCATACGAAATGAATTACTATTTCACGGCACTGAACAATTGATATTTGATTCATTACCCTTGTGATTTTGCATAAATCAAAAATTCAAGGAGGCCATATTTTCGTTCGATTTTTTCGGATTCAAATGAAATACCCCCCGATTAAAATAGTCAAAAATAAATAAAAAAGATGGTTTTCCAAATATTCTTTAATTTTGTCCCACCCCCCTCCGTCCCCCAAAAAACATAAAAACTAAAGTCCTTTTTCTTTTCGTGTCCTAGAATATCCCATATAGACCTGCACTATATAAGTCAAGAAAGCGAGAAGAACTGTAGAGGAACTTGACGCCAAGTATAATATGTACAGGATATGCTTCGATAGTTGTGTATAGTACGAATGGTTCGATGGAAAATTTACGATTGCGTCTATAAAGAGAGGATAGGGGCGTCAAACTCGCGTCTGCCGAGACGCCCCGATGGCGGCACTTCTCTCTCGTTCACCGTCACGAGATCGCGGTAAAACTAATAAATAATACATTTCTGATACGGGTGGTCATCCGAGAGTGTACAGCCGAGAGATCGAGAGAAGACCGGCAAGAAAATGTCTCGCGCCGCCTTTGAAGCCAACAGAAACAACTCGTACATACACACACAAACACACACACGCATATATATATATATATACACGTATTTACAAACGACAAAGACAACAACGAGGAGATCGACGACAACGGCAAAATCGCTGAAGGACCGAGTGAGAACGATCCACCTTTCCTGGTCTCGTGCAACGTACAGCAAAACTTAACCCATGATCATTCCGTATATAAATATATCTATGTACTCTTCTATATACATGTTGTATTGCCATCTCTGTCTCGGAATGTCGGCATCCTCATTAAGCTCGCATAATGTCGGTATATCCTTAATACGTATATACGTACTTACATACATATATGTATTTATACAAGGTGATCCCAAAGTCACATAAAAGCTGCGTGGATTGTCACACTGTCAGATTCTAAGACGAAAAGCCCTTTCCTATTTCATTCCCCGATGAACCGTTGATGAAATATGAACAAATCGGGGACAGCCAATCGTGGGCGCCAATTAAAAGAAGTAGGCGTGGTGAGCGTGGAGTGATTATGGGTATTCCTATTTGGTGTTGCTAGAACAGTGGAGCAATCTAATCGCACTCTAATTTTTTTTCTTCACAGCTTACTGGATTAACTAATAGTTTAATTTTTTAATATCTCATAAATGATGTTTCGCAGAAAAATATGATTAGGACTTTTCTTTTTAATATTTTGCAACTTAGTCAATCGCTGAACTGCTTTGAGAAGCATTTTTGGGACACTCTATACACTAAGTGCATTATATGTATAAGCACACGCAAGGCCACGAGGATTTTCTAAGAGAGTACTCGGTGAATTTACCGTGAAGACCTTTCTTGCAACAGTGCCTTGTCGCAGGGATTTTTTTTATGTTGGAGACCCTATACGTACTGTGCATACGCATATGTACTTGTGATTTTTGTACATATGGGAAAAGGGCTTTTGCGAAATAATTTATAAAATCAATTTGTTTTTATAATGAAAATAAAAATAAGAAACGAAATGCTGCACACTATTGACTTATTTTAGCTGATGTTAAATGCAAATGTCATCGGTTGTACGTGGCTTTCCTTCATCCCTCGTGAGAGAAAATACGCGTGCCAAAAATTGCGAAGAACCGCGTGGTCGCTAATTTCGTCGAGTGTCGCAGACACCACGTGGTTTTTAAGCGAGTCTATTTCGCTCTTATGTGGCGGCGTCTGTCCCGATCTCGGTGACCTCTCTGTACGAACCCACAATTGTGGCCCCGGGGGAACGCGGACTTGGCTCAGAGTTGCGAAAGGGGCTGGAATGGTGAGGAGAAGTGTGGCGCGTCGGGATAAGAGACTCGGCGAGAATGCTCTCTCTGCGGTCTCCTGAGAGGAAAACGGAGAGTTTCGAATCTTTGACTTTGGCATCTTTTCACCATTCTTTTCTTTTTCCTTTTTTTCTCTGTCTTTCGAGTTTCTCTGGGGTAAAAAGAAAAAATCGATAAAGAGACTCGTCTAGAAAATAAATCTATCGATTTCAAAGTCATACAAAATATTATCTCAAATATAACCAAAAATTGGTTTAAAAAGGAAAACTTACATATTTTTATATATAGGTAAGAGCAAGAAAAAAAAATCTTACAATGTTAAACTGAGTGAAATAAGTCTAATTAATGATATCATCACAAAAATCCAGGCTCTTATACCTGACGTACCTCTAACATGGAAAGTAAAAAAGGCAGAATCATGTTCAATCCTCGAAAAATACGACAACGAGAGAAAGAGACGGAGAATTGGCTAATTGCTCGGCCTAGCGATTGCTTGACAATTGCTTGGACGCTTTTGCCTTTTGCTCCACTCTATCTTTGTTCCTTTTCATTTTATTCCTGTTTAAATGCGAAGAAGTCTCGCGTAGCACGGAAGAAAGATTTGCAAAGAACGAGAACTATACACACATACAAATATATACAAATATATATATATATATATATATATATATATATAGTATATATGCACATAACTACTGTAATGTCACGTTGTATGTGTGTTCGTATAAAAGGGGAAGAGTATAACGTGGACAAAGTGAGCGAGAGAAACTCCGGCAACGTGGTAGACGAGACGGAATGCAAAATAGAGCCGCAAATCCTTGGATCAAAGGGAGAGAAGAAGAACGGCGAAACGACAACGAGAGTACGACGACAACGACTGGGAAACCACGAGGCTTCTCTCTACTCTGGCATTTTGCTCGTTTCGCCTCTCCCAAGTCTAAAAGAGAGAAAGACAGAGAGGGTTGTCGTTGTCGTCGTTGTTGTCACGATAGTCGTGTTCTACTCCGAGATGTTATTCCTTCTCCTTCCTTCCACATACATACATACATACATATATATATACATATATATATATATATATATATATATATATATATATATATATATATATATATATATATATATATGTATATGTGTTTATAGGACTATTTTTATTATATTCGTCTTCTTCTTGGCTACTACACAATACAACTCAAGCAAACTCGTCTCTTCTTTCTCCCATTTTTCCACCCTACTCCGCTCTCCCTTCCTTTTCTTTTCTCCCTCTGTCTCTCTCTCTCTCTCTCTTTCGTCATAGTCCCGTATACACGAGAAAATATCTACTTAGCGAATAAGCATCGTCGACCTAATTAATTACATGTATTCACTCATTGTCACCGAGATAATTGTCTCTCTTATAGCTGCTACGAGTATTCCTGAAGTAAAATATAAGAACGACGCTTGCGAAAGTATAGTCCATCTGTCGAAGGCGTCTTCAACGCATTGAACTAGTGGTAATCTTTTTTATTTAACTTGTTATTTAGATTTGTGAAAAGTTTTGCTTTGTTTTACTTCTCATAGACTTCATATTTATTTATTCTTATTTAATTCAATATGATTTATTCATCCGAGATTATATAGAATTCATGATCTATACCACTTTGTAGTTTATTTAAAAATGTAGGACATAATTATGGTCTTTTTTTAATATTGCTTATTTTTTTCATTTTCGATGAAATCATCATTTTTTAATTACTGTCTGGCGATATATACTCTTTTTCTATGAAAACATAAGTTTATTAAATAGAAAATAATTTTTACGTATTTTTTGACTGGAATGGAAAAATTTAAATATTGGATTTGACCGTCTCCGAAATTGACGTTGAGCTGGATAAACGATTCCCCGGTGGATAGTCGCTACCATATGGGATTGAAACTCAAAAGGAGAAGGAGAATCAGAGAGAGTGCGCGCACCGGCTAGGGTCTAATTAGAGGCGCGGGTCCATGCCAAAGTCAGCGAGCATGTCCGGATCAGACGACGTGGAGTTATAGTAGGTATAGTCCGTGTGAGTCGGACCAGTTAGTCACGCCTCTCGATCATCGACTGAATTTATCGGTGAAGGGAGAGATGGAGAGCTCCACCGATTTAATATACAGGCTATTTCGGAATATTTGTTACCCTTGATAGGTGGGTCAATTCGAATTATGTAAACGGAACACCAAAAACAAAAAATCACAAAAAATCTGAAAAAATCAAGAAATGAAATGAAGTGTAGGAAAAAGTAGATTTCGTAATAATTCGGAAATTTAATAATCCTACATTATTGATACCAACTCAACATCGACTTATTCCATGCATAGCAAATTATTGCTTTTATGAAATATCAGGCATGAGATTCCGAATACTAATATAAAAAATGATAAAAAATGGTTCGAATTTAATAAAGCAAAAATGTATTCAATGAATAGAAAAGAGAAGAGAATGGCCGCTTTGCTGCTCGTTATCAAATGTTCAACAGCTCGAGAAATACTGTAGCCGAAGTTTACGTACCGAAGACTTGAAAAAAAAAAAAATTGCGTTCAAGTGAGATGAAGAAACATTTCTTAAAAAAAAATAACATACAGAAAAGTAGAGAAGATGGGGTGCTCGATTCCGGTCGAAATGATGAACGAAGAGTGTTCTCGTGTTACTCATCGAGAAAAAGGGACAGAATTCATTTGGAACGGTTAAATTGTGTTTTAAAGTCGCTTTTCCTCGAGGAAGAATGAGTGTCGAAGTGTAGAGGAGTGCAAAAAGGGGGAAGAGTGGGGGGAAGGGGGGATATATCGTTGTCTGGGAAAAAGTAAGAGGAATAGAGAACGGTGAGGAATCTCGGTGTAGAATTTTATTCGGTTCGCCTTTGGCGTCGAGCCAATCCCCCAATAAAATTTCTCTTTATTCTCCTGCCGACAATGTGCACTCCTTACCCCGGCAACCACTTCCACCCCCGCTCGAACGAGCCAGTACTCGCATTTCTTTTGCTCCTTCCTGCGCTTCCGTATGCCCCATCTCTTTTCGTACTTTCTCTCTGTTTTTTTTCTCTTTCTCTTTTCTCCCTCTTCTGTCTCTCTTTAAAAGGTTTTCCCATTGGAGAGATGGCAAGGCTACAAAGCACGGAAAAACCCTCTTGTACGGTGCATTTGGAGCACGTGTTAATCCTGTCAAGAACGGTAAAGAGAATGAAAGAAAGACAAGATGAAAAAAGACTCAATATATCGTGAGAAGAATGTAACTCAACGGGACAGACGTTTTTCTAACCTCCACTTTTTTTCTTCTTACCGTACAATTCATACCCCCCTCCCCCTCTTTTCCATATGAAACTCATGCCCTCATAACTTCCCGCCATTATTGTACATTTAAAAACACAGCTATCAAATGAATATTTAAGAAAAAACACCTTCCCGATATTCAGCAACTATTCAACTCCTAAAAATATACCCAGAAACTTTTTTGTACCAAAAAAACCCTGCAAGTTTTACCCTTTATCCTTCCTAAGATTCCCAATTCCATTAACGGTGAAATTTTCATAAATTGCACTTTAGAAAGCGAGTCTCTTGGGCAGGCTCGGAAGGGCCAAAGAAAAAACTTCCCTCAAATAGTCTTTCGTATAAAATAAAAGAAAGAGATATAGAGAGGGAGGAGCAAAAGAGTCGAGATCCAAGATAATTCGAAGAGACAATACGAGAGAAGTTGGCGAGTTTTTAAAGATCCGGAACGAGCATTCCATCGTGTGCGATGCAACAGTGTCATCCTCTGTGTTCACTTCTTTTATCTTTGTATTCGCCTGTGTGCTTGTGTTTGAAAGATTCTCTAATATCTTGAGAGGCGCGAGTATCCTTGGCGTTGACGCCATTAGCGTGGCTCTTGAGCCTTCTCATTCTGTCTCTCTCTCCCTCTCTCTTTTTCTTTCTTTTTCTCTATATATGTATATGTATAAATCGTGATCGTTTCGCGTTGAGAAGCTCCAAAAACGCAAGACCAAAATCACGCAAAGAAAAAGTTGGCTCGCGCACGCGGGCTTTTCTTTTTCTTTCGCATATACATATATATAGAGATCGCGAAACTTTTGTCTCTCGCATAGTTTGCTCTTCCTCTCTCTTTTTCCCTCAGCAACTCACCGAAACAAGTTAGCCCGTGTATTTGCTCGTGCGCGTGCGACATCTTGAAGAAACCGATTGCGTCACTTAATGGCGTGCGTGCTCGAGCGAATTGCTACGTTTTACTCTCCTTTCATCCCCCACCCCCTCCCTTCCGTTTTACCACGAGAGAAGACAAAAAGATCCAAAGGCGGCTTGCTTCAGAGACAACTGCGCGAAAAGAACAAGAGCAAGAGAGAGAAAGAGAAAGTGCAGCTTGCAGCATCTTATATATGGTCCTTATGGATACGTGACTCTTTCAAAATCGTCGGCCAAACGCTCCCGGATAATTACGTCAACGCGCTCACCCATCACGTTCTCGTACACGTGTTTCGCGAGTCTTTCTATTAACGCGAGAGACTCGGCCGAATTTTCGTGAAATTCCCGCCAATTTTTACTGTCACAATTTCCCTTAATTGGCTGGAATTTATAGCAACTGATTTAATTTTTTTGTTGAAATCTGCAGTATTTATCGTAACAACTTTTTTTTTAAAAGGTATCAAACATTCATACATTGTAAATACATATGTATTAGCAAGTACTTGCAATTTTTTAAAAATTCTTTCATTAACTATAAAAAATTTGCAAATATTACTGCCTATAATCATTGTTGATTTTTCCATAAAACGCAAAATCAGCCCGATAATATGCATAATAGTTGGATCAACACATTCCTGCATATACCGGTCCATTATTAACGAGAATTTTGCATTCTGCTGGACATATGTGCGGAATGGTTCATAAAATAATCGTATGTATGCGCTATCTACTCTCCGTCTGAATTTTTATGCTCGTAAAAGTCCGGAGTCAGGATTTTAGAAATTCTGCGGCTGGATAAGAGCGTCGAAATTGAGGATCTGACTGATGCTGCGAGTCACGAAAATTTGCTCGTTATCTTAATGGGATGAGGAACATAGTATATATTTTATACATAAAGTATGTACTTGGGGATTTGAGTCTCGATCGTTCTCGTCGTTCTTCATCGGTTATTTCATCTTATAATTCTATATATACACATATATTTATATGTACGCATTATAAATCTGTTTTCGTAGAGCTCCCGCATATGTATACACACCACTCTTTGCCCTCTTCAAGGCGCAGTCAAAGACGTAGATTTTACGGTTTGGCGACGGCTTTCTATAAATTAACCGGTTTTACGATCGAACGATATTCAATAATAATAACAACATTTACTGTCATTATGACTATTTTATAGATTTTCGTTCGGTTCTCTACTCTCTCCCCTTTCTCATTTTCTCTCTTTCTCTCTCCCTCTATTTCTGTTTCTCTATCTATCTTATATATTTACGATCGTCATTAATTCGCGGTTGCTACTTCTCGAGCGTTTTCTGTCTCGTCTCACCAATCGCCATACATATGACACAAAATATCGTATTACCTTGTCCTCAAATTCAGTACTCGTCGTCGCACGTATATTTTTTGCTACTCATAAACGTGTTAGGGAAAACGTAAAAGTCCGTGAAAGCGTGTAATTTGGAGTTTAATTCGCTGCGATCATAAAGCCTCTTGCCTTTTCACACCAGAGAATAATGTAGTCGAGAAACAGGCACGTAAATTTACGTAATGTTAGGCTACGTGCCCACTCAAAATCAGTATATACTTTAGAATTTTTTTATCACAAAATTTATTAGGAGAAAATAAGTGATTTTGAAATTAGAGAAAGGTTTACTGGAGCTGGTGAGAAGATCGAAATTTATTCTGTTATTTTTTTTAAACAAATCAACAAAAAGTAAAATTGTTACATTGCTACAAAATAGCAATTTAATTCAAATGGAATATTTTCGAGAAATTATTGTTGAAAGAGGTGGTATGTACAGTAGTTTCTTCCTTTCTGGAAGCCAGAATGGCTGTTTTGGTCAAAAATAGCAAACAAATTTGAAAAAACTTCTGTCCAACTATTACGTTTAAGGGGACAGTCTACCATTTTTTTTTTCAAAAAATCGATTTTCTGAAAAATACAGATTTGTGTAGTAGATATATATAGAATACTATACAAAATGTCATTTATGCCAGAAAGACCGAGAACAGGTAGAAATACGCATAGCAAGACGAGGGTCTCAGATGCGCCTAGGCGCTGGCGCGTCTTTAAACGCGTTTTTCTCGAAACAGCGTTTTTTGACCTGGCTGACATTCTAGAAAAAAAAGTTTTGCACTTATCGAGCTGAAATTTGGTACACTTATTCCACACATGTATAGCTTCCGTTTGACCTAGAATAATAAATTTTTGTTAATATTTAGTCGATTGTTTAAACAATTAAAGTTGAAAAAAGGTAAAAAATTTCAAAAGTCCGCCATTTTGTTTTTTGTTATCACACGTGAATTATTCTAGGCCGAACGATAGCCACAAGTCTATATTTTACTAATTTCGCCATTTTTTTTGTTTCAAATGATTCAAAGTCAAGATATCGTGTCAGCCAGATTTTAACATGGCTAACTTCAGGCTGTCGTACCAGCGAGATTTACAGTAAAAAAAAAAAAAATTGTTGTATTACTTTTATGTGTCTACGTTCATGTATTAAAAGTAGATATAAATAAATCAAGTATACTATGCGAAAAAAATTTATTAACAAAATCATTGAAAATGGCAGATTGCTCCCTTAAGGTAGATCGGTGACAGCTACGTGATCTTTGCAGTACCTATTATAGACCAAAATTTGCAAATGCAAAATTGTCCTTGAAATTATAATTTTATTATTTTCGAAATATAAACAGCGGAGAATGGATATTTTTATATGATTTTATATATTGTTCAAAAAATGTTTACTAATTTAAATTTGACGAGTGTAGTAGATTGTAAAACGTGTCATGGTCGTTACTGTCATCTGCCGAAACTATCAGTTTTGTTTATAACCTATATAGAGTATTTACACAAAGGAATTACGCAACGACAGAGATTTTGCCAGTTTACCTCTTACCATTAATTCTATCGATATTTATCAAATACGGTAAAAACATTCAAGAATAAGAAAGAAAAACACTGTCAAATTGGCAAACTGTCACGTCTGAAGGCATGTTCTAGCAGACACTGAATACAGAGTTGCTAAGCGCTCTCGCGCTCTTTCCCGTGTCATTCCTGTGGAAATCTCAATCATTTTACAACGAATAATTTTTTATTTTTCAATCGATTTTCAACGGTAACGTCCAAAAACCCAAGCACTTTTATTTTCAGAAATATTCGCGGAATACGGTGATCAATTTTTTATTACGAAATCTTGGAAGTACCAAATGTAAAAATTCAATAAGTCTTGACGTGCATAGGATTTTTCTATGCTCGTAGGGATAAATGTCTGGAAACAGTCAATTTTTACGAATTAATTACTACTAAACTAGATGGTAAATAACGTTCAAGTTACAAATATCAATTCATCTCGTATTTATGTGTAACTATAAAAATTGTCAGTCCTTCATCTTGGATGGCTCAAATTCACCGATCTACCTTAAGTTACGTCGATCAGAAGAATTTATTGTGACTACGTTCTTTTGCATAGTCTTCGTAATTCACGAAAGGATTACATAAATTCTTAAGAAATATGGAGACACGAAGAAAATTTTTTCAAGAAAGCTCATAAATTGTCACGTATTAATTTACCAGTTAACATTGTAGTTTTATACGAGCACGCAACAGTAAATACCGGATAGATGCTCTATCTGGGGAAACGAATCGACTGGCCGATACATCATTTGTCGCGTTGGGGTTCGTATAGCGCCCTCACCAACGTTCCTGTGTGTGACTCAATTATCAAGCTTCTACCGCGGAGTCACTGTGTTGCAAAATGCACGACAGCAATCTGTATACAGTCGTAGCTGTGTGGCATACACGCGAATTTTGCATTTATTCTCTTATACGCTATGTCCATTTGAATCTGAGCGATATACAGGGTGTAGCAGGAATGCAGATGAGAGCATACATTTTAACATAAATACAAATAAACAAGGGTAAAGTTTAATAGGGTTATGGACCTTTGATTCAGAATTCTTTGGGCCCAATTAAACAGCCAAAAAATAAGTTGAATTTTTACTTTTTATTTACGACAAAATGTGAATGTGATATTAATAAAAAAAATCACGTTTCGCAGAACAAATCGATCGAACATAATTCATAACGTCAAAGATCAAATAGCAATAAGATTATTTTCAGTTCGAGTAGAAAGAAGATGAAGAATCTCGGATAACAGGTGGCACAGCATGGCGGATCGTTACGTGGAAAATCCTTTGACCTCCCGACGACAAGCACATACGACGATGCCTGTATATAATAGACAGAAAGACGCATACCACGAAGATGTACTGTATAAACTCGCCCCATAGATCATCGATCGTTGGGATAAGGCCCGCGCAAACTCTGACCGTTTATTTTGCTGAGGCACCACTGGCAGCCACTTGCTTTACAGCAGGGCTTGTGTTCTGCGATGGTGAGTATGAGATTGCAAAGCCATATCGTTCTGAGTTAAAATGAGATTTTTTTTTTGACAGAACGACGTTTTCTATAAATCGTTTGAAAAAATAAATATAGTATAACCATAATATTATACTAAATTTTTTTAAACAAATCACTGTACACTCTCATGATTTTATTTTTTCCGTCCACCTACCTAAACCACTTTTAATTTGATGCTCAATTCAAATTAATTGACCCTAACGGTAACTTGATAATTAATATTAATGAATTTTCCTCGAAGTGATTTTCTACTGTTGCCCTTAAATTGAAAAAAAAACGGCTGCTAATTATTTTGTCGTGAAACGATGTTGCATAATCCTTGAAATGTATAGGAAACACGTCGTGTTGCAAAGTAACACTGCTGGGCCGTGAAATTCTCGTATTTACATACTTATTACAAACGTGTCGAAAGGGGTTGGAAGAGTGTTGAGGTATATACAAGGGGGAGGGAGAGTAATAGGTGCGTGCATGAATGCGATTTATATTGGGTTGGGTAAGAAAAGCATCGGTAGTCTGGTTGGTTGGGTTTGCTCGAATGTGGCGCGTGTTAATGTTAATGGTACCGGCACAACCTTGGCTGTCCTTCCACATTCTTCGATCCTGTACTGTTTTGCTGTATCTGCGGTTTAACTGGCAGGTAAGAAGCAATGGATCGCCACCGAGGGTAATGGGACGAGGACGATGCGAGATCTTGCTCTGTAAATTTGTGTCTACGTATGTGTTTATTTGTGTGTGTGTGTCTGTTTGAATCTCTTCAGACAGGGACAGTCAGACACGAGAGCAGTATATGCTCGATCTCTTTGTCTCTTACTCGGAGAGCCTGGAAGAGAGAAGATGAAAAGACGAAGATAGAAGGATGGAAAGATAGAGAGAGACGGAAAAGGAGGTAAGGAGGGAAAGAGGTATACGGCGCTTGCGGCGAAGCCAATAGCTACTTTTTCTCGACTTGGCACATTTTTCAAAGTCCGTTGACAGCTATCCAACGTTCCTTTTCTCCCCCCTCTCTCTCTCTCTCTCTCTCTCTCTCTCTCTCTCTCTCTCTCTCTCTCCTCTTTCCTTCCATACGAAGCTCTCCGTTATGCCACCGTCTTTCGCCCTCACTTTAATCTCGTTTTACCATTGCCCTAGTCTTTCGCCACCTTTTCAATGAGCTTTTTCTCACGGGAACGACGAAAAAAACGCAAGATACACATATCGAGATGTTATTGCCGTTAAATACGAATTAGGATGGCAATGTTGTGGGAGCGAGCTTGTAGTAAATTCAATGATTATAATTCGTTCATAAGATGACAAATTTTTGATGAGAATTTTTTTTTTTTCAAAAATACGCTATTCACAATCTCAAACTCTCCCTTCAAATGTCATTGCTCTCAGAGTATGTTTTTCTGCCCGAAGGTGGGATAATAGCCATTGTCGAGTCTATAAAACTCGAGCCAAGCGCGTCGAAAAAGAATCTTGGATCGAAGGAATCACCAGTAAGAGAAGGAGAGCGTAAAAGAGCCGAGAGGCAAAATAGAAGTCGTTCAGGCTATCTCTGATCTGGTGTAAATCAACTCAATGCTCTCAGAGACTTTTCACAGCCTTTCCTCCCTAACTTTCGTATTACCTTCCTTCATCCTTCTCCTCTTCTCATAGTTACAGGTTCGCTGCTCAAGTATATAATCCTTTAAATATATGTATATACATTGTATAAGATTTCTCTGTGATGCTGAGCTTTCTCTATCACTGGCAATCTGCCAATTATTAATTCAACCCACTGCTGTGCAAAGGTGGAGCAAAATGGGATGAGAAAACCTTGCCTCCGTTGCCCATAGGCTTTTGCAAGATTTCTTACTCATTCTCTCTTTCTCTCTTTTCCTCTTTCTCCCGCTAAGGAAACCTGCTACTATTCACCACATAATAGTCAACATTTCCTTTAACCGTTTTTCAAATATAACAAGTTATTGTTATAATCTACGAGTCAAAATTGACAATAACTTTATCTTCCGATATAAAAGAGAGTATTTGTAGGATTTAAAAACGAGACTCGACGAAAAACATTTGTAAGAATGAACAACAAAGATATGTTCCGTTTTGTGCTTCAGCAGGGCACTTGTGCACAATTTCCGAGAGATAGGTGGAAGGTAAGCAAACCAGACGTGAGTAGTACTTCACATTTCTCAAAGAGGGTTTCCTCGCAATATCCTCAAAAGTATTGTACCAAGTCTGCTTGTGTAGAGAGCAAAAGAGAGAGGGTTGAGTATTTTCTTGCCACGGTAAGAGAGCGTAAGGTTCGCATTGCTTCGGAGATCCTTCGTTGTGGCTCGACGCAGATCGGATAACGAGGCGTAACAAAGGAGTGTCGTATACTCACGGGTTTGCTCCGAGTGTATATCATTGAAGTATACAGGCTGTTTTAAAAATCGTATCCAAGATGTAGAAGATTGTTAGATTGTGAAGTTCTGAGGGGAAAAGTTCTGAGCCATTTTTCTTTCCGATGAACCATTGACGAAGATATTAATCAATTTGAGATATCCAATCCTGAACGCTGATAAGAAGTGGGTGAGGCAAGCGTACAGCAACCGTGGCAGGAATATATAGCGCAGCACAGAAAAAGATTGATAAGTATTTTTCTCTTCAGAATTTTGCTAGCTACCCATCCTGCAAACTCTTGCATGGATTTTAGAGCACTCTGTACAAAATATATTTCAAAGGAATGGTATATACGGTATGTATTTCGAGTAGGTGGATTGTGCGATTGTACACAGCCTATTCGCTATCTTGGGGCTATCGTGAGGTTTGCATGGTGAAGGGCTCGACGAATGGGCGCGTGAAAAAAGCTAATCCTTCCGCTCGTATTCGCTCTACTCTCCAGCGAATCCCAACAGCTATAAATCTAAAGAGATGCGGGTACAGAACCCTTTGGAGCAACACTTGCGATCTGAGAGACCCCCCCCCCCTCTTGTTTTTCTTTTTCTCGTATGATTCATGATCACGTGTGTGCACACTTGGTTTTCTACCTCTGGGAAACCTGCTCGTATCTATACATCACGCACTTCTAGGTGCGATTTTGATTTCTCGAGCATACGTACGAACAGGATGTATATAAACTATATAAAAATGGAGAAAAAGGGATATAAGAGATATATACTACATCCTGTCGACGCTTTCAATATGATAGAATAAATATACGATTATTTAAAAACACTTTCATTCAACTTTGAATTAATCAGACAAAAAACACTAAACTTTGGTTAAGATTTTTAACAATTCTTGAGTCGGTATGTCCTGAGGTAGCGAGAACATGGTAAAAAATGTTAGAGCGGTAAATCAACCGCTTGTCATTTGCATCTTTCGACAAAAGAAGATGGAGACTGGATATTTTACCTCGAGGGGACGTTCTACAAAACGTAGAACGATGCCAAAAAGCTCAAGAACGAAACGTAGGTCACGCAGATCGAGAGTGAGAAAAATTGTCGCGGCAAGATTCGAGAGCAAGTGAGAGAATGAGAGAAAAAAAAATGAGACGAACCAACAGCGAAGGGATAAGAAAAGGTGGGCGAGACATGGATGATGCTACAGTTGCATAGCGGAGCAAAATTTAAGCAAGTTTTTGTCCTTGCGGAATACTGAGCTCCCTTGTCAATGGAGATGATTTGGTGCCCGGGAAAAATCGGGTCGAGACTTATTGTAACCGAAAAAAGCGACGGGCATCGCCATTATTCGTAAATAAAAAATAAAAACAACAATTTCATTGATTCACATAATAATGTAATTATGATAAAATTAAAAAATCTTTTGCAGCCGTAATTTTCCTGACAAAAATTTTTATTTGGGAAGAATTATTGGAAAAGAAAATCGCTGATTGGCTTTTCGAATGAAAAATCGAGTACTTATTTTTAACTGTTATTTGATAATATTTTTTTTTGAAAAAAGCCACAGGATAAAAAGCAAATTTTCTGGTCAAGCTTGGAAGAATTTCGCGATGGTCACAGATCACGGTCGAGTTTGTGTCTTCTCTCTCGGAAATGTGCAAGCTAGAAACACAAAATGCTCTTCGTATTTTGCTCTCTCCCCCTTCTCTCTCTTTTTCTTGAAGTCTCTCACTTCAGCACCGAAGACCCAAGGGGAACGGAAAGGAACGCGAGATCATCTTGGAATTCCGCCAGCTTTCGTTCCGTAAACTCCATCTGTCGCTCTCTCTCTCTCTCTCTCTCTCTCTCTCTCTCTCTCTCTCTCGCTCTCTCTCTCTCTCTCTCTCTCTCTCTCTCTCTCTCTCTCTCTCTGCCTCTCTCTCTCTTTCTCTCTCTTTCTCGCTGGATGCACCATGGATCTTCGTTGGCCGAGGGCGAGGATTCAGCGATGCAACGAAAGCGGACTCTTGCTGGTCAACGTGGAACTCTCTCGTCGACGGGAAAAGCGAGTTATATACTCCCCGATGATGGCAGTACACATACGTGTTTCCTCTACGTTGCCCAAGGCTTTTTCGACCAATATGTGGGGTATTCCATACCAGCTTTACCAAATATTGATCCTGAAACCTTTCTTTCTCTCATATTTATCTCATTTCGTCCACGAAACTAATATTCTCTTCTTACTCGATTTTTATCTGAATTTCCCGAGGACACAGTTTATTAATACCGGATTTTTTTTTACCCATATTCATTACTTTGAATCGACGAAGAAATTCCAGCAGATCAGAAAGTAAATTTTAGGGTTTTTTTTGCCTGGCGGACATAAATTTTTAAACGAATTTTTATAAAATCTGTTTCTATTAAAATACCTCACAATATTAAGCCGAGAATGCTCAGCTTGAAATACATTTTTTAATGATTATTTAATCATTTTTCTAGGAAAATTGGAAATGATTAGGTAATCTAGTCGAAAATGATTAATAATAGTCAAATGTGCACATTATTATAAAGTTAAGAAATCCGAATCACACCCTATGATCGAATTTTCATGGGCATCCCCATGTATATATGTTTATGCATTTTCAGATGATTTGCTCGTTGTTCGAGAGTACCTAGGTTATACCTAGGTAAATATATATAATATATATAACACGTTACATGTAGATTTAATGAATACATGAGATCCCACATATATATATATATATATATGTATGGATATATATATATATATATATATATATATTTCCATTCACGAGTATATTCATACATTCAGTAAATCTACGTGTAATTGATTATTTATATTTGTACACATATCCAACGGGCATCGAACGTATAATGCAACTGATGGCTGCCGTGTAAATTGTATTATTTGCATACTCGGAAACTACTAATATTTATACCACACAGACGTACAGGAAATTGAATGGTTTGAGAATAATGAAATGTTCATAAAATAAATATAATTAGATGAGGCAAAATTACAAATAAAAAATAACGATCATTTTGCATTTAAAAAATCGTATATTCATTCATGACATGCGATATTATCTTTCTTAATTTATTCTATTTATTTATTCTACGAGGTTACAAGTCATTAATGAATAAATACAGGAATGACTAGAATAGAGCTAGAGAATTCTTTTTCGCAATCATAATTTTTATTCATGACAGAATGATTGCTTTTTTTTTTAATTGTTATTAATATTTTTTTTTATTAGGGTCCAGATATTTTCAGGTCCTCACAGACGCGTTACACGCATCGTTGATTTTTCCGCATGTATGTTTATATCTATATGTATATACATATATATGGAATAAGGGCATCGAGCCAGAAACGACAAGAATTCTTGCTATCCTATTAAAAACGTGAAACGTTACGTTTTATGTCCTTCCACCGTTTTTCCCCCCGGTCGACGTTTTACTCTCGTTCCTCCCCGGAGTTTGTGACTCGAAGGATTTTCATCCCTGGAGTCGTTTCAAAACGTTCTCTTTTCCCTTTCTTCTAAAAGAGGGGGAAAAAGAAACTCGAGAAGGCAAATGGAGTTAGCTTCGATGTATATACACATGTGTTGAGCAGTAACAAGATGTATGTATATTGTAAGAAAATGTGGGGTGTAGTAAGAAGCAACCCTTAACAACGTTGCTATAAATTCTTGGCTTGTGTCTTTGTGTCTTGCGACATTAGGGTGTCCCAGCAATCTTATTTTGCCTCACTACTCTTACCTCTTAAATGGGAGCTTTCTTTTCTCAGAGTGATCATCCTGCTTTTCTTGCGCTCCAAATCTTTTCCCAACCTTCACTCTTCGCCAGTATATATTTTATGTACAAGCGCTTCCATCTCGTTAACTCTTTCCGTCTTCTTCCTTTTATTTTCTTTTCTACTCATCTTCCTTCTTTCTTCATCGTGCTCTTCCTTTCGTTCACTTACTTTTTCTCTTATTTTCTTCTTCTCCCTCTTTCTCGCTTTACATTTCTTCTTTGCCTTTCGGCTGACTAATAAACGACGTAACATTGCCGGATTGTCGTTTAACAGGACGTGTCCCTTAATGCGATTCCACGTTGATGGCGCCTGTCCAAACTCATTGATCGTAATAGCAAGTTTCGCTGTTACGTCGAGAATGAAGAGAACCTGACGACGATGATGGACGAAAAAAGTCACCCCCTCTCTCTCACACTCTCCTGAAAGACTTCGCAACATAACGAGTTAGCTACTCTCTTCAGTTTCCCAAAATTATATTCATACGTATGTAACCTTGAATCGCGAAAGTCGACACTCGAGGAGAGAGAGAGAGAGAGAGACCTTTCAAACTTTAGTCAATAAATTATATATTTGAACTCGTTGTATTCGTCGTCTACTTATACTGATAAAATGTTGAAGATTGCAGCAAAAAAATGACGTACAATTGACTGAAATGACATTTGAGTGCAAAAATAATTTATTGACCATATGAGCAGTTTGCATAGTTGAACTCAATTAAAAGTGTATTTCACAATTTGGATTAATTCACAATAATACATGAGAAATTAAATGAGTAAAAAAATTGCTAACCTCCATAGGCGGATAAACATTTCATCAATTTTACGCGCGTAATATGTGATTCGTGAAACAATTCGCATCGTTTGCCTTGAATACTTAAAAATCTTCGTCTCTTTTTCTTCCTATTTTTCTCTTTCTTGCCAAGCACAATCTCAATCAAGTCTTTAATAAGATCGTAGACGATGAAAAAAAGTGTACATACGGGTATATATATATTTATATGAAAAGACTTATCATCGACGAAAACGAAATGTAATGGGTTATCATTTTTTTAACGACAAAGATCGCCGGGTGTGATGTTATACGCCTCTGCGACTAATAATAATACTTTTGTGGAATGAATCGGAGTAACGATGAGTGGCGATCCCATCGACAACAGAATCCTCCGTCTTTTTTTTTCTTTGCCTTTCTCTCTCTCTTTCTTGCTAGAAGTTCTGATGGCTATTCTCTTCGAAGAGCATTCTCGCTTATGTTACATCGAAGACGAAGAAAAAAACAGATTCTCGGACCAGGGGCGTCAATACCAATTAAATTAAACGCGCGCTCTTGGAGTGCGTAAGGTAGTCACGTACAGAAGACTTTTCTCTCACTCTTTTCGAAGACAGGAAAGTGGGAGAAGAGCAAAAGGAGGCAAAAAGAAAGACGAGTTTAAATAAGAATCGAGTAGAGGAGCTATATAGCATTCAACGCTCCGGTCGTGCCACTCGTAAAAAAAAAAATTAAACGAAAAAGAAGAACAAAAACCTAAGAAAAAGTGTTGCACCGAGGAGGAGGGAGAGTGAAAAAAATGAATAAGACGGACATAAGTATAGCCTGCGCGCTGTGGCTCAGAGGTGCAAACAGAAGAGAGAAAAATAAAGGATATTGAAAGAAGGGGAAAAGCGAAGGATTGAGAGAGAAGAGAACGAAACGAGAACGAGTGAAGTAATACACGAACTCTTTCGCTTTCTTGCCCAGCCGCCTTGAAACTAAAGTCTGTCAGTTCACACGATCCCGAGTGACGCGGCTTCGTTCATTTATTTTCATTTTCATTCTTCCACTCTTATATTCCCTATCATCAATCAAATTTCGAGTTTCTTTTATCGAAAAGATCAAATAAAAACGTTTTTCAATCCATCTCTTTTCTTTTTTTAATTTCCCTAATGGGCCGATTTAAAAGAGCTCTACAGATATACATAAACCAATCGAAATAGAGCACGGCATGTTGACAGAGAAAGCTCGTGGGGATTTCTTTTAGTTTCGCAACTGCCACGTGTCAACAGCCGCGCTTTTGGACACAAATAGAATCAAAAGGGCTTCGGGGGGCTTATTGGTAACCGCGAAAGTCGGTTCATGCTCGTTATTTGTTTTTCGGAGGTTTAAAAAAGATTTAAATAAAGCAAAAAAGGAAAGTGTTATCGTTGCCAATCTTTTTACCAGGATGTACACGTGACATCAGGCCGGGATAATTTCGTGGCAAGAATTGTCTGACTAAAGTGTACTATCACTACTAGCTGCCGTGCAATCTCTCTGTCTCTCTAGCTTTTCGGTTGTTTGTCAAGTGGAGCTCGTTAACTTGTTTCGTGATCGATTTTTCTTGTAAGCCGCGGTGGTTTAAACGATCTCTCTCTCTCTCTCTCTCTTTCTCTCTATATCTCCTCTGTTTAAAGCATGTGTACATTTCACGCTGGTACCCGCGAGTTCATTTCGCTTTGAAGCCTTTATTCCCGAAATCAACAGCAAAAGTAAGAGAGAGAGGGAGAGAGAGAGAGAGGGAGAGCTCGATATGTGCCCACGAACACCGCAGCTTTTCGGAGTGGCGTGAAACAATGGTGAACTTCTCTTCCCCCTTACCACCTTTTCCCCCTCCAACAGGAGCGGTAAATTAATGATTACCGTTCCAACGCAGCTCGCAACAGCGAATATACACTCGGGACAACGTGTTATTTGGACCATGCGTGATGCAGCGTTATTATAAAACGCTATTAAGATGTACGATAATTGCTGTACCGCGCACGAGTTCTCTCTCTCACTCTCTCTCTGCATGTCTCCCTCGCTCTTTCTCATCGACCAACGGATATTTCGCGCAATTTCGTAAATAATTATCACCCAGTCAGATACAGTTCACAGAGGGGAAAACGAGCAATAATGATTTGCTAAATTGATAGCAGAAATTATTACGAGCGGCCAAGTTACCAAAAACTGATGAAAATAAAAATATTACGCCAATTCCGGATAGGCAACGATAACCGTAGTAGTGCTCCAAAATTTGCCTCATTTTCTCATTAATGTTTTCCAAATAATCATCGGTATACGAGTGTGAAATAGAATAATTAGAGAATGCTCATTTTTCATCGAAAAAAATTTAAAAAAAAATTCTATATCAAGAAATCATAATCGAAATTGATTTCCCGACTGAATTTAATTTTCGCAAAAAGCCGCGTTCAAGTACTAACGAGAAACGGGAGATCGATAATTGAGTCATATAACGTTTGACGAACGTTTAATTCTGAATAATTGTCATATTAAATTATTTCGTCTCATCAATTCCTTTACTTTGAAGGATTTATTCCTAACTTCAGTGCAGAATAAAATGTCCTACACATAGAAAATGACTTCATTGATACGAATCCGGTTTTCATCGCCTCGTTAAATGCTCTTTTCATGAAGAAAATGCTTGGTTCGAACAGAAAATTTTATTTTCGACCCTCTGTCTTTTCATTTCCCAAAGCAGCTCATTTGCACCTCAAAGTTCGTGCAATATGATGAAATTTTGAGGTTCAGAGAAAAATGATGTAAAGTAATTCTTTTGTGTCGCTTTGTTGATGTCTTGCTCATTCGATTTTCCATCTACAAAATATGTATCTATAGTTTGACGCATATTTATGCTAGTTCAATTATTATTGTAATTATTTTCATTATGACAATTCGAATTACTTTATCTCAAGTAAACACGAAATCTCGATTAATATTAATTTTATCAATTTCAATGGAGATTTAAATTCAAATAAAAGCTACAGCCATTTTTGGAAAATGATCAAAAAGTGGCAAACTTTGTTATTAAAATCTTTTTGATCAGCTTGGTTTGATGTATATTGGTCTAGAAACATCGAAATCAATGCTAATTTTTTTTAATTCGACTTTTGCGGAAAGCACGAAAAAGGTCACTTTTTCAAATCCATTTGTGACATTATCTAAATGATCAGTGGAGAAATTATTTTTCTTTTGAAATTCTCAATCTAAATCTGAATTTAATTCTCCACTGACATTTTGAATGTTTGAGTATCTTTGTTCGGAGAGTTATTAACCTAGCAGAATATGATGTGATTTTTGTTTAACGGGGTCATCCCATGTGACAGCTATTTTTTTTCGCTTTTTTGGGAATTTTTTTTGATGAACCATTAAAACACAATATCTTTGAATTTTTACCACACATTTATTAATATTTTTACAGTCCCTCAGAATTTTATCAAACAAAAATAACGAGTTGAATCGACTTTACACCGTTCGGAAGACACTTATGTGTTGGTTGACGACTGCCATGATTCCGGAGGTTTTGCTCATCTGAAATCAAAAAATCAAACGGCATTTTAATTTGTAGACCTGAAACTATCGCTGGAACTAGAGTAAAGTAAAAATATTGAAAATTGATTTTTTAGCACGGTTTTAAAAGTCGAAAAAAACGACGAAACTTGGAACATAACATTTAAAACCGTGCCAAAAATTCAATTCTCGATATTTTTACTTTACTCTAGTTTCAGCGATAGCCTCAGGTGTACAAATTAAAATGCCGTTTGATTTTTCGATTTTAGATAAGAGAAACCTCCGGAATCATAGCAGCCGTCAACCAACACATGAGTGTCTTCCAAACGGTGTAAAGTTGATTCAGCTCGTTATTTTTGTTTCATAAAATTTTGAGGGACTGTAAAAATGTTAATAAACGTGTGGTAAAAATTCAAAGATAGTGTGTTTTAATGGTTCATCAAAAAAAAATTCTCAAAAAAAGCGAAAAAAAATAGCTGTCACATGGGATGACCCCGTTAATTCAACAAATTATACGCTGTGAATAAATTTTTTATGGATAATTAATTGTAATTAGAGCCATGGCGTAATTTATTAATTCCAAGTTCGTTTTAATAATGACAGAAAAAAATTCATTTTCGAATAATTGAATCTCTGTCGAAACAATTTATCAAAAAATAAACTTGAAAGCTTATCAGTGTATTAACATGCATAACGTATAGTTTTCAATCCATAAAAGATATAGACCATGAAATTCCTGGTGACATTGCCACGGTATACTATCTGATCGATACCTGTCACAATGTCGGACAATGCCACGACACAATAGTACATATATATATGTGTATGTATGCATCCAATAGTTACAGATTCTCACCACCACGGCCATTAGCAACGGCTATTGTCTAGCCCTGTACCCAAGACAATGCTCTCGCGGACATTGCTTGTATTAATAACCCAAAACCAATATGCAGTAAGCCCCGTGACGCACCTCGAAGAACATCCTTGAGAACATCAGAATTCTCTCTCTCTCTCTCTCTCTCTCTCTCACTCTCTCTCTCTCTCTCTTACTCTCTTGGTCTCTCTCTCCTAAAGTTATACAGTTCATGCCAAAAGTGGTCGATATTCAGTCTTCAGCGACCAATAGAATATGGAAGAACAATGAGCAGAGAAAAAAAACCAGATAAGTTGCGAAATTCGGTCGTAAAGTTAAGTCGATGGGCGTATCGTGCAAAATTTTGGTTGAGTTTTTTTCTCATCGACAACAGTCCGCAAGACAACGGAAAACTGATGAACAAACAATTACAATGCACTACGCTACTACTCATCAATGTACAAATAGTAATAATAATCCATGAATGAAAGTTCAAAAAATAATAAAAGAAATAAAGTACGATGTTTTTTGGCATTGTCAATGAACTACGTCTAAAGTAGCTTTAATACGATTCGAGTACCTGAACCTTAATAATTATAGAGGACGAAATACGACATCCGTCGAGAATGAGAGAGAGTACAGCACTTTGAGGATGAGGAAGATTGCGATACAAGAGCGATGAATGGGTCTCAGCAAGCGGATCGAACTGATCCTGTTCTGTGAGGATTTGCGTATGAGGGAGCATAATTAACAATTACGCAAGATCCGACAAACGGGCCACAAATCAGTCAACAGTTAAGGGACTAATCTCTGATTAAACTTCTGTATACCCTCTTGAGACCTGTCGCATCGATTTTGGAAGATTCATAATTAAATATTTTTATAATTTAAGTTATTTATTTAATTTAAATAATTTTATAATTATTTCATTTTGACTCAAATTTATGTAAACATTTATCATTTTATTTTCGATTAAGTTTCATTGCAATTCGCTTGAAAAAAGTTCAATTAAAGGGAATGTAAGAGATGAGGAACAACACTAAACGAGACCTATAGTTTCAAATAATATGCAATACTTTTATTTAAATGACGAATTGTATTATGTGAAGAATAAAACAAAGAAAAAATGAAGACGTGTGGATTCTTCGACATCTCGGCGGGCACTGCTCTCTCCTCTTCGCTATCCCGTTCGACAGACTATATATGTATATCTCTATTTTTTCCGTATTCTTCATTTTTTTGACGCTGTTGTCGCATTTAATTCTTACAAGAAGTATTAAATCGTAATTTGATGGTATTATTTTATTTAGAGCGTAAAAATGTATTCTCCTTAGGTGTTATTTACCTGAGATATTTTTTTAATTGAAGAACAATTCTTTTATTATTCTGTATATCGATTCAATTGTTGTAATTTATTAAAAACATGTTGTTATTTGCAAATAAATAGGTATTTAAATTTGCACGTAATTTGTTCGATTTATTATATTTGGACTCGACTCTGATAGGTTGTTGTATTTTTGTAGGTTCAATTATGGATGGCGTGTGGTATGATTACGTGGATTATCGAGAGGTGGCAATACAAAACTCAAGAGCAAGCAGAGTCGAGCGGTGAAAACTCGACAAGAATGAAGACGGTGAGTGTGTGTTTGCATCTCGTTGGACTCGAAGACTCGTCCGAGTCTCGGGAGAGCCCGGAGTGAAACGGTACGGTGTGAGAACCGAGGCTCCAAGTGATTTCCATAGTTATTCGAGATAGCCTCGCTTGAGAGAAGCTCGAGTATATATCGTGTGTGCAGCAGGGTAAGTGCAAGAAGACCTCTAAGAAAGAGAGAGAAAAATGTATGGAAATGGAAACAGAGAGAAAAGGAGAAACAGAGAAATGGATGGCGCCCTCTCTTTTGAACCGTCTTGTGCATACTCCCTATCATTTTACGTCTCACATCCCTGTATTCTCTTCCCTTCGTCTCTTGCATATGCATATTCACATTTCTTTCCTATATTTCTTTTTTTCTCCTGAGGATAACCCTTTCACCTTCGACCGGCTCTAATACTCGTTTACCCCCTTTAAAAAGATGACAAAAGAATAAAAAAGAATAATAGTTTATCAATAAGAATGTTAAAAAAATATTCTCAATTTTGAATAATTACAACATAACCAAGTTAAAAATTTTACAATAAAATAATGATTTTTTTTAAATCCATAATAACTACACTTTTATCAAGCATACATACCAACCACATTAGTTCGATTTCATATTTTGCATTATCAAATTATCGTATAAATCATCCAAAAATATTTGATAACCAGAATTTCTTGGAACTGAAATCCTCAGGAATCCAATGGTAGTAGTTACGAATGCAAAAAATAATATTTATATAGTGAACATACGTCACAACCAGAACAAAAATGTTCAAATATACTAAGTATTTCGTCGGTGCAAATACAAATTTGCACTACTATGGTTACAAAGGGGTAATTGAAAATTTCTTTTTCAATAATACCTGGCCCTAAAAATGGATTTTCAGAAAAAAAAAATAATTCACGTTTATCGTCGGCTAAAGGATTTTCAACGACTGAACGCCGGAGAGCCGAAAAGGTTCCCCTCCAATTTGCAAACTCCGATAGTATTTTCTGCAATGAAGCTCGTACTTGTAACGATTCGCGAATGTACAACAGAGAGAGTCACCTCAGCATCACTGATGCGTTTTAAGGATGTGCTGATCGTACAGTCACGTTTGAAAAGTAACGAATATAACCCTACTTTAACACAATGCATTTTCAATATTTCTAAAAAACTCTTATTGAAAAAAAAAAATACTGTTTTCGAGGACAAGAAAATATCCATATATTTGCAAGGAATTTCGAAACGAAAATAAAAAAATTTACTTTACAAAATCTGACTGAACAACACAAAAAATCGTATGTATAGATGAAAGTTCATTCATTGCAAATAAAAAATCATTATCGAAAATTTAATTAACTCATGGTAATAACGCAAATTACTAAAAAATCAATGAAAAACATTGGAATCATGAAAAACTGATTAATAAAATAATGAGTGTTGAAATATAAAATTATTCAATTTCCAATTAAATTAATTCCGATTTCTGATATAATTCCAATTAAATAAAAAATAATGACAATTAGAAAACATTTTGAATTAATTCTGTTCAAGAGTAGCGTGAAGAAGTGTATTAAAATTTTTAACATTTTTTGGGGATGACTGTACGGGTGGTATACAAACTTAACGGGCTAATTAGCACCGAAATTTGCTTGATCCGAGGATTCCGGGTTTTACGATCTCTGTGCATGGCTGCTGGGCAGACATCGATAGAAGGGTGAAATTCTATGGGTTTACGTGCTCCCATACGTTTTCGAAGTAAATCCTGCTGCCAGGCAACGAGGAAGGGAAACCCTCATCACCAAACGGCATCGATATTTTGGATTTGCGCTCTATATAGCTTGTAATGATAATAATAATAAATATTGTTTCTCTCTCTTTCCATAGCCGGGATACTCCCATTGGCCGGAAGGGAAAAATGGCCTGGATTGCCGTGTTCTTTCAGGGCCCCTTTTCGAACCTTGTATTTTGTCGAGGAATCGCCCTCTCTTTACTCGTGTCCTACCTCCTGATCATCATTATTGATCATATACGATCATCGTCGCTCCAAATGCGTTTCGTACTCCTCCGCACACTGATAAAATAATATATTGTTCAAGAATACTCCGAATCCTTTTTTTATTCTTCCCTTTTCCCTTTTACAATGCCCGGGGCATCGCAAGATTTTCATCAATATAATTTTTACGGGCAAAGTGCCCAAAAACGAGGAAAGTAAAAAAAAAGATAAACGGAAAAAGAAAGGAGGAAAAGGAATAAAATTAGGTACATGAGACTGCACACAAGAAAAAAACTGCTATTAAATTTTGAAATCAATTAAACTTTTCGAAAATCATAGTTCGGTTGCCATTCGAAAAAAATTATGTAGCGCGAAAGCGAGTAACGAGGAGACGAACTCGTCAATTCGGCAACAAAATAAAAAGCTGGAAAAAATTCTACTCAGCACGTTCTGGACATTTCGCTGAAGGGAAAATACCCTCGGTTCACTTCTTTATGCGTCTTTTATTATTGCAAAAAGGGTAGCTTAAGCTTGCACACTATAATCCTCACTCATCGCACGTTCCAACTGCATTCCCCTGGGTCAACTCTAGCAATCAGTCTTTGGCACGATAGCCGTAAAACCTAAGGTAAGACTTAATCGAACCAATATTTCTGCCAAAATCTGTCAATTTTTTCTTTCTACACTTTATAACAACAACAACAACAACAACAACAACAACAACAACAACAACAACAACAACAACAACAACAACAACAACAACAACAACAACAACAACAACAACAACAACAACAACAACAACAACAACAACAACAACAACAACAACAACAACAACAACAACAACAACAACAACAACAACAACACCAACAACAACAACAACAACAATAACAACAACAACAATAACAACAACAACAATATTAATAATGATAACGGTATAGACAAGACGCCCCAGTTGCCCTACCTGCCAGGAGATATCAATTCTGTTGTTGAGAATGGAAAGGCCCGGATCTACTGGAACTTCCCGTTCCACACAACCCGGTAGTTGGCTCACAACAAGCAGGATGTCGTCCTCCTTGACCTAGAGGCGAAAAGAAATTTTGTGATCGAATTCTCGGCTCCGGCCGAGACTAACATCGTGGTCAAGGAGAATGACAAGCGAAAGAAATATCGGGATATCCTGTTTGAGCTGAGAAAGCTACACCGGGGATTTTCTGTTGAATTGGTGGTTTTAATTATCAGCGTCCTTGGGGGAATGAGGGAGTCTTTTGTATCTGAGCTGTGGAAAATTTCATCTTGCCGGCCAGGTGCCGGACATCTCGCGGCTTAAATGCAGAAGGCTGTGTCCTCGGTTCCCTCCGTCTATTTCGGCAAATGAGTTTGGACTGCGGTTCTCACTGACCCTCTTGTTGAGGGAGTGGGAATCGCAGATTGATTTGTATCACTGAGTCAGCACCCACGAGTGTCGGAACCGTGGGGACCCCTGGCTTAGCACATTGACACGTGTCATTGATATATAATAATTATTATTATAATAACATAGATGAAGAAAATTCAGAGTGCAATTATATTTTTATGAATAATGTAGAATGATTTAAAAAATTATCGCAGTTATACATAAATATATATAATTCATCAAATGCAATATGAATCCCGAGCCATTGCTTACACACGCATCATAAGAAATGTAAGCAATGCATGCACGCTTAATATCAAGGATAATAGATATAAATTACACGAAGGTATTCATTAGTTGAAGGCCTTGTCATTCCCGAGTTATCCTGTATTTTCCTACCTTGGTCATGTATATTTAAACGATCAAGAATGCGACACAGTACACTGTGCCACACAACCTCCTACTTGAACCATTAACTCAGGCATTTATGATCAGAACTCAATTTCCACGACTCTCAACCCGTCGTATCCTCGGGTCATATGAATACGTCACTGGATACTGTATAAAAATTCATAAGTATATATATCGTCATGCAGCTTCAAGATATCAACACGTTTCCTTACAGCGAGAACAAGATGGGAAGAAAATATAACGACCACAGATTTACATTCATATGCTACTGGACCAATGACGGTGACGTTTCGAAATTTCAGCAGAAAATATATTTTATATATATTTTATATATAATGATTTAAGGGACAACACCACTGTGACGGCTTCAAAAAATCGATTTTTTGAAAACCATTTTAAAAAATCTAAAATACTTTTAAGATTGAAATGCCGTTGGACCCAGGTCGAAAAAATAATTATTTTCGTAGATATTGAATATTTTGTGGAGCGGTGCAGCGGTCCGCGACGCTCGGGGTCCCGCGCAGCTGGGCGCCTTAGGGTCGCCAGGTATTCTTTCTCAGTATTCTTTTTCCCGCCTTTCTCAGGTATTCTTTTGGCTCCCTTCACAAAAACCGGCTATTGTTAGCCGGTTAACTATTGTTATAAATATAGTTTCGAAAAATAGCGATGGGTGGCGATAATTGAAAAAATTCCATGGCAGGTATGGGGATAGCGTCATAGCGTCAGTTTGCGAATAGAAGCGACGCTATTCGTGTCTAATCGCTCCGAATCGTTTCGTTTGTGAATATCAAACGCTCCAAATTATTAGCCACAACATGAAGATTGCCCGGAAGGAGCCGAGTCGTGGTGTTCGTGGTAGCGCGCGGTCGCAAATGGTGATATTTCTAAATATCGCCATAAACCGCCTCTTCCTCAGGAAATATTGGAGGCAATTCAGCCAATCTTCGAAAATTTGAGCAGGGACGATTTGCTGCAGCGTTGTTTGGGCGGCTATATGCAAAACAATAACGAAAGCTACAATAAATTAGTTTGGGCAATAGCCCCCAAGTGCCAGTCCGGAAGCAAAAAAATCATTGATATTGCAACTGATATCGCGGTATTAGTGTTCAATGATGGCCTGAGAAGTCTCATGAAAGTACTGGAGACGTTGGGGATAACCATCGGCCCAAATTGTTTCAACTTTTGCGTTGAGACCGACGCAGCGCGGATTCAGCTCGCGGAGCGCTCGCTCACAGACGCTGCAAAAGAAGCGAGAAAAGCCTTAACAAGTTCGAGGAAAGAATCAGGAGACAACGATTTGCTTCTTGAAGGCCAGCTATATGGTGCCGGCATCGCTGATTGAAAGTAAATAATTTTTTTTTCAATTTATAACATAAATTAACAAACCTAAAACTTTGAACGCGTTTTTCTCAAAACCACTTTTTTGAGTGCGGCACGCAGCAGAACTCGAGCAATTTTTATCCGATCGACTTCAAATTTTTACTGTATCAATAAAAGTAGATTATCTAGAGAAGTACATAGGATTTTTTCGATATCTCAAAAATTATAAAAGTTATAGCCTATTTTCGACGAGAAATTTTGCTCAAAAATCATTCTTTAATTTCAAAGGCGTGCCTATTTTTTAAAAATCAATATTTTTCCAAATCCCTATGTACTTCTCTTCAAAATATCATATTATTAACGAAAACACTCGGTATTTTTTTTCAGATCGACGTTGAAGAGAGTTCTGCTGCGTGCCGCGAACCACTGCGGAGATGACAGCACCTGACGCGAGAGCTTCTCCAGTGCCACCATGCGGCGTGAAAAATGTGAAAAAAATGTTTTTTGATACATTAATAAACAAGGAACAAAACCCAAAAAAAAATTTTCGAATATCTCTTTTTTTTCCCACAAAAAAAAATTCTTGAAAAATGTGAAAAAAATAGGGGGTCACAGTGGTGTTGTCCCTTAATAAATTGAACGAAGATTTCATATTTAAAAGGATCACGGAACATATTATAATTGAAGGGTTGAGGAGTTAGGGGCAAGTGGCGATTTGGTTATTGAATTTTCTTAAATGATAAAATGTCATCTGCTTTTTTCCCTCCGTAATTATTATGTTATTATGGGTTTTTCCATAGAAATATATTTCCTTTGATGAGGAAAAAAGAGACAAGCGAGCGAGAAAGATAGAAGCAGAGAAAGAAAGAGTATTTATGAAGCTTGGAATGAACGTGTCGTTTCTGGTATGAGGTATTCGCTATGCCACCCAAGAGATGGACCGGGGATGAAACCAATTTCGTCCGGAGGCCCCAATATAAATCAGATCTCGTTACAATCTCCATTTCGCCGAATATATGTATACAAAACGCCTGTGCGTGCGGGTATGTGTGCGTGAGTGTGTGTGTATCTGGTACACTTTGTGAATACACTGTCGAGGAAGAGAAAACGGTCAAGCTTGTCTCTTTTCCTCTCTTCCAATTCGAAGCTCGCTCACCGAGTCAAGTTAAGTTCAAAAAGAAAAAAAATCTGCTTCTTGTATCGCTGTCCCGATATTTATTGCACGCAACCACTAATGGAACATTTTAAATGCATGGAATCCAATCTGTCCCAGAGTTTATGTGGCTCCGATGAACAATGAGATCGTCCTGGATTCGAATTTCGAATTCGTCTCGAGGATTTCCGCTCGTGTTTTCGTGGCTAATGGACCAACTGGAGGAGCAAATTCGGAGATCCGTGGACACAACCGATTTTCACCCCGGATACGATAAAGTTCGATCTGGATCAAAGGATCTCGCGGGAAAGGAATTCTTGGAATCCCGGGACAGTTCGTTCGATCAATTAATTCGTTTAGCTCGAACGAAATCATGGAACGACCCTTGAGAGAGCAAAGGACAATCCTCCGCATGAGAATGGCGTCCTTGATCCATCATCGAGAGACCGTGACAGTCGTTGGCATCGAGAAATAAAGGGATTAAACATAGAGATGTTTTTGTACCGGTATGTTCGTTTTTGATCCTTCAACCCATTTTCTCGTATCCTTAACTCGCTCGTCACACACCCTCGGACTCTTCAACTATTGACCCACGATTCCTGCTCATTCGAGATGTCCCTGCTAGCGAGTTCTCCCGTTTAACTTCCATACCCGCTGAGCAAGCTCACAACTTCTTTCTCTCTTTGTCTAACCTTGTCTATCTTCCGGATTAAGCACTGGTGCTTCACGGATCATCGACTCTACCAATAGACCAAACTCCATATATTCTATTGAACTTCTGATTCTACAGAATGGCAGAAAACTGAAGCTGAAGGATTTAAGTTATGTTACAGTATGTAAAATGGCCTCCAAAAAACCCAATCGAATCCATTTTATATTTGTTCTTTCCATAATGTTTTTCCAAGCTAAATATTTATGCTAATATATTTATGCAATTCATAATTTACTCCAGTTGATTAAAGTTCTTTCATGATTGAATTTTTTTTTCTGGAAAAAACATCTCGATTATAGAAGATAAAAAGGATGTAATTTCCTATAACATCATGTTGTAATATTCAAAGGAGCAAAAAAAATGTGCTGTGGAGGAAATAAAGTAGATGAGGACGGAAGTTGATAGCGTAAGGAAGTCGGATCGACGCGTACCTTTAAATCACCTCTACCGGTTCACCGATGCGCTCGATCCGTCCTTCGATTTCTCTGCAGGATAGAGTTATGTTCCGCTCTTGATGCAGGATTGGTATAAGACTAAGGAGGGGCCGTTAGTGATGGGTCTTGAAGATGGTACTCTACTTGCTAATGCCCATGCTGGTAAACGAGTGAGTGACTAATCACCCCAACTGCTCGCTTCTCCACCACAAACTGTATATATAACTATACCTTAATCCTGTCCAAATGCACTTATAAAGTCTATATACAGGTTCTCTCAAAAATAACAAAAAAAAAAAAGATTGTTCAACTCGATACGTGTTAATTAATGTTTTTTATACGAAAATTCCGAAATAATTGAATAAACATTTTCAACGATAATATCAATGTTTTTAACATTTACAAATTTCAAATGTAATTAACATGCGTTTTTCATCACAATAACTAAAAGTTGTATGAAATTAAAATTTCGCTAATTTCTGAATCATCCTCTATATACGTAATATATACTTTATAAGCTCTCCGTTCCATCTCGTTTCATCTTATTTCGATCGAGCTCATTCACAAGCGGTAGCTCAGTCACGACAGTCTTTAAGATATATATATATATGAGTATATAAAATTGTACATAGTATATATCCTCATCGAAGGGACTAGGTAGCAACATCCTTCGATTAATCTCCACTAATACCTATTTGCTACTTTGACACCGGCCTTCCTTAGCCGATTTTACTTTGGTTCAGTATCAACTTTTCCTTTTCCCTCGTTCACTTTCTTTACTTCGCAACCTTCATCTATACATCTATACATACATTTTCAAGATATACAGATACATATGATACATGAATTTGTTAAAGATAATTTAACCTCCGTCTGTGTTTCTTTGTTGGCACACTGACTTGGTTGTCCCTTAGTTATATCAATTCTCTTTCTGGCTCTCGATCGTCTTGGCAGGAAACGCTAATCCAGAAATATATCCATATATATATATATATAAAGAGTGCAAAAGATAGGAACAGAGTACCTTTCAGCAAGAGAGAATTCATCCCAGAAACTGTGGGTAACACGTCCACCGAACCGATCGCTCCGGAAAAGTTCCCCCACAAACTGCCGTGATGTAATAAATGTTTGAATTCTCTTCGATCCAGTGGAGCGCGGTTGACAAACCTATAGATTCCCTTGAAATTTAATTACCGTAAACGAGGACAACGATTATTGGAAAGATAAAATTTCGCGGGCCCGGAGCAGTTTATAATACGGTATAGAGGAGCTCAGTGGAAACTCGGTTAATGTCATTTTACACCAAAAGTAGTATGTACCCACGAATAATAAAAAAAAATTATCCGTAATATTTACAAGTTATTTGAATTTTTATAGCATTTCTTGTAAAGAATGCAAAAATTTTCTTTTTTATTGCACAAAAAACTACTGGTTGGATTGAACAAGTTTCAATAAAAATGTTTCTTTGAGCCACCTTAATGTACAAATTTATGCATAGTGATGTATGTATGTGTGTTTATATCGCGCAGTTGAATACTCCTGTATGAATATACACATGAATATATGAGAATATTATACATGTGGGCACTCTGTATTCGGCAAGAAACACGTTTTGGTACTTGAGCCACGAGATAACGCGAGATAGCCAGTCTTGTTTCTCGAACTCTTTTTTTTTATGTGTGGGGTATTTCGCGCCAAATAGACAGAGCTGTGAGCCTCGCTATTCTTTTTTCTCCGTTCCTCCTTGTTGTATAAAAACTGCGTCCCGCAACACGAAAAATCACTCGGAAAAGATAATTAAAAATAGTTCACTAATGAAAACCCTTTTAACCCTTTGAGCCATGATGAGACATACGTTGCCCCATTTTTTTTTTGCAGTTTTTTGATTATTTAACTACTTTTGCCACAACAAATACCCGTTTTTTCATTTGTACAGAGGACATTCATGAACGTACAAAAAATATGTCCATTCATTATTTGTTAATTGCATGAATATCATGTATACACAAATAGTCCAAGTTCGTGATTTTTCATGAAAAAATGCATTTTCTACTAATCTACTATAAAAATTTTCCGTTTTGTGGTTTTTGTTAAAAAAAAATAAAGATCCGATCGTTTCTGTACTAGATCCAAACTAATAATAGTATTGACTGAAAACGTTCCTTTATATTCGAATTTTTAGTTCAGATTCGTAATCAGAGACCTCAAAAACCTATGCATGCAAACTTTCAAATAAATTGAACGGAAGGAAAAATGTATGCCTCAAAGGGTTAAATGAAATACTGTATCGGAAACCTGTTCAGAATCTTTTTTCAAATTATTTATCTCATATCTTTGAAAAGAGAAAGAGGATGGTAATTAAACTTTTATTAAACATGTACAATATTTTGTTTTGGCAATTGAAATTTACAAATATTACAAACGTGAATTTTAATATTGTTTTTTTTTTTTATGAGCCTCACTATCTAATAATCTTAAGTCTCAGTGTGAGGTTTCGAAGTTTGCGATCGTCATCGGACCTTGTGCAACTCGCCCGCGACGTGTCCTCAGAGTGAAGATCTCGAACGAGTGCCACGACTCTCGACCACCGGTCGATACTCTCGCGAGCGACAGAAAACGAGTACCGCCTACATACATATACGTATATACATATATCTACAGTCGTTGACGTTATCGTACACCTCGTTGACAACCTCTCAATTATAATTGAAATTCACCAAGGACCGCCCTCCGTTCGCCTTTCAATTTTTATTTTTCTCATTTTTTATTTTATAACATTCTTTTTCTTTTTTCTTTTTATTTCTCTTCGTGCCTCGCGGTTTATTCAAATTCGCTGATAAGGTCTGAACGCCCAAGTACGAGGGGACCGATCGACTCGAGGTGCCAAAGCGTTTAATGGGACATCCCGTTAATACCACGTATGACATGTGTTACGTGCCTTTCTTCCACGTCCTCCATTCCCCTTTAAGTGTTGAGCATAATTTTTCTCGCAGCTCCATCATTATTTGGCTAAGAAGAAATTCTGTCATTCTAAAGCACCGTAGTAAATTAGAGCGTCACTTTTTTCCGACTAAAAAGTTAAGAAATTTTTACTGAAAAATTAATAAAGTAATCAACAGTTTACAGATAATATCCAACACACGTGGTATCGCTTTAATTTGCAAACGATAAATAAAACTCGTTAAAAAAAGGAAACTACTGAGCTGGACTATAATTAAATTGAAGCACTTTATATTTATTGAAACAGCAAAAAAATTATGGATCAAATAACAGGGGGTAGTCATTTCACAAAGGTCAACTACCCGTGAAATGCCCCGTAGATTTGTTGGTGTGTAGATGGTGTGTAGTCCACTTACATTCCACTTATATAAGTATAGAAAGAAAGAAAAAGCTGTTCTTTTGTATTTACTTGTGTCATACACATACATGTATACATACATGTATAACGACTCAGTAAAGAATAATCGGTTCGTGAGTCATAAATATCATATTTATTGCGTTTGTAATTATCGGTAATTAACATGACCGTACTACAGGCGAACGATAAAGAGAAGCTCGTCTCTCTTGCACTTGCAACAGGATTCTTATTATATCATGGGCATATGGGATGAGGTCGAGAGGGGAAAGAGGAGTGCTTGTTACCAGCGAACAACCGCATCTGTTTTGCATACGCACGTGTCTTAATACCCGGCGCCTCTGTATACTCCACAATCTCTCTTTTTTCGTTCTCTCTATCTTTCTCTCTCTTTCTCTCTACTTACGCATGGAGCGATCGATTCGAGAAGACGATGCTGCATCCACGAATCTCGCATATATATATTATATATGTGTACGATGATGGAGGCTTTTGGAATCGATTCCGAATCAATAGTGGCCCCGGGCTATTTATACATAAAATATATAGATATATATATAAACAAGTTGCTATCTTTCGTGCTCGTGCCAACAATTTCGTTCATCGTCGATAATATATTTGTGAAAAAATAAAAAAAATAAAAGGATAAAGGAAAAAGTTCGATGGCGATGTGTTAACTCGCCGATTATACATACGAGAATCACACGCGAATGTGTGAATACTGAATATTTTGAACGGGGAGAGAAAAAAATGCAGGATCAAGAGTGACTGCCAGGGACTGCCGCATTTTACGAAATCTATATTTGCACGCATTTGGTTAATTCGGACTGACCACCTCATTATTCTTATTTCCGATGCTTTTTTGAATTGTTATCGCTTTTGTTGGAATTTTTACGCTATTTTAAATACGCATCAACCCCGAGAGAAATTCATTCGATCGTAATTTCAGTTTTGTACCGTTGATTTTTTTCATTATTATTTATTTGTCGGATTCACAGAGAATGGCATCATTGGAATTATCGAATTTCATGAAAAAATCAAATTTGGCAATGATGTAAAATCGTAATTATGTTTTGGTACAAATTTGGAATATTGTCAGGTACATAATATTGTCTGTTTAACAAGAAACAAGAGCCAGAGAAGAGGTCCTTGAAAAATCGACAACAAACGAAAAAGTTCGCTATTTTTCATCTTTAGATAATCACAAAAGCATCAGTATATTATACTGTCTAATTTAACCATCGTTAATTTCATACCTGAAGGACACCATTGAAGCCTTTTACGAATTTACAGTGTTACGCAATACTAGCTGAAGGACAAGTTTGCGAGAAGAGAGGAAATATAATAAAGCGATAGAACCGCCAGCGGCGAAAGGAGGAAGGGAATGTTTGGTTTTCTCAAATTCTCGGGTATACTTTCATTCCTTCCTATCTATTCGTGGGCGCGGATCCATAGCGAAGGTTTGAGGGTGGGAAGAGGACAAGGGAGAAATTCATGTTAGGCGTTTGCATTTATTATTAATACGCTGAGCGGCCTGTCACCGACGGGGGTTGGGCTGTCAGCTACCGGGTTTTGTCTTTGAGTATATAGAGAAACTCTCCCGTTACGTCCACCCCTTTTCAGACGCTCAACCATCACCAGAGTCTCTCTCTCTCTCTCTCTCTCTCTCTCTCTCTCTCTCTCTCTCTCTCTCTCTCTCTCTCTCTCCCTCTTTCTCTCGGGGGAAACGCTGTCACCCCATCGTCGTCGCATCACCGTCGTCGTCGTCGTCATCGTTCACGACGTCCTTTCCTTCTCCTTCATTTCTCCTCCTCCTCATCAGACGCGTTTACTCGTTCCACGTGTAACGACACGCGCAAATTTACCCTCTCAACCCCGTAAACTCTTCCATTTCGCGACGACGATCGATGGACCGGTCGCTTAATTATTTAATCCAAAAGCTACTCTTTCTCACCCTACCATCCTGTCCACTCCATTGCTGTCTACGCTTGTTACCTTCGTCTTCCTCAATTGACAACCCTTTTCTGTTATTATTACCAGAAGTTTGCCGAAAGACCCGGCCTGCAGGTGTAATTTTCCTCTGAAAACCGTACTCACAGCCTCCTAAAAACGTGAATAAATTCTTCCCTCCAAGGACGTTGAAAATATTCATTTCTTATTACGTAATTACGAAATACGATTGTAAGCTTATTCTATGACGTCTAAGCAAAGAACACAAAATGGTTTTGACGTTATATTAGCGGATGAAGAGTTTTCGTGAAAATTCAACTAACTTACGAAAGATTTGCATCATCAACCTTGCCTCTGTAAGAAATTTTTAGGCCATCTGGAAGAATTCGGTTGCTCAAATGGATTGACATGTTTTTTGTGTATGCGTACATGTTTGTATAACATTTAAATACGCCTGATATGACACCAGGCAGTATAAATATATATATGTATATAACAAACGAAGCCCGTCTGTCGTTTACCTGAACGGGCATCGTGCTTGTTTGCTGAAATAATAATGCCGGAGACAGTGAGGGGCCGCCGGATATGAAATTCGATAATCTCATTAAAGCGACGCCAGGCCAAACATTCAGCAAACTCACTTACCGTATTTAATACTATACAGTATATTTCGTAAAGTTTTGAAATGAGCTGATCACAATTTGAACCAAGCTCTAATTTAATCAAAAACATGTTTTAGGAATAAAATAAAATTTGAATTTATGTATGGTGATTAAATGAAATACGTCATATCATTTTTCTATAATTGGAAAAGTCGACAGAAAAATTTCGGATACCCTCAATAGTGTCATTTTGGATATCCTTCAAAATAATCGCCAGAATCTTCATAAAAAAGAGAGTTAATAAAAAAAAAAAAAATCGAGGTCGATTGATCGTTCAAAGAGCCGCCCTATAATCCTTACTAAATCGCCCAGTCTTTTGCATTGTGCCGTGACAAGGAATTTCCTCGATATGGGCAAAAAACCAACCCCTAACGTCTTTATGCACCGAATTTCCTCCTGTTTTTCTTCTTCGACTCTCGAGACCTTTTTTCACCCCTTCCCCCCTTCCCTCCACAGATCCACTTTTCGCATGTCCCCGACGAGCCCTAGAAGGACCAGGAGAAGAAAAAGTGGCGCGTATCTTCCAAACGTGATCTTTGGCTCGACGACATCGTAAATCATATCACACACCCTCTTGTACTATACGAAAGAAAAACAGAAAGAGGGAGAAAGAGAAAGCTAGAGAATTCCCTGCGGAGGGCGTAAAACGTCGTTTGATGCGGTCGATAGATTTCAGACTCTTTTTTTGCAACCCGTGCCAAATGCGAGGCTCCTCCTTAACCTCTTTACTTCGTGCAATCACACGAATAAAAAAAAAAATAAACGCCAAACGTTTTTACAGAAAGAACATTTTTTTCAGATCAGAGGAGATCGTTTTATTTTATTTTTTCAAAAGATACCAAAATCAATTCAAATAAGATCTGATATACCGATCAATTAGTTCATTGTGCAGAATAAATGGAAAGCAGTTTTGGTTTGCACCCAATCCCTGGTGTTTTTTTTTTCCATGATTATTTTTAATGATTGAATTCTCCATTATTGTGAATCAAATATAGTTCGATCGTGAAATACACGAGACAAGCATTCGGGGTTTATAGCATATTGACTACAGGGTACATCGGAAACTCTATTTCGCCATATCGCATACTGGAAATCGATTTTTTTCACATTTTTCATCCATCCACGGAACAAGAACAAATTCATATATATATATATATATAGGTGTTCTTAATAATCGTGTGCTCGACCTCGACGCTTAGTCGATATCTGCGACTGACGTTTCCATTCTAATACGTGTTTTATATCAATGGCAATACATTTTTTTTCGATACACACGAATAGATATCCCATTATACATTAAAGTCGGAAATACGTATACATCTGAGTTGAGATTGCTGGCATAAATATGTATTTTTTTGGGCTCTTGTATAATCGACATTCGGCGAGCGTTAAAATAGGATTCAAGTTCTAGAAAAATAAACTCACCCTACTCATATTATGCCCTTGTTTTTAGCGATAGAACATATTTGAAAAGTGTGTAACAAACAATTATTGAAGAAATACGTTTTTACGCAAATAAGTTATCGTCCAAATTTATGCAGGACATACATATTGTTAAATTACAAAACTTTGCTAAACTGGGTCTCTTTCACTGCTGAATATACGCAATGAGATGCTGGCACTTTCAGATAGAATGTAGCAGTGATAATGACACTATATATGTATATATAAGTAATAAAGCTTGCCCCGAGGCACAAGAGATCTCCTTACGCCTCGTTACTCCTTGTTTCGTGTATCTCTAACATGCTATACGGGTGTATACATGGTGTACGATGTCTACTGAATAGAACATTAATATATACGTATACATATATGTCATATACATGCACATTATTATCGAAGTAATATCCTAGCTAGATGGGCAAGAAAGCGTTGATCAGACTCATCTCTAAATTCAATAGATTTTAACGACCACTTCAGTCCTGATCCTCATCAACCCTTCATGATCCTTATCTAATCTAGCAACGTATACGTGTAAATGCTAGAATTTGTCTAAACGCTGAATGATTTATCGTTCAGCATACAACATTTTTATAGCTTGCTGTATTCCATGAACGGTTTAATGACCAATCAGTGACTAATTAATCATTTATGTCCTGCCATAAATCCTACAATGTGGCTGATCAATTATTGTCCTTGCCTATAGAGAATACGAGTCCTTTTTGAGGATAACAAACAATAAATTAATTTTTGTGTACCAGTGCAATAAATACGAACGTTCTCGTTTTACAATAAATAAATTTCAATTGTTAATTAATTTTTCTTTGTATTTTTATTTTCCATCATTTTATCCAAAGAGTAAAGACATAACTTTTACAGTCTCTGTCGTTGCGAATATTCCCAGCGGATGGCAGCACTTCCCTGCGGCACAGTTGCATCAACTTTTTCAAGGGTGGGGAGGAACGCCGTCGCAACGTGGCGCAGAAGCACAGCTGGACTATCTGACAAAGAGACCTTTCCTCTACACATGAGTTCCTCGAGCTTGACATTTGAGCAGCGGACTTCGAGCTGCTAGGATCTCTCCTCGAAACTTCACTTGTTAAAAAGCGTATCACATATTTTTGCTTGTGCGACCCTTTATATGAACTCGTTTTTGTTAGCCCCTCTGTTAAATTTTATAGTTTATACCTTCATAAAATTCAATTTTGACAGTTTTTTTACACATGTTTATTTCAGTAAACTTCATATTTGAAAAGTTTTGCAAACACGTTTAAGGTTCGAAAAAGATTTGACAGACAGGTACAAATTGTTGAAGGCAAAAGGATCAAGAGAAGGCAAAGGAAGGCAAAAGGATTCGGTCAGTACTCTATTTTCGCATTTTTCAAAATATCAAAAAATTTATCATTCAAAGTATATAAGATTGAAAGAAAGTGCGTCCAAGTGGTAAAAAATGGTTTTTAACCCGTACAGATTGGCAGCTCTAGAAACGCATATATTATTTGCTTCGTCGTCTCGAATTACATTTCTTGCATTGTGGACGACTGCGATGTATTTCCTTGGATAGAATCCGTTGCCAAAATATCAATATATACATGCATATATATATATAGGAAGGGAAGCCATCCTCAGTCATGGTCGAGAATTAATTTAACCGCCGTGATTAGCTTTGGTATAAGGATTGAAGTTCACCGTTAAGTGATGAGTTCACGGGGCTTGGTGGTGGTGGCAACGGTGGCAACGAGTGGAAGGAGTTGGAACAGAGAGTGAAAAGCAGACGATGGTTGTTTCTGGAAACGTTGAACAAAGGTAGGGGGATGAAGAAAGGTATGAGAGGGTGGTTAGAGAAAAAGGGCTGGTTGAAGGTTTATCGGTGGCTCGTACGCGAGAATACGGGAGAAGCTTCTCACTTGGTGGCCTCGATGAGGTTCGAGGCTTGGCTCGATGGCGTTGAGAAAGGTGAGGAGGTTGAGGGGGTGCGCCCCCAACCCTTCGAAGAGCCAATCGAGCTTAGTACAAGTGAGCTCGAAGCATGCGAACGACCGGAAGCCGGACGAACTAGCTCGCGCGATGGTTTGCACGCGAGGAACATTCGCGCCCTCCCCCGACCTCCTTTTTCATCCCCTTTCCTATATACGAAACCTTGCTTTACGTTACAACCCTCCTCCCCTCGCTCCTCCTCTACTCGATCGTTTCTACGAAGCTCTCGTTAATTTTTCTTCTTCTTTCCTTTCACGTTCGACTGCTATGGAAGGCCAATACCTCTGCACCATTCGTATACTGCCTCTGCTGTTTCTGCTTTCTTCATTCATTCGTTCCACGTCTCAGTTATGTGAGTAATGAATCATCCGCGGGTTCCCGTAGTCGCCACCCGGAACAAGAGAGCACACGGTCGATCAGTTTTACCCGTGGTTTCTATATTTATATATTTATATATAGATATATAAATGTATATATAGGTACATGTATAAATGTGGGTTAATGTTGTACATGTACAGTAAGTTTAGCTAAGAACTACCCGCTCTGGTAATCGGTAGCCTAGATATTTTTCTTCCGAGCACGTAATTACCGCTTTGGACGCGCTACCGTCAAGTATATCCCCCCTTTTTTCGCGTCTTCATTTTCTTCCTTCACGATGATCGATCCACAAAACACTTCCAAGTTAAACTGCCTCTTGGGGCTTGACTCGTACCTCTTTTATTAATCCTGTAAAAACGGCTAATGAACAAGCGCGATTGTTTGAGGTTGTTTTAAAATATAATCGTACAATCAACACAAACTTTTCGTTCCAGTAAAATGGACATCTTTTTCGAGTATTCAATCACTATTTAAAGTACTTACCACTCTGTGAAATTATTGCAAAAGGATCAAATACGTTTCTGGAGGAATAACTAATTGAATCTTTTACTTTGCACTCAAAATTTTTAAGTTTCCTCGTCCACAGATCTCACCCGCATAAAAACGTGTGGACTAGGAAAACATCCGAGGAAAAGGGACCGGAAATAATAGGAAAAATGGCCAGGATAGTTGGGTCGAAATGATAAAAAAACTATATTCATTAACGTATCCAATCTGTGTGGCAGTAAAAAAAAATACATTTCTTCGTCATGAATACCTAGAACTTTTTTCCCGGTTGATTCAGAGAATATCCCATCTCGTGTGCATTAGTATAGAGGGAGAATAAGTTTCTGGAAGGAAGTCCATTAAGTTCGGGGCCATTTCCTAAGACATCCTATATGTATGGTTGGAAATGGGAAGAACCAGGGTAGAAGACACTATGTTCGCCTATGTGGAGCCGATAGTTGCTTCCATTGATGTAAGGAGGTCTAGCTCTCATTTGATTGAAATATACTGGGATCCATAGCTCATATTTATATAGATATATTTATATCATGCAAACATATGAGCTTCGTGTATATATGCACAAGTATAGAAAGGAAGACAGTAAATATAGAAGTCAATATGAATTGTTGATAGGAGACCTATATTGGAAATCAAAAATCTATTTCTTGCCCCTTCATCAAACTTTATCTCTTCATCTATTCCTTCTACTTCTTTTACATTTTTACTCGTAATCCAAAATTACTGGACGCAGTCAAACTAAACCAGAAACTTGAAGTTCTTTGATAAGTTATATAATTACTCTTCCTATCACTAAGTTTCAGATATTTATATAGTTGTAATTGAGTCTGTTTACTTATGTTCCTCTACCAATCACTTTATACATTTTTGATGATTTGTAGACATTTTGTACCACATGAAAATAAAGAATTTTTTTTTAAGGAATTGTGTTTTTATGTAGTTGAGTCGGTGTCGTAAATCAATCGTTCAAAGCCAGGCAAGATTAGCCTTCAGCAACGAAAAAAAGGGTTTGTTGAAGCGTGGGGAAAAGATATGATAAATGTCCCTTGAAATAAGATTCGAGGCCCACTCAACTGTTATCGATCTTTTGACTTTCCTTTCTTTCTTTCTTTATTCTTTCGATCTTGAGCTTCAAATTTCTCCCTTCGTTTCCTTTTTTTCTCTTTCGCTCTCGACGCTTTTCCACCAATTCTAATACCATCGATTTGTAACATTCATCTCCAAATGTCCGATCGCATTAAGCTCTTGCTCTTACTTGGGCCGCGTGCTTTGGACATAAGCAAAAGATGACGGTGACTGGCAAACGGAAATCCTGTGGCAATCGCTTACACTTTTCAACAGGACATTTTTCTACCCTTCTCAAACGCAGCCTATCCCCGATTCTCCTTCTTCCTTTCTCCTTTTCTCCCTGGCTACGGATTTGTAAAACGCAAAATCACCTCTTTCTTTACTCCATGGGGTAATCGAGGATAAAAGGGACTGTGTGAGAAAGAGAAAAACATTCCCTCTCCTTCTCAGACATCTGACATTACCGAACCTTTCAAGCAAATATAAATCATTATTTGCACTACATTTTTTTTCGTTCTCTTATTTTCCCCACAATTATTTTCAATGGAAACTCAGGTCACTTGAAACATTGCGAATATCTCGAGAGCTATTAGCATTAGTATTTTCCACCAGAGGGAGGAAAAGGGTGATTTTCGTGTCCGAACATATTTCGCGTAGTCACACTCTCAGAGTTTTTTAACCACAGGGCATATTGTGTTTTCAAGAGCAAAAACTAGTCTATTTAAAGTCATTAATTGTAATAACTATTTATTTCCTGTTCATCATATCTTTATTTTTACTTCTTGCTGTTATACAAATTATTGAGAACTATTGATATAGAGTTTTACGCGTTTCATCGATCGTAATTTATAATTAGAATTGAGTGAGACAAGTTAGGCTATTAGGCTCGTATTTGATGGACGGGAATCGTTTACTGTCAATCGCAATCATTGCCAATCCCTTCTCGATTATTAATAGACAACTATTATCCATTTTACATATATATATATATATATATATATATATATATATACACGTATATTTATATATGAATGCATATATATTTATATATGAATGTATGTAATAGTAGGCTGTATAAACTGAGCAAGGGACCAACTTCGTGTTTAAACGAGACTCTATGCCCATTACTATATGTAGTAACACAGGTTTCGATCCTAACGGCTCGTCGTTGACCCCATGATTAATGAATTTAGGTTGCCCGTTCGACAATGCTCGTGCCGGTACCTCTAACTCTTCGTACATAAACTAGTATACGAATTTACCTTACGAGTCTATATATATAAACATGTATGTATAGATATAGATATTTGTACGTCATTGGGATATTTGTTAACCACGTGCTCGCACCGCGATTAGCTCGAGCAAAATTATAGGTTTTATCGCGGTGATGTACCCATCGTATACGTAAAGGATATATATATATGTCACACGTGACCAAATTTACGTTCTTCAAAACATATACATATATTTTCGACACGTCTATCATTTCAATTGCAATCAACTAAAACCAGCTTATTTTGGATTGAAATGTCGGAATGTGCAACGCAATATCCATTAATTCTATCCAACGCAACTATAATCAGTAAGGTCGAAAAAAGTAGCAACCGTATCAAGATATCACAAAGTCAAGAAAAAATTTTCACTCTTTGAAATTTCCTCTCGAATCATTACGGTCACGGATTTTTTTTATTATTAAAAGTGAGTACCTCGTAGAAAGGGCTTTTTGGCATTTCAAGACATTTAGGAAAAAGCTAATACACACGATGTGCACGTTCCCACTTGGATCTTTTTTGGTGGAAGCTTTTTTTGTATTTTTGGTGGCTTTAGGGCTTGAGCGCAAGTGCCGCATACAAACTCGCGCTTTCGGCACTTCACGACCCCTCTTGACCGAGTTTCCACGCTCAACCTCCCTCTCTCTCTCTCTCTCTCTCTCTCTCTCTCTCTCTCTCTCTCTCTCTCTCTCTCCCTCTCTCTTTCCCTCTCTCGCTTTTTTTCGTCTTCTAACCCTCGTTGTTTTTTACCAACCTTTTTTAAATATTTTTTTCTAGTCTCTTTTTCTCTCCCTTTCCCTCTCTCTCTCTCAGTTTTCCGCCCCCCTAATTTTCCCTTCTTCCACTAACCCTCTTGCCTATTTTTTTTCAATCCTTTCATTCTCTTTTATTTTTCCACCCCTCATGCTCTTCTCCTCCCTTTCTTCTATCTTTCTCATTCTTTTCAACTCTCATCAAACTATCTCCAATTTCCAACCCCTGTTCCGTCACACTTTATTTGTTTCTCTTCTCTTTCTCATTTTTGTACCCCCCATTCACCCTCCAGCACTCTTTTACAAATTTTTTTTCCTCCCCCTGTTTCGCTGTCTTCCTCATTCTCTTTTTTTATTGTTTTTTCCTCATAACCCTCTTCTCGTTTATTTCTCTCACCTTCCGTTCTCACTCTTTTCACCACTCTTCAACCTCATTCTCTTTCATTTCCTCTCTCCTACTCTCTCTCTCTCTCTCTCTCTCTCTCTCTCTCTCTCTCTCTCTCTCTCTCTCGTGAAATTCTGACATATGCAGAATAATGTGAACGCGGTGGCAAAATTACAGAGGCCATCAAACCAGTGGTATGAGCGAGAGCTGTTCTCGCCTAATACCCCTCGGGTATATATGACCCACAACCGATCTCGGTGCCCGAGGTTCTCTGCCCACTCTCTTTGCATGAATAATTTCGTCGACCTTCATTAATCCCATGAGGCTCGAATAAACTCGTGACTCCAGACACTCTTTCCTATATCTTGTTCGATCCTCTTCAGACTTCGTTTATACTTATTCCGACTTATAAAATATTTTCTTACATATTACACTTGATCTATCACAAAATTATTTACCCCGATCAAAAAACGAACATTTTTGATACGTACTGACATCCAGTGAACTTTGAAAATTATGGAGTTCGAGTTTCACTCATCGCTTTCACGGATTAAACAGGTAATGAAATTTTGCTTCGTGACTAAACCTCCTCTCACGATCCTCTCTAGGAAATCATAGTGAACACGGCCAAGTCAAGGTTCATCGATCAACGATTTTTTTTTTCATTTATTTCGCTTCAAAAAACATAATTATGGGGGAAGAAAAGTTGTTTATGTATTTTTATATTTTCATTTCACGGATATAACAACTTTTCGAAATTAAGATACGGAGACAAAAATTTTTTTTAGTAATTGTAATAGCTGAAATTTAATGCAACTTTAATAACCTTGTCGGGATAAATTATACTATACTTGCAAAAGATTTTTCACAACAATTTTCACGCAATTCCAACGTATAATCGAAAAATATTTCTACGCGCAATTGTCTCTGATAAAAAAATTAATAACAATATTTTTGAACAAAAATACTGTGGGAAACTTTAGTTGGAGACTGTTGTTGACAGTTTCCGATTTTCTCAATAACGAAATTGCCGTTTTTATTTAAATTACTAACAATCTAGCAAAATGTCTCTTCCGTTGTGCGATGGCTAAAAACTTCATTTTCAGTTAGGCAGCGTTAACGGTATTTGTTTTTGACGTATGAACCCCTTTGAGACTTGGCTCGTTGGGGGCGCGATAGACCGAGAGTTTTGCCTCTCAGGCTATGATAATTAGGCGTCGTCGGGCATGAAATACGGATTGAAGAGTCGTGGACGCAACTCTCAACGGAGTCATTTACTTCGCGTTTCTGTTGCCTGGATGAATTAAGCGGAGCTTTGAATTCTGACGAAAACTATTATATAAATATTATATGTATATCTTTATATACATGTACGTATGTTTGTGTGTGTAAATATAAAATATATTCGTCGAGTTTGTGTGTCTACTCGAGGATAGAAAAGCAGAAATACGGCTCTGCAATTTTAAAGTATGGAGAAAAACAAGCCGCGCTCTCACGGAGCAAAGTTCTTTTTTTTACTGGTCGACTTGTTCAAAATTTTATACCCCGGCAGATATTTCAAAAACATCGAGTTAAGGCAAATATTGAAATTAAATTAAGGAAAATATACATTATACATCGAGTGTCTGACTCTTTCAAGTTTCGAGGATCGTTCGTAAATTCTTTTATAAGTCTGCGTATACTTACGAGGCCTGACAGAAAAAATGCCTTGCAATGGATGCCATCGTACTTACCTGAAACAAAAAACAAATATACCAACATTATGATTCTTCAAATAGTATAGTTCGAGTGCTGTATTTTGTTATTTATAGAAATTTCAGGTACGTACAAATTATGAGATTAATAATTAATTCTTGATTGACGGAGGAATTCGATATTTCAAACTTCCTCGACTTAAAGCTATACAAGGTAGTAGACGGATCGATAGTTTTGAACAGCAAATACAGCATCGAACAGCGTAAATTATTCGCGATCCAAGTGTCTAAATGATAGACAAGTCGAAGGGAGGCGATTTTCGAGAGGGACTAGGCAGAAGTGTAAAACGATCGGGTGAAAGCCACCAAACGAAGAGAGGCAAAGAGAAATGCCGTCGTTCGGTTGTTACCCTCAAGGCTTTGTAGAGAAAGGAGGATATACAAAGGGAGAAACGTAGTACTTTTTCTCTCCTTCACCATTACAATACACGCTATTTCAAGCCTTTACTTTTCTTTAACAACGCAAGTCACTTGTACTTTTTCTCACATAAATTACCCCCATCGGAAACACCAAGATTCGAGTCTATGGAAAATCGTATCGTCGCTAAAAATGACCCTTTATCAAAACTAATAAATGCTTCGAAATTTTAGTGCAGTGAAAAAAGCACTTATTTTTCCCCAAATCAATATAATCACAACGTGTTCCTTTTCTACAAAATTGGTATTCCACTGACCTCAAAGTTTGAGGTTTAATTAACCAAAGAAACATGCAAAATTTAATGTTTTTATATTTTTTTAACTCTTTTAGTCGAAATTTCTCTGAGACTTTGAAGGCTGCAGAAAGGTACAGATGTATAATCAATGATGCAGTCTACCATTTGGAAAGAAATCTTCAACGAGATTTATATATATGGTGCTTTGGAGATTATTGAAATCAAGTTCGTTCTCCATCGCATTTCGGTTGCCTTTTCTGCCTTAGCGCCGTATTGTATTTCAATATAGATATATTCCTCGTAAACCATAAATCAGACAGTGTAGGAAATATTGTATACATATACACTGCTACATCAATGCATCTAGCTTGATCAAAATTATTCTGGCTGGTTGCTTCGACGTTCGCACACTGGCGCGCTTCAGTTATTTTGTCAGCGCCGTTTCAAGGCAAGGGAGGACGAAGAAAAGGTAAATTTTACCCTTTTCTACCGATCTACGCGAATCACTATACAATCCGACGAACGAGACTTAATCTTATCGATATAGGTGATCCTCTATCGCCCGGTAATCGGCAAAGTTGGTCTTGGAAATCCTCTGAATTACGGGGCTACGTCTCCTATCTCTCACCGCTGATTTACTCGATTTATCTCTCCTTAATCCCTCCTCCTCGTCTTATCCCTGCATAGATAAACCGAGTCAACTGTTTGCCCGCCTGAGGTAGTTGGAATAATTTCATTAGAGACACGATATCCATGGATTATATATACTCTTCGACTGGAGAGAGAGACTGTCGAAGATTACAAGAGAAATTATGAACCGATCGAATAAGAAATCGATTTAAAGATTTTACAGGTTGGTAAATTATTTGTAAAGGAAAGACTGCAGGTGAAGATGTTTTGATTCACTCTCATTCACTCGTATTTTGTGGGATTATCGCCACTGGGTCTACTCAGCGAAACCTGTCAGTATTTAATCAACTGTAAACATTTTTGTTATCAGGGAAGACAGCGAGAGGCCACTTTCTTGTAGTCTTCTTAGCCTCGGAACTGATTTGCATTAATTTACATGGAAAATAGCTGCCTTAATATCAGAATCGTTGGACGGTTAACTCCGGAGCAGGGACGAGTTTTTTCTTGGTCCTCTCAAGGCCTCATCCTCATCCTAGTGTTTCCTCTTTCTTTCTCCTTACTTTTCCGTTTCTCCTCTAACCCGCATCATGAAATCTGTGACAACGTAACGTCGACTCTTTCTCTCGGACCAAGTGCAACTGAGTCCACGTTAAATATGTATATACAAAATGCTACTGAACTTTTCTTCGTGAGATACTCGTTTGGGAATGGAGGTCAAGTATCTCTGAATGTAAATGGAACGAGAAGATTTAAACGTAATGCGGTATAAACCCAGCAGGCAAGCTCTTCAACTCACGGAGTTGCTTGGGCACGTCTTTTTCAGGCCGCGAAAATCCTTCGAGTACCAATTCTCTCTTACTCTGACTTTTTTCATTTTTATTTTCTTCTGGCTGCCCCTAGCGTGTCTCGAAGGAAAGGGGGTCAAGAACTCGCGAAACGAAACTCTCCTGGGTTTGGTCCCATGCTTCGTATGATGGCATTTAAGAAACTAGCTAACTGTCTCCTTTCCTTTCGTTTTTTTCTCTTCACAACCTACCTCATTCCAGAAGTTACAAATTGGACTAGCCACACTTAAGATACCCCTTTCCATGTCTACGAATAAGTATCCTCAACACTGCAACCCCTTTATTCGGGTTTTCGGCCCGATCCCTACTTTTTACATCCTCCAGTCTTTTCCTTTACACATTTATCCAAAGTTTCACGAACCATCCAATTTACCTTTCTTCTTGAAGTTTTCTTTTTTTATATTGACTGCTGAAGTGGGTGATTTATTAATATATTAGAAATGAAGAAGATAAGGTAGGGAAACATTAGCAAATTTATCCTTGGTGCAGAAAAAATGGGGTTAATAGTACTACGTGAAAAAATGCGGTAACGTTTTCACAGGTACGGGTTTCCTCTCTCATCACTGATATGACCTGCATATATCATGAAATTCTAGCGACTGGATAAAATATTTCAGTACCGGGTTTCTGCTTTGCGCACCGTTTCTACAACGTTCTTGCTGGGGGTAGAACTTCATAGGATATGAGAGAAAGAGAGAGTGAGAGAGAGGCAGAAAGAAAATGAGGATCGGAGAACACATCCTAGAAAGCTCGAGGGCGAACGTCATTAGTCGCGGTCGAGACGCCTTCGCTGTTTACACTCCAAATACGAGAGCGTGCCATTTGCATCGCTTTACATAACCGATGTTTTTAAAATAAAGCGTTCCACGGGAAAGGGCGGTGCGCAAGAACTCTGACGAGGGATGGGAGAGAAGGGGTTGGTTTGAATCCGGATCGCGGCTTCGGCGGGAACGTGAGTGAGAGCGATGTTAAACAAGAAAGAGTATATATGAGATAAAGAGATTCTGAAGTAAAGCCGGTTCGCGAAAATACGAGGATGAACGAACCGGAATACCGCCTCTCGTTCTCGAGTAGACTCTTCTCGTTATCAAGCTGTTTACAGGGAATGATTATTGTTTACACGAGGCGTGGAAGGAACGAGAGATGGAGATAAAGATGAAGAGAGAGAGAGAAAGAGAGAGGAGGGGTAAAAACAAGCATGCGAGTGGGAATCAGAAGCAGGCAATGCCACGAACCAAGGATTCCTAAACCGAAGTAGTACGGGGTAGGTGTTGAAATGTGCTGGAATCGTTGCAAAACGCCAGTATCCAGTTGGAATTTTTAGTTAATCCTGGTGAAATGCAATGCTGGCATACTAAAAATGTAGCCACATAAAGATTTTCACTAAAACTTTGGCCGAAAGGAGCTGTTAAAATTTCTGATTGGCCATACTCGCTTTAGATACTCACTTGAGAAGACAGACGCAGTAACATTACTTCCTGGGAAATCCAAGAATTCTCCGGCAATTCACTTACGGAAAAGCTGTGAAAATACTGAAACCTCATACGGGTATGGTAAAAAAAAAACGTTCCTCCCCATTCCCTATTGGGAACACGTCGATAGCGAGTGCAAAGAATCGAGGAGGTGGATGGAAAGGGTGACAGCGTATAGGAGTCGCTGCTTTCAAGGGTCTCGAACGAAAAAAGAAGTAAAAACAGTGTGAACAGCTATGGTGGTAGTGTTGAACGAGACGATGGATGACACTACGAGGGATTAACTGACACGGGGAAGAGAGCAAGGGGGTGTATATATGCGCGGGTATATATAAATGAGACTGGGATCAGATCGAGTATAGGATCAGATACCTCGCAGTTCCTGTGTGGGTAGGATGAGCTCGTACAGTGACAGAGGCTGCGATGGTGGCTGCGGTAAGCGGAGAATCGTGTCGTGAATAAAGTGGTGCCCGTCACTGTCTGTCAACATTCATGATCCTCCTGTATATCTTTTCCTTATTTCGCTCTATATTCGCTTTTACGTATACACAATCGTTGCAGTGCCATTTCGTACCGACAGATGGTACACGCAGAACTATCATTATATTCGGCACTTTCGCTTTTATCGTCTTTCTTTTGCGGTTTCTTCTTCCATGGAATTTCATTCCCAGCGTGCAGTGAAAAATAACCACGGTAGATTTTCTTTGCAAAATCATTAATTGCTGTACTGAAACTATCAACACGCGCAACTTGCTTTCAAATAACAAATTAATTAGATTATAACTAAAAATTTATTAACTAAATCAAGTTGAAGGAGCAGAAAGTCAATTTAATCCAGCTTAACTTATTTCAGTATCCGAGTATACCTCATGAAAGACGTAGAACGAAGAGTGGAGGTCACAGATATGTGTACGATCTGGTAGAGCCACTGATTCAAAAACTTTCAGGCAACTCGTGGTTCTCCACGATACACGTATAACTTCAGGGTGATCATCCAACGGTTTCCCATCTTATGACCTAGTTCTTCGCAACTCTTCTAAGCTTGATCGTCGTTGGGGGATGTTTCCAACCGTTCATGAAGAAACAATGTTTTTCTATTTAAGGGACGATCCACAGGGGAATGAAAAACAGGCAGACGGAGAGTGAGAAATCCAAGGACAACAAGATGCGTTGTTCCTGTGTTTTTTAACCCCCCTTACCCCCCCCCCCCTTTTCTGCCCCCGATACGTAGATTGGTGTTTCATACTTCATAAAGTGCTATCAGCCCAGCGTTATATTCGTACAACTTGTTTTTTTCCTTCTTTACTTTGAACAACTGATTGAAAATTTTCTTGGCTGGCTATTAAAAGTTCAACTGGGTTAGAGAAAAAAAATTATTTGATGGGCAGCAGAACTTTCCCACGTAATTTAAGGAATAATGATTTAGCGAATATTTTATATACGGTTCAAGTTGATAAAGGATACATGTCATATCGGGAAAGGAGCTACGGAAAACTTTCAACTGCTGGAAGTATTGCGACAGCCCAACAGATAAAAAGAGAAAGAGAAAGAACCCGAGTTACGAAGAATGAAGTTTAATGAAATTGCCATTAGCAGCGAAATAAACGTGGTAGCATGCCTCCACCGCTCTCTCCTTGCCATTTTCTTCGAAGACAAACCGTAACAGTGAAGATACGATAAGCTGCAACATAAAAGCTAAAAAGGAATAGAACTTCAAAGCAGTTTGTCGGAGAATCATATTAGATTGAAGTCGATACTTCAAGCTAGATTCGTTTCAGAAAGCTGAATGGATCATTGTGATAAAGTACAATGCAGAGAAACCCAAAGGAACTGAAATATTATTTTCTCTGATTTTCTTCTGATAACGATCACAGCAATAGCTTTTTGGAAACTACTATTTGTTCGATTCAAAACAATAACGAATGAAAGCTGAGAACTCATTTGGCCAGCTCACTATTCTCCCGACGAATTTTCAAGGCGAATCAAAGAGACATTCGCTCGAGTAAATCGAAATTCGTGTAACACTCAGTTTCTTCCATGAAACTTTATCAAGTTCTCAACTTCTCTTCACAAGCCTACGAAGACGATACATACAACAAGAGGAACATCAGAATTTAATTGTAAGATAAGTTTTTGGTATCGCAAAGAGTGATGAGACAGACGCACGTGTTAATCTCGAGTATAGTTCTCACTTTTACCTCTCTTTCCCTTCTTCCAACCCTTCTGCGCCCTAGGATACAAAACAATGGCACCCACGGGATTCCTTTGAAGTTTCAACCTCAATCTTGTATCCTCATTTAGTGCCAACTTCTGTCATCAGCCCACAAATTTTCTGCCTTGAGAACACAGAGGTTGGGGACCGTTTTTGAAACTCGGTCTTCAAGTCAGCTTGCTAAATATTGGCTTGAGAACATTGCCAACATTTATACATTGAAATTAATCGCCAAAAGTGTAAAGTTTGCAGAATATCCAAGTTATCTAGTTATAGACATTATTGTCAATGAATACGGTTGCTGTAAAAAACATCAATTAATTACGAACTAAGTACGTATAGCTATACAAATGTATCATGTTCGATATAGAACTGTAAATAGGGGTTTACCGTTGAATGCCCGAGGGTGGCAAACAGTTGCACTATTGAATACCAATGAGAAACACATCAGAGCGTTGTTTCTCTCCGCCTCATAGCTCGAGGTTTTGCATTCGTGAACTTATGAATATGATTCAACATTGGGTCATGAATGCGAAACGTTGCCCCATCGATTCACGGCAAGTTAAACGTTTACACGTTTTCTCATGATCAGGCGATCATTGAGATACGTATACAGCGAGTTTCACTAATTAGAGGGTTGGAAAAAGGTGTTCGTATAATTGAAAGACGGAAAAAAATATGCGAATTATCTCAATCACGGAAAATCGATCTTATTAAGATAAATTTCGATTTCAATAATTTTAATGATTTTTTTTTTATTATTTGAGATCACATTTATCGATGACTCTTAGAAATATTGAATAAAGGTGATTTGGACTGGCTAATTATCGTAAGAACATCTTGACTTTCGGATGACGTCTTTTTTTAAGTGTTTCGCTGATTCGGGGGCACGTTTCTCTTCTCTTTAACACATGGAAACGCATCCTTTTCATCAAAGACTCGAGAAACGAAGTGCGGACGAATGGATGAATAGAAAAAAGGGAAAGGAGCAGATTACATCGAGAATCGAATGAGACACGGTATCACGCCGCACCACGGTGCATTTTAAATCGGGTTTAACCAGGAAGTATCCGTTGCCAAGAAAAGGAACGTATAAGCCCCAGAGCTGAGGAGAAAAACGAAAGCCTCTTTCCCCTTTTGAAATAAGTTGAACTCGATTCTATCTACATACACATGCATACACACATATACTGAGCTTCTACCTGTGTCATAGTACTCGTTCGTTCGTTTTCTCATTTACCACGGATACGATAACCGTTAGAACTCACGCTTTCTCCGCGCACAAATCTCGTGAAGCAGATAGTTATACTTATATACGCAAATTTGCCTCCTATCGCCAACTTCGAAGTAGAAATGAGACGTGCAAACCCGCGGAAAGAAATAAACTCGATTTTTGAGTGGATTTATACATCGTCGGGAATCCCTCCAACTCAAACGCCGATGAGATCACCCTCAATATTTCGTATTATCCGCTTGTATGAGAAAGCCTATAAATATGTATAATTGTATGAAAAAATTAAGACTTCTTCAATTAAATTGATTTGTTAACTTACTTATTTATAAAATTGTTTCATACAATAGAAAAATTTGTAAAACTTTTTTATCCACTGGAAATTAAAAAAAACGACGTAAATTCTAGCCAATGTAACAGTTCCAAAAAATTATATTCTGTTGAATACATTGTCATTTTTTTAACAATGAAAAATTTCAAAATTCTCACGGTTTTGACCGATCAGAAAAAATACATCGATATTTTTTTTAGATTCAAAAAACATCTGCAGTCTTTATTCAACGATCGACCTCACATTGGCAATTGAAATCTTACGAACAAATAAAAGGGTGGAACCAGCCCCGAAAGTTTCGCATTGTATCGACATTTCGGTCTATAAAAGAAAAAAAAAATATATTCAGAGTGCAGGAAGGTCCGCGTGTTGGAGATTGAAAGGTACGAGACGGGGTTGAAGCCAATGGAAGAGTGGGTGATCGACGTGTAATGAAAGAGGACGCTAATTACCAAGGGTGTACAAGGACAGTGGCAGAGTCCCTGTAGGCATGTTGTATTCGCTATCGTCGCTTTAGAGCGTTGTCACCCCGGCGACGGTGTGTGACAGGGTCGAGCATGTGTGTGTACCGAACCTGGGCTGTCGGTCAAGGGTGAAAGAGGAAAGACGAAAAAAAAGAAGACGAAGGAAAAAAACGTTGCGAACCTTTATCTCGAGGGTGCCGGACGGGCGTCGGGTCGCGCAAGCCATAAAGAATTTTGCACGCGCGGTCACAGCGTGACGCGCGACCGAGCCGAGCGAAATTCTTTATGGGGCTTTAATTAAAAATATTAATAATGGCACACCCGCGCACCGAGCGAGGTAGAGAGTGAGAAAGAAAAACGAAAAGGAACGAAGAGGGAGGGAGGAGGGGGGGGGGGTGATCGCATCCGGCGTCGCTACCCCGCCCTTTTATGGGTGAATGTAGCGTCCCTGGAACTCGCTGGGATAGTACGGGGTGTATAATACTATACAAACGAACAACAAATGCGAGCGACCCTCTCTTCGTTCCCTAGACAACAATGGACTTCGTTTGCGGATGCTGTGCCAGTGAAGGTGGTAGACGTCATAAGCATGTGGCCGGTGTTTGAAAAAAATGAATACTGATCTTGAAAAAAAATAACATTATCAAAAATAAATATAATATCCCACTTCAATACATTGTTATATTAGTGGGAATAAACGAGATATGATAAAGTTGTCGAGACATTCGCAAAATGCCATGTCATTTGATCTCACGACGATATCTTGATAATTCAATTAGTCTACATTATCAGCCTTAGGATAGTGCGTTGTCATTTCCCATTGGATATGGTAAAATATATACCAATTATGGCACATACAGAGACTCTCTCATATGTATAAAGAGCTACACGTTCATTTGACTAATAACAATAGGAAACGCGACCGGTTTTCATTATTTACCCAGGAATAGGGAATCATTATGAGCCCTGGACGATTAGTCAGATGAGCGGAGGGTAGAATACATTTATATATCAATCCGTATATAAAGGCATATACATGTATGGAGAATGGACAGTAGGTAGGGAATAATGCTCAGCGTATAGGGAAGCGCGGAATCCAGACAGGAAATTCGCTATGTGAGGTTCTACACACAGCGTATGATGCTGCAAATTAAACAAAAAAAAAAAAGCGATATAAAAATTATACGGGAACAATGCGCCTCACGAGCACTTACGTATCGTATATATAAGGTCTATGTATTCATACACGACGATATGGAAATCGGGGAAGAGTGAAAACAAGAGAGAAACTTTCCCTCTCGCTCTATCTCGACTCCTCTGTCTCTCCTTCTTTCTCCAAGCAAATGATGCGGTTCGCGTATGCATACGAGTCCAACAATTCATAAATCAACGTTGGCACACGCGCGTTGTTCCAATAGAAAAAAATACAGGTATACATACAGGTAGAACAGACACGTTGGTGGGTTCGAGAGAAAAAGTGTTTGCGAGGAGTAGCGTGTGTAGTCGTAGAGTGCTTATGTCGCGCGGCTCTATTTCATATGCAGATTAATCTCTGTTATGAACATACACATACGTGTGGTATTATTGTCCAGAGATACTTCTTTTTTTCTTCTTTTTTTTTGAGGAGAAGGTGGGTCCGGATTAATGGACGGGGAAACAACTAGGGGAGTATGAAAATTCATCATTAAAAAGGGTATCATTCATTTTACCAATACCCTTTTTAGATACATGGAATTGGATACGTAGAATGATAACCTGTTTTCGGAAAAATGTGCGCTCATATGGGTTTATCGGAGAGTTAAATTAAACTGAAAATTAGTATTAAATTTGGTTCATAAAGAAGATAAAATCGTGTAGATAGCCAGTTATGGATCATTTTAACCATTCCCACGGTGTACAAAGAATATGGGAAATAAAGGAAAAAGTCATCTACCGCAATTCTGAGTGAGAATGCTCCGCACGTACCGGTTGAACGAGACTTTTTCTCGAGGGTACTCTCAGGCTCGTAAGAAAGACAGAAAGCAAAAGAGAGCGAATCCGAAAAATCCTGGAAGGAAAAGATTCTCATTCGATTATGATCTCCTACAAAATTATTATGTATCGATGAAGATGTTCAGAAAAAGGTTATTTGATGGTCGATTTAGGGATGAGAAGAAGCAAGTGGTGCTTCAATTGAGAATCGATATTACATTTGATGTTTGGAATCGAACAAAATAGGAGAATAGATACGTTGCTTGATGCTCGATAGCTTCTGACCTCGTATGAGCACCAGTATATAACCCGGTAAAGGTTCGATCCACTGTGAAAATTGTACCACCTCAGTCACGTTTTCTTCGGATAAGTGGGGCTCCAACATTGAGAAGAGCATTCGACGTGTGCTTTGCTTGTCATCCGTAACAGTCGTCCTACTGACGCGGCCAAGATTTCTCGTAGTTGTAGGCATTTCCGCAAATCATGTAACATGAGTTACCGTGGGAGATTTCTACCAAGAGAGAGAAACGCCAAGATTGCACATTCGCTGAGAGAAAGGGAGAGGAGGGAAAGGAAAGAGGCAAAAGCTTGCAGGTAACAAGAGATGACGCTGCGAAATTGGCCTGCCGAGTCATCGTTGCACATTTTCATGACTATCTTACTGACGCCCATACCAGAAACTCGTAACCAGCAGAACTAATCCCCCCAAGCGAGTCATCGTCAGGCTGTTGAGTTTCCGAGCGAGTCCCGCGTTTTCCACTCTCGAAGATAGGTCGAGTGGGTACCTCACAGCAGGCATTTTGATGAGGACTTTAGATACCGCACTCTTGGCTCATATGTATAACTTGGTGTATGCACGAGAATTCGTTACCCTCGATGATAATCCTACTGCGAAGATCTTCCCTCAAACGAATATAATGTGCCCAGAGATGTCGTTGGTTCAGTACGGGATGTGAAAGATGTAAAGTAGGTCGATCCTCTTCAATAATAATTTGTGGTATTAGTGGTGAAGTATGAACAAGCTTTGAGTATATAAGTTCTGAATGACGAGGAGATTTCATTGACGCTAGAAACTAATAAAGGGAATCTCCATACAAACAGCATCAGAAAACATGGACTGGTATCACCAAAGTCCTCTTGGGCTGTTCTCTTTTTTTTATAATTGCTAGACGATTTCCATGGCCTCTGGCTTATAGTAGTCTTCGGAGCACATAGACCGGATATCGCACTGGACTTCACATTGAAGGAGAGCGTCTACCTCGAGTCTGTGTATTAGAGAAAGGGATAAATATATGTGTATGTATACTATATACTTGTATGAATGGATTACGGAGACGCGTTGAGCTCCTGAGGATTTGCGTTCTCGCCATCCGTGCTTGCTTATACACGTAAACGTGGACTTGAAGCCCAACAGTGTCAACCTTCCTGGACAGACTTTAGCTCGTGGACTAGTGTGGCGCAAGCGGAGAAAGCTTAAGCGACGGGTGAGGATTTGCGTGGATGAAAATGAAATAACGTTTAACCGAAAGGGATGAATTATATCGATCAATCGATCGTTTAATGGTTAAAATATTTATGACATTAAAAAAGAGACTCTCCTTATCAGTTTAGGATTGCAAAAAAGGTCGGAGGACAAATAAAATGAAAACGAGATTAACATGACGTTGACGAAATTTTTTTTTTACTGCACATCTGTTTGTCTCATGACTGGCCTTTTGTTACTGAGACCATAAGAGAAAATAATTCCCTGCTTCGTCGGAGGACAGGGATGAGGGTTGAGTGCGGAGTCTGATCAAAGTGTCGGTCGCGAGAGAAAAGTCGTACGCTCGAGAGAGCTTATTCGTTACGAGAAAAGCCGAGAAAGAAAGAGAGAGAGAGAGAGAGAGAGAGAGAGAGAGAGAGAGAGAGAGAGAGATAATGGGGAAGGGAGGCCAGAATTTTCAAACAATGAACGAACGTTGCTTGATTGTGACCCGGATCGAGCGGAGTATGAGAGTCCGAGATAGTAGAGAACGGAGTGGGAAAAGCTTGCCGAGTAGGGAAAGGTTACCATGGACCCCTGGGTGACTGATTTTTCGCCTCTGAATAAAATTATGATAATGGCGAGATGGGGATGAGCGGAGACGAAGCGAGGACGAATACTCTGTGAGCGTGACGCGTCGAGGGTGCTTTTGTTTCAAACGCTTTTCTCTTTCTCTCACTTACTCGTTTATTTCTCTTCATCTCCCTTGCACTCTTATACTAGTTTTTCGTTAAAATATACGATAAAGGCCGTCAGGCGCAACAGAAAAGCTTGGGCTGCAGTGCTGAAAGGCACTGAGAATCGAAAAAGAAAAAGAGTTAGCGATGTGTCACAAACGATCAGACAAAGATCTTTTTTTTTCTCGCGTTAATGAAAACTTGGAGCTTCCAACGCTCGCTCCACATTCGTAAAATTTTCCGATGAAGGCGAGCTACAAAGGTGAGCTTATATTGAAAGTACCTAAAGGACCAAAGTAAATATATTGAAATTGTTGAAGGTGGCATCTTTACCTTAAATCTTCTCGATCCCAGAGATTAATCAATAATATTTCGGTGCCGTTGCTGCACTATTTGGAAGAATTTTATTACCATTTTTTTTTATAGATATTCTTCGCCTATCAGCTCTGTCGAATTTTCATTAATCAGTATCTCCACTTTCAGCTATATCGATTCAGGTCGACAAAAGAAAGACAGAGAGGGATGAGAGATAGGATCGAAGCCAGCATCGGATTATAAAGGGTTAAGGGATGAGGATCGTCGCGCGGATTTGTGGTAGCGCAAGGCGTTCACTTATATATTCCCCTCTTTTCGAGTCTCGCGCTTACTAAGGCCAACCGACCAGTAATTAACTCTGTAATTGATCGGTCTTAATTATCACGAAATTTTATTACGCTCCGTAGCTCTAATGTAAGCTTAATAAGTCAGCGACGAGTCACGGGTTATGGATCGGATTTCATCCTTCGGCAAACTTTATCGAGAGGATGAGATTGCGAACACGTTTGCTCCGTGTCTCTGATCCATTTTATGAAGGCAGAGTTAAGCGGAAGGTTCGAGAGCTAATGAGGTCAGACATATTGGAAAATAAAATGTAAATACATTGTGCAAGATACGATCATAATTTCCCTCAGGCAATATTTTCATTGAGGTAGCAAAAAATTTGAAATTTTAACCCTCTGGGGATGGTTTTAGATTTATGCGCATGCGAGTAAATGGGTTACTTATACGAGTTAATGAACGTCGTGTGTCACGATGATTTGATGGAACTTTGTCTAACCCATCCATGGATCATTTGGGTCGGTAATGCCACCTAAACATGTCTATTCTCTTCCGTAAAACACACACATAAATACGTTCGTCTCTGTCCGGGCGAGTTCTATGGATTTCCGACTCTAACAATTATTTGTGTTTGATAAACGTTTAAAATATACAGGGTGTCCCAGATTGGATGGTCATTAATGCAACCTCAAGTTCTAGCTCCGCCTTTCAAGTCGCAACGGTTATTATCGTTTTTTGATCATACTCCATTCTGATCAGTTATGAATGATCAAAGTTGATGGATACTCTCACTTATTCTATGCCAATTCTAATTCCAATTTCAACAAATTCTGTAGAGCATTTTCTCCAAAGAAGGCTATTCTATTTTTGGTAGCTTGATTCTGAAATAGGCTTGAAAGAAGATGTGGTTTTTGAAATTTATACACAGGTCGAGCATTCTTAAGGTCTTTTTCCATCCCTTATCAACACCAAGCTTTTGAGTGTATAAAGCAGGGCCAATTGCCGTTTTGAACGCGGACTTCATTCCAGACATTAAGATCATCGATCATTCGATCTGCGACACCCTATATATTGGGTAGTTTAATTACTAATTAAATAGTGGACTTTTGACGTTGTGTGTTGCATTTGTAAACCACTCTTGACAGGAAATTCAAGCTTCGATCTATGCCTACAGTACGTTGAATCACAAACATTTTTTATGTCTATTCTCGTGTAATTCGTGTATATTGTTCGTTTAACTAAATAAATCCTCACCGAGGATAAAGCTCACGTTGCGACCAAAAGCTTCGTATCTCTCGGTCTCTCTCTCTCTCTCTCTCTCTCTCTCTCTCTCTCTCTCTCTCTCTTTCTCTCTCTCTTCGAAGCTATCCACGTGGTCATAATTCATCACTCGAATTATGTTATTAACCGCGTAATATTCGTTGTAATATTCATGACCGTTATATACAGTCTCGTTTAATGTGAGCAGGGGGCGAAGGGAAGCTACGTCAACAGGACATTTCCATTATCGCCGGAATATATGTGATCCGGAGCGAGAGTAATAGAGATTTTGTTAGAGAGCTTAAAACAATCCAGCCAATAATTGTTATCTATCATCAATTATGAGACTCAATGTAACGAAATGATGATGGCAATGTTTTCAAGAGCAATGCTGAATAAAGATTATAGAAATTAATTACATATTAATTAATGGCTCTTTCTCATATAACCGGGAAATGGGGGAAGTGGGTTGGGTTTCTGGCCGAAGAGATAGTGGATAAGCAGAATTGAGTATAGCAACTAACGCGATTCCAATTATTTCCTCTAGTTGATAATGGCCCAGTGGTTGGTATTGGATGGGCACGCGCCCCAGCCGCTCTTTTTCTTTGTTTTTCCCTCTTATTCTCTCCCTTCCTTTCTCTCTTGCTACGTCAGTCGATTAATTGAAAGGTAAACTCACCAGTTAGCCATTCAACAGACTTGGGATCGAGTACACTATAGTCTGCGATGTGAAGGCGCCCCCTCCAAACTTGTGCGAAACTCGAGAGTGATGAGCATCAGACAGACGAAGATTGATCCCGTATATGCGGCCTCCGCACCACTCACATAAAGGCCTGGAGATGAATTAGCGGGCCCAAAGAGATTGAGGGAAAGGGCCAACCCAGAGAATCGATGAGTGAAACATTGCGGTGCAAAACGATGTACCCGCAATCTCCTCAACTGAAATTCACCTTCGTTAAACAAGCCTACGAACCAACTGACCCATCGACAGTTAACCAGCCAGCTAGATTTCGAAGCACTTATCCTGCGCGACTTCAAAAGCAGAAACTCCCTGATCAAACTAATCAAGAGTGATACTTTCTATCTGCCGACCGGGTCGCCAGGGCTGAATAAGGGAAAGATATCTTTTATCAAAGTTCAAAATGCCATCAATTTTTAAAAACCTGACCCATCGGAATCACTCTAAGAATCAATACAAATAAGCAAAATTATTAAATATGGACAATTTTCAACATTTCAATCATTTCACGAAAAGATTTTAAGACAAAAGCCGTCCTTTCAAATGAAATTTCCTGACTCATCAATAGGGTATGTTAATTCCATTTAAAAATGGCTCGTAATAGCGTTTGCGTTTTTGCTATTAGTGATCATTTTCCTCTCTGGTATTTTCGTTCCCAACGTGTACGATGTGGGGATGCAACATAATCATCTTTCCATCGTTTCCTCATTCAGGTATGAGATTTCTCTCGTGAAACGAGGAAGAAGAGGAGGAGAGCTCGTTTTAGCCTCCATAGTCGAATGTTAATTGCGAGGATGCAAATTGACGGTTACGCCTCCTGCAGACTGGCTAAAACAAGACTCTCCGTCAGAATCCTGTCCGTTCGATCGTTCAACCTTCAACCACGTACGATCACACACGGATAACTCCACGTATCTCACGTATTCAGAATTCTCCATTTATATCGATACTTGAAACTCATTTCTCTATCTCTGACCAGTCAAATCAAAACAGATAATTGACGGATATTTCACCTTTATTATCGGATCAAAATCCGATAGAGCACGAAATAACTTCAAACATTTAGAGGGAACATTTGAAAAATTTAAAAATCTCAACACCTTTTTCAAAAAAAGAGCTACATTTCGAACTTTGATGAGATTTGATTGTAGACTTGAGTGTATGGTTTCTGATACAGGAAGGATTCATTGGAGTTTCAATGCAATCAATAACAGTTAAATCTATAAATGTTTCCAATCAAAATTCCTTTTTTCTCTTGCTCTCTCTCCCTTCTCCCTCCCTCCCTCCCGCCCTCTCTCTCTCTCTCTCTCTCTCTCTCTCTCTCTCTCTCTCTTTCCTCAATCACGTCGATTTTTTTCATTTTTCCGTTGCAATTCCCTCCGAAGTTCGAATTTGTACGAAGAGCTGAGATTCTTTTTCGATTAAACTAAATACGTATATGTATGTATGTATGTCATGTGTGAATAAAAACTATGGGGAAATACTTTATAAGATATTGCATACATGAACGGTCGACGTGATTCTATGACTCACAATTTCAATGTCGATTGCACGAACATGTATCATACACGGAGAATCGGAAAAGCTCTGAAAGCTCGGAAGATCTCTAAACATATGTCTATACATATGTGTCTATATATGTATAGTCTCTTGAAGCGAAAAGGGAGCTCGCGGGCTGAGCAGAAATTAATCGAGATTCGATCCCGTATCGGGCCAGCCTCCGAGCGCAAATTGGAAACTACCCTCAGGAACTAGTTTCGCATAATTCGGACAGGAAAAACGAATCTCAAGGGGTGGACTATGAGTGTTGGAAAGGGCGAGGCGTTTCATTCCGTATGTTATATACATACCTGTATATGAGCAAGAGGAAGAGATATCTGCATAAATATATAGGATATGAACACAATCATATCACCGTCGAACACTTGCACTGATGCACTTCTCTGCTGCTGGCTTATGTTATACAAGCTTCCCGATCATACGGGACTACCGGTGTATAATTTAACCATTGATCTACCAGAATTGACAGGCCATGTCTCACTCTCTGCCTACATATACATCCATCCGTAATATTTATACGCTATATATAAATCGAATGTAGTATTTCGAAACCTGACGATTGCACGCATATCATCGTACATCATGCATAAATCATATGCATCTCATTTGTTAAACAACAATAATAATAATAATTCTTATTGTCGCTCCTTCCATTATACGTATATACATATATGAGGCATTTCAGGTAAAATTATCATTCCGAAATTCTAATCCTTTTTTGCTGGTACAAATTCGTTAGATATTTTTGTCTAAAAAAAGCACCCCGGTATTTTGACATTTGGTATTTGGCGTTTTTATAACCACTTAAATATCTCGATACTTTCTTTACCCTTATGAATTAAGACAATACAGATTTCATAAGAAGAATGCAGATCCGTTCCTCTTTTGATTGCAAAAACACACATGGAAAATTCGTTGGAATCAAAAGGTGTCAGGGTTTTGGGAAGAAAGTTTCACGTGCAATGCCTTGTGTGTGCATTATTAATGTTTTTGACAAATTAATTAGTACAGATGTTCAGCATTCCATAATATTTCAACCTACTTGACCCAAATACAACGCTAATCAAATATATTGGAACCGAAATCGATTCCAATTATCGAAATATAACGTTAAGACATATTGTATTCTATTATGATCAGGAATTATATGTTTTCATGTTCATTATAATATTATTGATTAGCAAAAAAACATGGAAGAGGAAAGGAGTGACAGTATTTTACTTAATTGACGCACTCATTACGAGGTCACCCATTCCCCGAGAGGAAGTCGCATCTGCTCATGCGTGTCATAGTTCAGGAGCGAAAATCCCGTCTCATTTCATTCGGCTGATATGGGGACGAGGTGTTTGTGGATATGCTCGCAAGTGTAGCACTCCCCATAATTGAGAGATCGGTGCAAATTTGGACCAGCAAATAAATTCGCAACTCTCGTCTATACTGTTTCTGGCCGATCTTATAATGAAAATGTGAAAAGTATTTTTTATTTGTTGCCACTTTCGCTAATTTCAGTGAGCAGGGATTTTACCGGAAAAGGAAAAAATAACCAGAAAAAAACGTCCTCGATTCCAAACAATTATATATATGTTAGTCATTTTTTCTTATAATGTTAACACTGTGTGTTAAAATTGTAAAAAAGATAAATAAATAAAATAAAACATTAATATTTGATTTACATTGCGCCATTTTTTTTCTGTATCACGTTTATTTCTTCGATAAATTCACTCGTGGAAAATTCATTTAGGAATAAATAAACTTTGCGGGCCAAATTTCTACCTACTGAGCATGTACATATGCACAAGTTTGTATAGGGGCAAAATTCTGTATACAATCATGTATCACGCGTGCAAAGCTTGGAGCAGCAACTCCCACCAAGCGGGGGGTTATTCCCGAGACGCGACGAGAACGCGAAGCTTCACAAAAGAATGATGAGAGAGACGGAGAGAAAAGCACATGTACATAATATAGACATACATATTTTTGCTGAGAGGAGGCGTGCAAAAGTGTGCGTGAGAGAGCTCTCGTACGAACGAGAGACTGTATCCTGAATGGTGTGAAAGAGAAAACGTGAGATACGTGTGCGAGTGGCACGAGATGAAAAAATATAATGTATAAAAGGGGGAGACGGATAGACAAATGGAGACGAAAAATATGCGCAAACTCAACATTTCGAAAATGCATATGAGACATTTCATTGTTACATTTGGCTTCGTTTTTTTTATATCAGATTACTTTTATCCAACTTGCGTTTTATTCTCAAGGCATTGACGCAATGTTGAAAATTGAATTTCAACTTTTTACAGTAATATAGTAATAATAATGATAAAGGACTGAATAGAAATATAATGTACATATTAATAATTGAACACAATAAACACATAACAAACATAAACAAAGACGTCTATGTGAGATAATTTGCAGACCATAAAAATTACATTTTCTTCGACGAAGTAAGCTAATTATTCCTCTAATTACTTTGATTCACTAACGGAGTTTTTATGGTACGCTTTTTGCATTTTTTTCTGCGAGTTTATACAAGATAATATTAAAACATGATTTATCGGTGGTTTTAACAAGCTCTCTAGAGAATATTAATTCGTTCCGACGAATAAAAACTGTTTGAAGAATAATAAAGCGGTGTGTACGAAAGGAGAATTGTCTATCCATTTTTTGTTGTTGTTGTTGCGTTCGTCAGAGCAGTGATAATATGATTTGCAAAGATTCTTAGACTGGCATCTCGCTCCCTACGGCAAAGACCGTAACTTTGGTTTAAGGGTGTCGCATTAGAAGTGCGCGTAGGTGCTCGTTAACGACGAGACACTCCCGCGAGAGCGTACTCGTGCGGTTGCTGTGTAATCTATGCACAGCGCACGATGGATGTGCGGGTGCGTCGCTCTTCGTATTTGTACCTCTGTAAATGTAAGTTTGCATACAGGCTGTCTTAAAATTCGTACTCGGACTCTAAAGTACAGTCAACTCATAAAAGTTCAAGGAACAAAAGTACTTCGACATTTTTCTATATGATGAATCACGACCAACCGGATTGCCTGTTGTTAATTAATCAATGTCTCATCAATCGTTCGTTGAACAATAAAACAGCAGCAGATAATTTCCTTTCGAATTTCACGATATAGTTACGGTGCGATTTTTGAGTTCAACTTTTGACACTCTCTGTATATGATGGAGAGAGCCGCGAAAAAAAAAGAGGAAGGAAAAACAGTAGAAAAAAAAGTCATGAAAGATACGAAGAGAAGTTGAGTGTATTATTTTCCGGTACTTCACGAAATCGCGTCTACCACACCGTGACTTATTATGCACGGTTGTAACTATAGCCACAGATGAGAGAGAGAGAGAGAGAGAGAGAGAGAGAGAGAGAGAACCCTCATCCGCATAAGTCACACAATTATAGTTACATGCTTCACGATATGCACCACTCGTACGAGACTTTATGATCGCGTAGGTGTGTCCATGACCAAAGTCAGTTTGCAAAATGTGCATTGAAAAAATTATAATGACAACATTAAAAAAAAAATTAGATAAGCACGAATTGATTTGCGAGCGGAATGAAGTCGTGTCAATCCACTCTGCCACCCAGAAAAATAATTACTAGGAGTCCAATTAGTTATCCCTCTGCACTGAGTTAAAGAAACCAACACTAAAAATAATGACAAATACAAACAATAAATTGAAAAACGGTGAGTTATGAGGTAAATAATGACGTCACACTCATTAAATCTAAACGATCTTGTAATTCACCCAAATATCCCAATAACGATTCAATAAATCATCGATTCGGTGAGTAAAAAAATTAACGATCACGCGCCTCAACAAAGTTTTTTTACCAGGGTACAAGTAAATCGCTACCTTGTTCTTTATTCGTGGTTCTGCTAAATCAGCTCATCTCACACGTTTTATTATCTTTTTTCATAGCCTTTTTGACGGCGACGAGAGTGCACTGCCTCAGGGCAATAACGATGGGAAAAAGGGAGAGAAGGAACAAGAGAAAAACGATAAAAAAAAGAAAGAAGAAAGAGAGAGAGAGAAAGAGAGAGAGAGAGAGAGAGAGAGAGAGAGAGAGAGAGAGAGAGGGAGGGAGGGAGGGAAAAAGAGAGAATAGGAAGTAAAATTTTGCGCATCTTTCACGTGAGCTATCGCGTACGATGGGGCGGGTGTCGATTTCGCACTGAGATCGAGCCCAGGTCGGCACTTTTGCCTGCGTTTCACTTCGAGCGATCGCAAGCAGCGGCGGCAGCGACGGCTAGAAACCAGTTTAACGATTTCTCATTATCCACTTACGGGGAATCGTTTCTGTAAGTGGTTGTCTTGGGGCACAAGACAGTAAGGTAAAGAAAGAAGACGAAAAACGAAGAAAGAGATAAAAAAATGAGAAAGAAAAACAGAAAAATAAAGAGCAGAGAGAGAGAAAGAGGAAAGTGGAGAAAGAGAATTATTGAAGATGAGGGTGAGTTGGAAAGAGAGAGGAAAGGAGAAAAAGAGAGTAGTAAAGGGAGAAGAAAGATACGTGGCAAGTCAAAAGTACCTACATGTATATCATAGTATCGATGGTATAAATGGGCGCAAAGGTGCGAACGTAAGTTGTAATTTTCTTTCACAGTTTTGTATTTAAAAAAAAAATTACGCAAATCAGATGTATTACTACACTGTAAAAAAATTCCGTATGAAAATTAATACACATGTATAGGAAGCTTTTATGCGGATACCGTATATGAAAATTCAGATACGCTGAGGAAAATTGAGAGACGCGGTATTTTAATGATACGAGCACTGTTCAGTAAAATTAATATACTTGTGTATTTGAAAAATCATATACATGTAAGAAATGTTGACCTTGTGCATATTAAAAACACGAAACATCTACTAATATTACTATACAGGTATATTAAAGTTCATGTTATCAGCATAGTAATTTTCAGATTCAAGATTACTAAATTTCAAGCACCGTATAACGTTTTCACATTACATTTGTCTACGATATTTCTAGAGATGTATCATAAAATTTGGTGATCGTTTTTGAATATTAATATACGAATGAATATTAAATAAATTCAGCTATTATGAGTTTTTAAGGGGAATACATTAATTGGCGTATTATTGTGTTCGATTTTTTAAAGTTGAAGGTCGAAATCATGCAGACATCTCAAGAAATTAGTTAGAGTGACTTATCACCACTTGATGTCGTGGCAATCAAGTCGAGTAATTCTCGCCGTAAAAATTTTTATTATAATCTCAACATCTTGTGTTAAGTTTGGTGTTTACCATTTTCATGTTTTACACAATTTTCTTAGATTCGAGCGACTTGTATATATCCTCGTCCGAAGCACGTGCCTCCTATGAGAAAGTCGACGCTCTGCGCCACGCGGTGGCCAGAGCGCGAAGCACGGTGCCCACAAAGCATTACGAATTTCCTACACTTGTGTATTATTTTTAATATTGAGATTCTTATAATTAATACATAGGTAAATGAATTTTAATACACGGATTTTTTTTTATACTGCAGGGTATATTAATTTTCATTCCCATTTTTAGACCGTATTTTTAAGAGATAGAGTTTTGATGGAAAATAACATGTATCGTATTATTAACATTTATGTGTATCTTATTTTTCAGTCAACTGTCAAGAAAAGTGAAGATCATACTGTAATTTTAATACATTGTTGATAGTAGATGAATTCATGTACATTTGTATTAATTATCAATCAAACATATGATTTATTTCAATGCATGTCCACAAAATTTTCAGATTTCATATGAATATTCAATGTTATGTATCTTAAATTCCACATCAGTAACCAAAATTTATGTTCATATTTCAATTTTGGCATACGAGTGTAATAATTTTCATTTCATACACCCGGTTTGTAAATTTCATTTCCCGTTGTATTGTAAAAGTATTGTAAATTTCATATATTTTTTAACAATGTAGCAAACAGCACGGCTCCCCCTCCGTTCTATTTTTCCTTAATGTCCACTTTTGCATATGGTCCATAACTGATTGGCATACCGGAAAGATCATCGAACGCGAGAGAGCATATCGAAACTTCGAAAATTTACTCAGAGAGGAGGAGGACGGAAATTCAAATCCAAAGTTATTCGTTTTTCTCCGGGACTTTTATTACAGCGGCTGTCATCAATCGGAACGAATTGAATTTCTCCTTCCCCCAGTACCCCTCGCCGATATCAAAGTTGAAGGATCACAATGCTTTGTACTCCCGTTATCTACTCACCGAAAGTAAAATTTCGTGCTTTAAAAATGTTCCCAGGATTTGTCATCCAAGGACGAATATTCTCCAACAGAAATTTGATCCATTTATCATTTTTGGCAAGAACTGCGCTCAAGGATTTTTACGAAGCAGGCAAATCACCTCCCTCCTCCCTAATTTCGTCCTTGAAGAACGTTTCGATCCTGAGGAAAACGAAGTTCTTTTCGATAAAAATAAGACACAATCTTCCAGTTGTAAAACCGAAAAAAGAGTAACGATTTGGAAAAATCTGAATTTTTAAGCTTGCTCTACTATCAACTTAGTAACTTTCGAAATGCCATCATCTCCTAACCTCAATATTCCAAAGTAAAAGAGGGTGCAGCAGCGAAGCTCCCTCGTTCGTTTCTGAGTACAGCTCTTGTCTTCTTTATACCCCACTTTTTTTACGATACTAAATTTCCGCATCAGAAAACTTGCATTCTTTCGCAAGAACTATTTCATCCCTGTGTCATTACCACAGAAGTAAAACACCCAGCAAAATTACCTCCAAGGACGCCGGTAATCTTTTACTTGCTGAGGGGTTGAAATTCCATCATTCGTATAATTGTTTTCCTAAATTTGGAAAGACCGTAAGCTACTGATCACTTTTATTTATATTTCGATGAGTTAAATTTCTCATTCGTCAAGGAATCTCCGAGGATTTAAATTTCGAATTTAAGAACGAGAGAACCCTAAAAGTTTACTAAGCGATACCACAATTGGACAAGAAAATATAGCAAAGGACGAGTGGAATGCAGAGGAAAAGGAGGAAACGTGTGTCGTACGAAGAAAGGCCAGTTGGATTACCTGGAGAAATGACAGAAAGAGCAAGAGGGGAATTAAGGACGGAAGAAGAAGTGAAGAGGAAGTGAAAGCCAGCTATATTCTCGAGCACAATTCCAACTCTGGTTACTTCCATGAAAGGGAGTCAGCGCCACTATTTAGGTATATATCCAAGCGTCTTACTGGCGTCGAGAGTTAGCAAGAGTTCTTGCTCTCTTCCTCCACCTCCACCTCTGCTACTGCCCCCCTTCTCTCCCTTATTCTATGTTCTCTCTCATGATCCTTCCACCAACAGGACTAAGAAACGGAAGCACAACGTAGTCGTTTGCGTTGACGTGCTCAAAGTGAAAGCAGGGAGTTCTCTCTTGGAAAAGGTTCTCTCTCTGGGTATGACGTATGCAAATTCAACTTGCCCTTAAATTATGTGAAACATTATTATCATACATGCTTAAATTTTATATCAGGCTTTGTTCTTCCTTTGACGGCTCATGCTTCGAAAAAATAGCATTTTATTTCCAAGCAGAATTATAGTTCTTTGGTATGTTTTTTCTATCCGACGGATATTTGAGTAATAAAAAAAAGAAGCTTTTCTTCATCCTCTAATATAAAAAGTGTAGAACATAGATTTTTTCAGGGGGAACAAAGAGCATCGAAGAAATATATTGACTCTCATAATCTTTAAGAATTCTTTGCAACATCTCTATTTCAGCAACGGGATTTTTCTAAGTGCATTCATATATAAATCATGCCTGAAGTAGCTGCGAACGAATTTCTTTTATTTTCTTTTCTCCTTGCTTTATTTGTTTTTTTCTCTTTCTGACAATTCTCATACCATTATTAGTTTGCAAAGCTCGTCGATTGACACATACTGAAATAGACTCTCTCACTGACACTATTTTTCATTAATCGTTGCACCCGAAGTGCCTGCAAACCTTATTGAAAATCAATGTAGAGATTGACCTTCAAAACGACCAGAAAATAGATAAAAAAGATTCTGCCCCATCAAAATTAGATATCATGTAGCAGATGGTGTCATATCTCATGGTAAAAAAATTACAGTGTTCGTGTAAGTACACCCTCAAGAAGAATCCTCATTACGGATTCACAGATTAACGTTACAAAACATTACGAGGGGCCACCCTCATAATTTGGAAATTGTCAAAATTTCTATTATATAACTACATAGTTAAATTGTAGCCCCAACGCATATTTCGAATATTAAAAAAAAAAAAAATCACTTATTTGAAGTGATAAAATTTCTCCTAATGCTAATATAATCACTTCCAACAGTCGAGAACAGGTTTAATATTGTTTCGATCGGTTAAAAAAAAGTTATCCCAAGGACTTATGCTGGGAGGAGTAAAAATCAATAGGAAATTACGAGAGCTTATACGTACGAAACAACGTTCACATAGCTTACATATATACATAGATTGGATAAAGACAGCTCCACATACGATCCGTTATATCGTAACAGAATTAGTTACAGTACCCATATGGAATATGGGTTGAAGTGTTGGAGTACCGGTAATAGTTCACAAGTGCACTACAAAGGCTCAATCGCGCCGGGGTAACTGTGGCTATGGCGGATACAAGGGTTGGATGGGATATGGTCGGAAATGCTCGAGGGAGGGGTTGAAAACCATCGTAGAGGGAGAGAGAGAGAGAAAGAGAGAGATATAGCTCCGTGTTCGCCAACAGAGTATTAAATTTATGGGTGCATTGCGGTGGTCCTCCGATCCCTTCCTCTCCTTCTCTCCCAGACTAAGAATAAGAGGAAGAGGGAGAAGAGATGGAAGCAGAAAGAGAAAGAGAGAGAGAGAGAGAGAGAGAGAGAGAGAGATTTCGATACACTTGGTATGAAAGTCACGCGTTCCGACAATTATTTCACCCCCTCCCGTGCCCTCAGGTCCTTGCCTTTTCTTATTGGTGAATGAGGAGGTGGGCAGGGTGAGTTTCACGTATAAAGAGAGTTGCAAACGGGGGAAAATGGGGAGGGATCAAGAGACGAAGGTTCTCGCATGAACCTTTTGGAACAGACACCTCTCTCCTACTCTCTCTCTCTCTCTCTCTCTCTCTCTCTCTCTCTCTCTCATCCTTACATTCTTTTTGTCTTTGTCTTTCTTTCTTCTTCTCTTTCAACCCCTTCGATACCGTAGTACAGAGGGAAGCCCAACGCGACCTGAACCTTAGCCAACTCCACTAATCATTGCACACCTGGCTCCATGGTTGCATTACCGCACGACGATCGTCATAACTATTCCATAACTCAGAGACCTGCGGTAAAGGGAATGGGGGAGGTGGTCGGACGAGTGGAATAGTGCGAGAAACATACACGCCTATTTAGTGGTTGCACATAGTGAAGCTCCTCGAAGTCTCGTACACTTTGGGTACAGTGCGAGAGTTCCAAACTCTTTATACCTACCATTGGGGACTTGTCGAGTGAGGGGTGGGGAAAAGAGAGTTTCGATTACACCCTACGGCTAAATACATACATGGATACGTATATATGTGTATATTTATTTTATTTGCAGCGTTATTTGTGTGCACTACCAGCGTCACATATACAGGGTGCCCTACCATCAATGGTTATCCCCATAAACTGAAGTTAAAGACTGAATTCCGAGTCGAAAAGTTTAATACTGTTTTCTGATCAAATCCCCTTCTGGCTACCCTAGAACTAATCTTGTGAAGCATCAAATGTTTTACAAAAAGTTCAAAAACTATGCTTTTTTATTTCCTGAGTAATATTCCATTCTGACCACGAATTGCAGAAACGACTTAGTATTCTCGTCAGCTGAGCGGTTTTGTAGTCCATTTATAATCGGCTTTCGTGACTAAATTAATAAAGATAGATAAGTGCCGGTAGTTACTTTTGTGTAGAAAATTGTATGCTCCCAACTTGTTCTTGGACTTAAGAATTTTATTCTGAGCTTAAGTTTACGGGAAATGACTATTGCTCGAGAGACACCGTGTACATGGATGGCTTCATTCTGTGCTGTACGTAAGAGCTTATCTTGCATAGAACATTTTTCACGATTCCTCGCTATTCGATACAGATATATCGCTGACTTCATACATCATAGAAAGTCACGTATTGTACGGTTGGTCTTTGCTGCAGTAGTGTAAAAGAGAGAGAAAGAGAAATGAAGTAATCGTCCGAGAAATGCATGCGGTTCACGTACGTTGCGAGGGATATAATTCGTCGGAAATTAGCGTTAGCCAATAGAAAGTACCGAGTAAAGATAAAATTCACAAAAACGAGAACTCTTATGGGAATTTACAGGTTTCCATCTCGGTGTTTTCAGGTGCGTATGGTCTGATGAAGAACATTTTTGTCTATATTTAAAAAAATTAATACTTTTCAAAAGAGTATCGGTCGTCAAAAAAATGCTCGCAACCATCACGGAGTATTGGCAGTGAATTTTATGGTTTCCTCATCTTTTTATTTGCACCCAAAACTTGAGCTAAAGTTATGAGAATTGGGCGGACTAGAAAGATGTCAGATTATGAGAAAAAAAATCCTTACCTATGTACTGCAATGCACGTTCACGGATGCACCGAATTGCTAAGTCGTCCCTATCGCACCAAAACCCAAGGGGTTGCGACAGCAGAGCGGCCAATAAAAAACTGACTAAATCACCCTCCGAGAATCTAAATTATCTTCAGCTCGGAACGCGGGTACTTTGAGGGGAGAGCAGTGGTCCAAGCGAGATCGTGAACTAACAGCATCTGAAGAGAATGCGAGAGAGAGACAGAGAGAGAGAGAGAGAGAGAGAGAGAGAGAGAGAGAGAGACCTTGGACTGGAATTTATCGAACGCTAACCACCACGGACAACATTCCAAGCTGAAAGTATTTCGTGCGCAAGTTCCAACGACCCCGAAGCTCTCAAGCTACTATAAGCCCGCTCTGTGGCCGATTATGTGGTGGCTGATGTTGTGGCGAAACATCTCCTGTACGAAACCAAGACTTAGCGAAGAAAAATGCTTACCACGACGAGTGAAATCGCAACTACCTCGTGATGTCCTTGAGAATAAAATGTCACATCACGTTTCCGAGCTAATTGAATGATCAAATTCCCTCACCCCCCCCCCCCCCCCACCTCTTCAGGAAAAAGTATATTATCCCTTTAATTATCTGTATCATAACTAATTAAATTATTCGTAATAATCTGGGTAATGCCAGAATTTATTATCCCGAAATTTTACAGTCGCAGTTTGCGCAATTGTACTTTTATCTTGTGAGTAAATTAAAAAAATTTGGATTGTTAGTTCCTGGTTTGCAGAACGTCCCAAATGTGAGTGATAGCGTAATTTTAATTACGACTTTTTGTACAGTTGGAGAGATACCTCACGAGTAATCTTGTACCGCAGATCTACAGTAGTAAAATACATCGCGGAATATTTTTTTTTACTTTTTTTTGACGGTACACAACAGAGGTTTTTCCACTGCAAACTGTGACACGAGGACAGTGTTCTCGTCAGGTCGTCAGCAATTATTCAAGTAGAATTATAAAAACAAATAGGGGTGGGTTGTACGGGTGTTGAGAGTTGCGCTGAGGAAAATGGAGGGTGGGGAAAAAGATTGAGGCAGCAAGGCAAACTGGGTAAAAGCTCCGAGTGGGTGTTGGAGAAACGGTACTAGATGAAGGAGTGTTGAAGCGGACCTGATTCAGTACCAGAAGAGAGAGAGAGAGAGAGAGAGAGAGAGAGAGAGAGAGAGAGAGAGAGAGAGAGAGAGAGAGAGAGAGAACGAGAGCCACCAACAGCCATCAGAGAGCTTTTTCACTACTACACTTTTCTGTGGCGAAGCGCGTTGTTTCGTTCACATAAATATGAATGCGCCCCCGGCACTCATTAAGTCACTCTACCTTCATTTATCTACGCCCTCGAGTGTGTTTCCACCATAGCGATCCTTTCCTTCTGACGATTTCCTCTCTTTTGCTTTCTCACAGGAAAAACTATGCCAAATCTTTTTTTCTTAACATTTCTTTTTTTATAACTGCTTTATTTTCGAGTTTATATTGTGAGAGCATTCAAAAGTCGATAAAACGACGGAAAAACATGCACTTAAGTAAAGTTACATGAATTTGAGCGATCCTGTGAATGACACTGAAAGAATGGGACTTGTTTAATTTTGTTATATATAATTTAAAACTGCAGTCTAATATTTATACGCTCATTTTCTTTGTTATGACTTTCGCAATTATTTTTATGACGCCACTCTAGCTCTTCAATTCTACAATTAAGCCTTGTACTTAGAAAAAAAATTATTGTAAGAATAATAGCACCATCATTAATTTTTATTTTCTAATTTATGGCGAAATAACATTTTATTTAAATAATAAACTTGTGCAGGTGTGATCCTCACTGAATCTCATTCGTTTCAACTCAACCAATCCCCAAGTCAACAACAGAGAGATTGAAGATTTTGCTCTTTCTCTCTCTATTTCTCGTCTCTCTGTCTTCATTCTATCGTCGAAAGTGACATATATTATAGTCATATCTCTCACATATCTTATCTCGGAGTGTCCTCGATCCTGAGTGGTTTCATGACCCATGATAAATCGAGAAACATAAGCTTGGTCCTGAAATTATGTATTTCAAGACGATTGCGAGAAACGGTTACATATTTCACGACGAATGAGAGAAATAGTGCCCACTATTTTGTAGGGGTTGAAACGCGAGAGCTGTGCAGATCAATACAAAACTTTTCTCATTTAAATGTATGTATCAATAAACACAAACTTCAATAGTATCTCCCTTTATGATAAATTAAGATACTGTATAAATATTTAATTTTCGATTAATCTGGAAACCAAAATTTACGCATAAAAATATGTGAAAAAAGATTGTTCAAATTTTTTGTTTTGGAATTCACTTCCTGGAATCAAACATAAAGATTTTTGCCCCATCACATTCAAGATATCTGTAAATTCACAGTTACCCCGTTTTGCCCGTTCAAAGCTTGAATGTCCAATAAAAATTTAGGGGATGTTTTTTCCTGACATCTTATGCGCCAGTGCAATTTTCGAATTGTAAACTCGGTACGTTTTCCCTTTTTGATCGTTGTCGAGATATGAGGGAAAGGAGATTTGGACATGAGGAAAAAGATTGAAACAGGAGAATAAAGAGACAGAGAGAAAGATGGGAAGAAAAAGAAAGAGAGATATCAGCATGTCTTGAGCGCTAGAGGCAGGATGTATGATTGGAAAAGTTTTTATATAATGTCGCGGCGTGAGTCCGTTCGTTTCATCGATGATGCTGTATATACGTATAAGGACAAGTCACGATGGCGGAGCAATCCCGGCAGTACGTAAAGATGCTGCTGGTGGTGAGTACAACCTCGATGGAAACCTTCATGACCTGGACATTTGGACGGCGAAAGAGAGGAGAGAAAGAGAGAGTGCGAGAGATCGCGAAAATTCACTACGAGGAGAACGCGACGACGAAACTGGCAACTTCATCGATAAGCTTTCATCGCCCTCGGCCAAAGTTTTCCAAAGCTTCCGCCAAAGGAGACAGTTCGAAGCCTGCACTGCTTCGAGTACGATGAAAACTTCCATGTAAGCCAAGAGATCTCTCTTTTCCCCCTTTATTCCTCTCTCACTCGTCTTATATGTACCGTCAATATTAAAATATGTGCTTGATGATTCTTTCTCTCTTTCCTAGCACAATCTTGAAAATCCTCAAAATTGTTGCCACTTCTATATATATTAGACGAGAAAAGAGTTTCCGAACTTTTGCTTCGCGAGAATCTTCCGAAAGCCTCTCTCCAAAGTTTAACACCCTTTGCCAGGCTGAGGAACGATAATCAAAGGCGTAACCTCGGCGTTTTTGTTAATCAAGGCTTAGAAGATATTATGCGAAAAGGTAATCACAGTTTTTTGCGACTTCGTCGGATCAAGGGGGGTCTTGTATATTCATTTGCTTGTTCAATAAAAAAATTTGCAACAAACTAGGTGGAGAGAATTAGAAGAGATACAGAAAACGATCTTCTGTGGAAAAAAAATCCAAAAGACTAACAAAAAAATAGAGTACTGAAAGGAAAAAGGTCGGCAAAAAAAGAACGTGAAGAATGCACAAGGTACTGAAATAAAGGATTGGACGAGAGAGGAAAGGTCTCGCTCGATCGAGTTGTTAATGAAAAATCACAATGTTCCCTTTTCGAGTTGAAGATAAGAGGGATTGGAATAGAAGCAGTGAAAAGAATAAATACATATATGTATGTATATAAGCATTTACTTATACGCGTTTGTATATATAGAGCAATGTGAAGGGGGTTTGTGTTAGACAGTGAGAAAAACTACTATGGTACTTTCTCCTCTCCCGCTGAGCATTGGATTGCTGGCTCTACGCTTTTCTCCCTTGATTCGCGAACTTTCTAGTTAAGTATACGTTAGTTTGTATACAGAGGGGTATGTTTTGCGTGATTTCATTGCGAGAGAATGAGAGGGAGAGAGAGAGAGACAGAGGGGAAGGGTGTAAAAGGAAAGAGAACAGCTCCACCAATGCGCACCCATGACTTTCCGTCTAGATTCACGCTGCGATGTCATATTACAACACCCCGTCGTGCTACCTATGGTGTTTGACGATACACCCCACAGTACCAAAAGCGATGTTCTGTCGTAAAAGAATGAAAGAGAGAGGGAGAAAAAAGTAATCCTGCGCCTCCTTCATACATCCTTTACGCATCGAAATAAAATCCCTTGTGCGAAAGCATACAATATGATTTTTCCTTGTCTATTTCCTCTATCTTTCTCTCTTTTTTTCCATTTTATCCTTTCTGTATTACTCAAACCATACTCTGCGAGCTTTTCCATCCTCTACTCCTGACACGCAACCCCTTCGACCATTTTCCGACTTTTATCTCGCGGTTGAAACTCTCCATCTCTCCATCCTTCTTCTCCTCTCTTTTTTCTTCCCCCTACCCTGTATTATCATCCCTTTTTAACACTGTACGCTCTTCTTCCGCTGCAGCTTTTATGAACTTTTACTTCCTACGCTTTGCGTGGCTGCGCATCCTTTATTTGCCTTTATCATGGTAAAAAATAGGATTTCCAGTCATTTCCCTTACATACATTATCTCGCGTATTTTTTATATTTTATTTCTACCCAAAAGATGGCGGATGCTTCGACTTTCCGAGTGCAGATTTGATGTATAAGAATTTGTTTTGCAACTTGAGATTTACGTTTCGAGTGTTTACGTTTCTCGTGTCTCTGATTTACAAACATTTCGATGGATTTCTCTAGTTTGTAATATTCAATATGGCGACGCATCAAACATCAAGCAACACATGAAGTCAGAGCTGCAATCGTACCGAGCCTCCCCTAATGAAGTTTTCCATGAAATAGTGGGTGGGCCGAAATTTCGGATGACACGGTGGTTTATAGCGAAAAGATGAACGCATTTGGGGATAGTATCACGATTGCCTTAGAGAGAGAGAGAGAGAGAGAGAGAGAGAGAGAGAGAGAGAGAGAGAAAGAGAGGAAACCACACGGGTGAAACGTAGGATCATGAGTTCACCGGGAAGGTAATGGAGCCTGGGGAAATACCGGGTAGCCCCAACGGTGAGATAAATCAGAGCTGGGCGCCGTTGGATCGGCCTGTATGTGCTAGCGGAGTTATGGGCGGGACGGAAGTAGGGCTCCCCCCCGCCCCATGATGTACGGTCGCCACGCCGTTTCCGACCAAAAATTCATTATATATTACGAACCGTGTATAACAAGACGAGAGACGACGGATTCAAAATACCCTCAGAGAGAACAGAGAAAGAGAGTGAGAAACAGAGAGATGAGAACGGATTGAACATGCATATTGGACATTTTGATATACTAAACGTGATCACTGAATTCGTGGGTTACCTCTGAATCAACCCCTAAAACGATCCCAGATCCCCTACAAGATTACTCTATAATTAAAATCGAACATGGCAACGTTACAGTGTGCCGAGACATTATTCATGTACTCCCATTTGATTTCTAAAATTATTAAAAGCAGCCCCTCCAATGATGGGAGTGTGTTTCATTATCCCGATAAACCAGTATACTTTTTTTATGCATTCATGAAAGATAGAATTAATTCTGGGAAATTACGAGAAAATCAATATGACTATATGACAATATGATTTAATTTAGTCGCTGCTAATTTTCTCAAAAAAAAAAATCACGTTTCTATTCAATATTTTCTTTAAAAAATGTAGCATCAATGATTAGAACAAAACAAAACATTACAGATTGTTTCTCGTGAAGAGAAAACCTTTTTTTATAATTTCAGTATTCATTATGGTCTGTGCTAAAAGAATGGGAGGTACCAAGAGATACAATACAAAAGGAAGAATCAGGGTTAAAATCATCGAATTCATGTAAACGAATTCTTCTACTCTTAATAACAGGATTTGGAGGGAGGGAAAAAACTTGGTACAGATTTTCTACTCGGGACAAATCTCGTTTAAGGTAACTGGATATCTCGTAGTGGATATCTCTCAACAAGAAGAACGGGGCTCAAAAAGTTTAGCTCGCATGAAAGAAGAGTTGCTAACTCATCGTTGGTTGGAGCCCTCTCTTGCGTGCTGAAAACGTATGGTATATACGACCGTACCGGTACTTGGCATAGTATACACATATGTATATATGTATTTATAAATCACGTATAAAACTGTTGTATATGGGGAAAAGCTTCCGCACGCTTATCCGCAAAATTTATAAAAGTTCACCGAATTTTATAGACAGAAAATTTTGTGGATATTTGGAGCATCGTTCTACCCTTCTTTTTTCTTATGGCGGTGAGAAGTTCACATTGGAACCGAAAAGCTTAAGATTTAAAGTCGGATCGTCTGAAACAGTACCCATAATTGCAGAGTTCTTAAAATGAATTATAAATAAGTCAGACGGAGACATGGTCAATAACTTATACACGGAGAGAATTAAAAATGAAAAATTACGGTTACAGCAATAGTAACGGGGGACAATCTTGAATGTTTGGCATTTTTATGGTGCAGAGTGTAAATTTTTATGAAAGTAAAATAAAATCTCTGGTATAATACAGGAAATTTTATTTTCTTTTCATGAAAATTTACATTTTGCACTGTAAAAATTCCAAACATTCAAGGTTGTCCCCCGTTTCTATTGCTGTAACGGTAATTTTTCACTTTTAATTCTTTCCGTGTATGAATGACTTTTAATTTATATCAAAAGTTCAAGAAATATCTACTGAGCTTGAAACAAAATTAACTCAACGTAATCGAATTTAAAACTATCGAATTAAAACCATACGAGGCAAAGTGATAACATTTGTTTGCTTTTTTCTCTTTCGTCGAACTAGTGTACTCAGCGAGTAGTTTGGATACAGAAAGTTTCCGACAATCCAATAAAATTCTGCCGGATAAATTCGTTGCCAGTTGCATCATCGCGAGTTAAGAGGGTAAATTGAGTCTGGCACTCTCTCGGATTAACTGGCTTTCGCACATCACTAAATACTGTTTATAGTACTTGGGAGTTAACCACAACTCTCGGAATTTCGGCAACAGTTCGTCCGTCCCTCTTTAGAGGATGTGTGAAAGAGAGAGAGAGAGAGAGAGAGAGAGAGAGAGGGCGAAAAACCCACAGGGAGAGAAGAGAGAGAGAGAGAGTAAGAAGAGGAATGAATATTCTGGACATACATGGACGAGGATATGGGCTCTGGAGTTTCGTCAAATTAGAGAAAACAACGTTTGGCCTCTCGTTCCATTTTAAACTTCCTCACGAAAACCCATTTTCTGTCTATTTTGCAAATTTTCCTTCTGTATCTGCTCTTTTACTTTGCCATTTTCTCGCGAACACGCTTAGGTACTCCAAATTCGAGTCAACACTAATCGGATGATTTTATTAAATACTTTTTCCCTCGTTTTCTGTCCCATTTCCTTACATTTCACAAGTATTCAACAATTCTTCGGCTTCTCATAAAAGGCTTCTGCACTCTGTTAAAAAAACGTATGCCGGATATTTTACAATTACGATTTATCTGTATACAGTATAAAATGACAACGTAACAACTTGAACACCCGAAAAGTCTTTTTTCTGCCTATTAAATAATGTATTTTCACAAAAATATGTTTTGAATACCGAAAAACTACTCCTTAAAAGAAATCTGCGAAAATCAACCTCATAGATAAATATAGATCGATAAACGTGGCTCTTCCCCAAATTTCTTGTGAGATTCGATATTTTCCCAACGTATATAAAACGAGCAAGACAAAGTCTCGGATGAGTCTCTTTTTGTAGCAGTTATCTGCACACTAGACAATGGAGGAGGGCAAGTAAAAACCAATAATAGCTGCGTCGAGTTGGCTTCGACGGATGTGGTAAAAAAAAACTAAAAGAAAACCAGGATCTCGCCTTGCGATTTCTCGATCATCAATCTAGCAAAATAAAACGAAGCCTCGATTTTCCTCGACGTCAGAAGTTTTTTTAGCGTTTTTTGTTTGTTTTTATACACATAGAAAACGATTGAGGTGTGGAAGGGGAATGGCAGGATGGACCTCTCGTCGCATGTCCATGTTCTTTTCTCTCGAAGTTCCTAAAGAAGAACGTTAGAAATGCATAATTTTTAACAGGAATAGAACAAATTTAGAATTTTTCATTTAATTATTTTCCTGAATTTTTTATTTAGTTTATTATTCGTTTAAACTATTTAAATTCTGATTGCGAGAACTATGAAGGTTTGCATTGAAAATCCATTCCACAACGAAAAACTCGTTCCTACGAAAAGAGAGAGATAAAAGTGTCGAGGGATGTTTTATCGCCGAATCTAGGGTTGAATCCCTTACTTGGTTCTTCCATTTCTCGTCACAGTTGCCTGGACTTCGCCATATACCACTTTAAATTAAATCAAGAATATCAGACACGTTTTATTTAATCAACGAGAATGTCGTCGAAATTTATCTCACTCTCTTTCTCTCATTTTACCGTTTACTATCCGGCTTGTAGATCGCAGCGCGAACAATTTCCGAGGCAATATCGGAGGCTGCACGTTGGCTCGTAATCCACAGTTTTCATCTATACTGTATCAGGATCGATCCACGTTAATCGGGACTAAAATTACTGTCGCTCTCGAGCGAGAAATTCGCCAAGACGCGGTGAAATTCCAAAGGTGACGTACCATAAAATTGGCGGAAACGAGACGACGACAAGCCAACAAGAAAGAAAGAGAGAGAGAGAGAGAGAGAGAGAGAGAGAGAGAGAGAGAGAGAGGAATAGAGAAAGAAGGATTAAAATAACAATCGTTGCAAAAATCTATATATATATACAAGTGTTGAAGTTTTGGCGAATCGTCTACGAGGCGAATCTCGTTTCCTTATTTATTTGCTACAAATTGAATCTACATCGTTATATCACGACTCACCGAATTATCGTTCGAATTTCCCTCAATATCGCAGCAAGCGAAATAATTGTGCAGAAATGCACAGATCACAAATGAAATCTGAAGAATAAAATCCAAAGTTACTCACGTGACTGCAACAAAATTATAGCGTTCTCTTGCATTATAATGTTACGAATACATTTCAGTTTTATTTTTTCCACAAATTCTCCATAATTTCTATGGTTCATTATTCAATATTTCGTGGCCTGACATTTTCGCTTGCACTCGTCGCGCATTGCATTCCATAATTTTGCAATCGGTGCGAACGTAAGATTCTGACGAATGCGTTCGGATCTACGAATTTATTCAAAGCTTATTAAATTTCCGATTTCCTCTTTTGGGGAGGCTCACATAACTTTCGATATAACGGTATATTTTGAATAGAGAACGAGAAACGAGAGGTTCCGGTTCGAGAGGATTTTCATTAACGCGACTATTCATATTAGAAATATTTACTACGTAGCAAGAGGCGTTTTTATTTCCCTTTGAAAGACGAGCGACTTTGCGGGAAGTCAACTCCCGGGATATTAACGTGAATATTATTATGATATAAGAAACGAGAGGACTTTAGAGGTACGTCTCGTCACGTAGTAATTAGTGGAAAAAGAGCAGAGAGCGGGACACTCTGTGAGACAGAGCGAAGGAAAAAGAAAGAAAGATCGACGTGCCATTTTAATAGGGACAAGAAACATCGGGTGAGCACGAAGACATGAAAACAAAACTGCCAAGGGCTCATTGAGAGCTTTTGAACTTTGATAAGACGCAAAAGATAGAAAGATCGAGGAGAAGGAGCAGCGGTATGGCATCATGCGCCAGTATTTCTCTTATAGACGCGCAAAAGATTCTTATCTACGGATTTAATATTAAACGGATTCCTTTTGATATAGCTTTAAGACGGTGTTGAAGAGAATTTTTTCTCATCGGGTTTCCCCTGAGTTTGAGTTCCCTCATCGGGACGCGCCGAGATTACGAGAGGAGGGATCCGCAAGACATTTCTGTAATATACCTCCCGGGAATGTGCCACGTACTTGCGTTGCTTCTTTTGCAAGAATTTACAAAAAAGGGGAGGGAAAAGAAAGAGAGAGCGAGAGATAAAATAAAACGAGCTTTCTCTTTGATGAAGTGAGAACGACCCTTCTATGAGGGCATGATAGCTAATCGTATATAAACGCTCCAGTTTGTATAATCATCCCTTCACGACTCTCTCGACTCTTCGCTGCTCTCCAGGGAAAGGAAATACGAAGAGACTAAAAGCTTTGGCCCGACGTCGCAATCCTAATCTTTTTAGGTCTCATTCACCATCGTTCTACCTTTTAAATAATCATTTATTCAATTCATCTCACTTTTTTATATATTTCTAATTAGTTTTTTCTCGCTTTTGATACGTCTGTGATAATTCATATACGGAAAGTACGAGGATCCTTTTATTACATTGAATTCATTATTCGAGAATTCTACGATAATGTCTTAATTAACAACAATTAGATTGATGAACTCGATCTGTTCAAAAATTCATTTATACAACGATTTTCTTCATTCACGATAATTCTATTGCTTCCATAATCTTTTCAAATGAAAATAAAAATTGTCGAACCACTCATAAGTGCATTAGAGTTGTTTACTGTCATTGTCGCTTTGAGGTGTATTTGCGTTCGGTGATTTTTTAATAGCACAAAATCGAATCGTCCAAAGTACATCTGGAAAATCCGTAGGAATTACCCTCTCGAGACTGACGGCGATAAAAAGGGATGGAAGAGTAGCAATCCTTCCTAAAGATTGTAAAACTCGAGCGAGAAATACGCGGAGCTCATAAACAACGAAATTACGTTCGAAGCCACAAAATCCAATTTCCCTATTCCCTGAAAAGTGATACTTACGATTTAGTAGAGGAATCTCGGTTAAAATACCAACTTCGGCTATGAAATGGCTAACAAAATGGTAATGAAAATCCATTGAAAAATAAAACATATTGGTTTAAACAGACACATAACACATAATTTTTCAAACACTAACCAAAATTCCAATTTTCGAGTATTCGCAAAATTACATAACAAACAAACGTTCAAAATAGTGGACAAATTGAGGGAGCTGAACAAATTTTTTTTCCGGGAAAAGGCGACGTTTTTTCTCTTTCAAAGCTCGGTGAATTTTGCGGTTGTGCCATGTAATCATTATCATGATCGCGTGAGAGACCTTCATTTGTATATCCTCTTCCCAGCCGGTACAAAGTTGAAATGAGCGTTATTTATCATCGTCAAGCTCTTTCCACCTTGAGTCGTTCTACACTTCTCCTCCATGGTTCACCTTATCTCTACAAAATGAGAGAAAAATAGTGTTTGAGAGAAAGAGGGAGAGTCGGCAAGGGACTCACCGATATAATATATCGATCGCATTACTCGGGGGTGAACATTGAGGGTGGAAGCTTTTGTGCATATATATGTATACACGTATACACATAGACGTACTTATCGATATCCCCCATCGAGTTCACGCCAGTTTTGCAGACTTATTATACAATTTTTTTCTCTCCTTCACGTTCCGAGGTATTACTACCAGGTGTCGAAACTCCCAGGAATACAAAGAGATGAGTGTGCACGAAAGTGGAGTGTTGAAAAAACGGCGAAAAAAAATTCTGAATTTCATCCTTTATGGACATCGAGATTGGAATTGAAAAATTATTCGAAATTCTCGAAAAAAATGTGCCCAGAAAAAACATCTAGTTGATTCAACTAGGATCTAGTTAAATCGAATAAATTTTTTTCCTTGTCTCACGACCAAATAGAGGTCCATTTAACTTTAAGAAATTATTTTCATGTCCACACTATTTCTATATTATTGATTAATGAAAAATTTAACAAATATGAAGTCCAAATTAATATAATATTTATATTATTATTTATAATATTATTTGTACCATATTCGATTATAATGTTTTTTAATAATATTTTCATGGGTCTGTGAGCCTGGGAAGGTACAAAAATTCACGTTCGACTTCTTAGATATAATCAATCAGAATAATAAAACTACTTTGGTTCCCGCAATTTATGCACATCCAGAACGTAATTCGTATGCGAGAAATGCCTCGACGCTCTGCGCCACGTGGTGGACGGAGCGAGAAGCTCTGACGTGGGTACTTGAATGAATGAACCCAAATAGCATTATCTATTTGATTTAAATGCAGCTTTCTAGCAGAAGCAAATAAAAGTTTTCTTAATTCAAATTAAAAAAATTCAAATAAACGATCCTAAGTAGATCTAAATAGAACATTTTTCTGGATGTGCTCGTCAATAATAATAATAATCGAGATCCTTTTATTTCAGGTGGATCAAATATTAACCGACCTCCAACCCTTACTAGCCACAGAAAGAAAAGTTCATTTAAATTAAATGCACCTAATATTTATAACGATTCCTATAAAAATAAATCATCAAAATTTATTCGAATCCCAAAATTGTTTATCTCCATGCATTTTCATATTCTCCCATCCCATACACGAGGGAACGAAGCAATTAATCGAAAAGTGGCAATAAAAATGAGAATAGGCGAATGTGGTACATAAGAGGATGTAGAGGAGGTCAAGTCTTTTGATCCTCGCCGACTTATCTGATAAAGCTCAGGGAAAACTTCGTACAAGAAGGTCGAGGAGTTGAGAGAAGCGTCATGGATAAAACTGGAGTTCACGAGAGAACGATGTTACCGAACACGCACACACACATATATATATAAACATAATGTACATATATTTATATATCTGTTATACCTGGGTGCGGTATAACGGTGTGCTTTAATATTTCACGTGAAGCTTAAGGTGGTTATAAGCGACCTCGCATTGCTGCATCCGCAATGAGGCGAGAGGAGCCATATTCTCGTTGGAAAGGGAGGGTGGATAATATCCCTATATACATGTATCTATGTACATGTATATATTTGAAGGTTATAAGACGTGGCAACGTATGATGTCAGAAAGAAGACGCGAAAGAGCAAGATTGAGGTAGCAAAGAGAGAGAGAGATAGAGAGAGAGAGAGAGAGAGAGAGAGAGAAAGAGAGAGAGAGAGAAGAGAAGGAACTGAGTTTGGTCCACGACGAGAAGACCGAACCTCTTGCACACTCGATGCGTTCGAGGTGCTCCTATTTTCATTTCCGCGGTAGTCAGCTGCTCGCATAGAACGAAATAAGAGACTGAGGGAAAGGGAAAAAGGGAGGAAGAGAGATAGAGACTAGCGGTATAAGCGGAAATGGAAGTGGAGGAGGAAGGAACGAGGCTAAGCCCACAGAAGCCACGCTGCAAGGAAAGTTTTCACATATATATATATATATATGCGCGTGTGTGTATAGAGACAAGTAAAAGCTTCAAGGAGAGAAGGAAGGACATATATCTGTGGCGGAAGTGAGATAAACTACATAGCCGGTTCCCTCATCTTAGAACCATGCTTCACGATGTTCGCCATATTGAAATTTTATCTGTTACGCTTTGAATCCCATATGCACGGGAAACCCGGATGATAATTACGAGCTCTCGCCTTCTCTACTATCACTAGACTGTGATTTCACCTGGACGATACAGTGCGATTGCAAGGACATATTTCTGTCGCTACTCATCTCCAGTTTTCCAAGGGATATTTATTTGTAAAGTTCCACACATTCAATTCGTTTTAACGGTCGATCGAGAAAGAGATGCAGAAAGAAACCCTAATCCAGTGTATACGGAGAAAATGCTCTTCCGGAAAATAATTTTTCTTAATCTCCGTGAGTTGAAAATATTTTTGTTGTATTGAAGTTTGTTTGGAGTGCACAGATTGTTATCGACCATCATTCTCGCTCGTTCTTTTTTTTTCTTCTTATGAGAAAGGATTCAGTCATTCCGGAAGACATTCCGTGCTCCCTCTTAAAATAAATAAGCCTAGGGATGAGGAAAAATAAATAAAAACAAGAACATACTCGACCTGAGCGGAGAGATAGGCTCGCTCCAAGAAGACACTTTTTTTATCCTTGCTTTTCCAAGATGGATACTACGAGACTCGACGCTTAAACTTGGCCATTCTGTGCCTTGCGTCCCGTATTTATGACGATAATAACTCTCGGCATGAGCGGACCAGCCGGTGAAGTGTCCAACACCGATAAAACTACCTATATGAGGTATAGTAGATCGCGGGGGTACGAAGCCACCCCGTGTGAAAGCGTTTCTACACGACAGTACGATAAACCATATAACGTTTTATATACGATATAGTACGTACACTAATACACATTATAACGCAAAAAAGTCACTGAAAATAAAACGATAGAAAGATGAAATTTTAAGACTGAGAATCAACCAGCCCGCAAAAGAGGCGTGTGATTTAAATTCGTGAATTATTAGGCCATGACTAGATCCAGTTAGAATCAAATGCAGAAATTCATAATTGAAGAAATCAGTGTACCAAAAGCAAACCAAAGAGAGAGAAAGAGAAAAACAGAAAGGACGAGAGAGGCAAGAGAAAAATAGACACGACTGGAGGTTAAAGGCAAAGGGACCAAATACGTCATAAACATATTTCCAACGCATGACCGAGTTAGCATGGGGTTATCCGGTGGTCCATTGGTCAGACGTTATATGTATATGTACATGTACATAATAGAGGGGGTTGGGTTACCACCGGATGACCGGCACAGTGCACCCCCGTAAGCACACACGAAACGTACGCGTTGCAAAAGGGTAGAACGTGATATATATAGGAAGAAAGCCCAGTGGGCCACACGTTGCGCACAACCTTTCAACTCTTTCCCTCTTGGTTTTTCGCTCTCCCATCCTCTCTCTCTCTTTTTTGGTGTAAAATAGTGCCTGGCCACGATCCAACCTCGTACGTTACTTCCGTTTATACGTATAACGTACCTGCCAACCTCCTTTTGCCAACGAACAAGCCACCACCGGGACTCTCTCCCTTTCTCTCTTATATTCCTATTCCTCTCTGTATTTTCGTCTCTTCCTCTCTCTCTTTCTCTCTTTTTAGTCTTCTTATACTCGATATATCTTTCGAGGGGTCTCAGTTCGAGTTTCCTCTTTCTGGCTACGTTTATATAGCCCACTCTACTACGTTTGTCCTATGACGACGGCCCCCGCGTCCTCGTCACGTGCACCACACTCACCGCTCTCTCCCAATCCACTCTTATCGAAGGAGGATTGCACTCGCGCCAAAAATGTGATCTGCGAGAGACCCACTACCTCAGTCTTCTTTCTCTCGCTCCCTTTCTGGATTGGGATGAATCCAGCGTTTTCCAGTGACTATGTACTCTTGCAGCACCCAGCACCATTATGGTGATATTAAATGAATCTTCATTCCTTTTAAATCGAAGCACCACAAAAACTCCAAGCTCTTCAATTTTTTTTCATTCCACTTTTACAGCCCATTTCTCATTCAGACAGTTTGAGTCATAAAAAAAAAGTAAACTATCTCCTACGAAATATATGATATGCTCTCAATTGATGTGTTTTGTGTAGGCTCTCCGTTGAACTATATTCAATTTGAAAAATGGCATTATGGCAGATTCTATCTTCAGTTCATCTTAACTATACTTACTTTTGTCCTACTGATTTTCAGTATCTCCTTATCCTTTCTCTCTCTCTCTCTCTCTCTCTCTCTCTCTCTCTCTCTCTCTCTCTCTCCCTCTCTCTCTCTCTCTCGCTTTCTACACACGTTGCCTTTTGATTTCAGGCAAAAAATCCAATACACTAGAACTCGGTACTTCCGGGTAATTCTACAGTATAGAACAAATTATTCGCTCATGTATGTATGCACTGAATAAACCCTCATGTTCGAACACGTAAATGTGCATGTGTGTGTGTGTGTGTGTGTGTGTGTGCATATATATATTACACGTGTGCACAGTTACAGATCCTGGACTAACTAGCAACTGGGGCAATATTTAGTTACTCGCCATTTACACCGACATTTTTTTTTTTCATTCCTCGCTCTTCTTTTTCCGTCTGTTGCACGGAAATAAGGGGGCATTTGTAGGAGAAGAGAAAGGGCTTTTTACTCGTTACATGCCAGGTTGATAATTTGTAGAATGTGTATGAAAAAGAATTATTGTAAAAGCCTCTTATGTTAGCCACGATTACACATATGAAAGTTTCCATACACAGGAATTATTTATGTAGATATGTAAAAATACATAATTCCGTCCATGCATATGAATGTATGTATATTTACCATGACGGATTTTAAGCAGTACCGGTGACTTGTATTTTTTTTTAATTCGTCTTTTCGCGGCTTCATGGAACGCCATCATTGTTTTCTCTTTCTGTCTCTCTCGAGCTCTCTTTCTCTCCAGTAGTACCTTTTTATGTTTTTTTTTTTAATTTTTTATTTTTCAAGTCCTTCACTTTTTTTCATTATTTCACGCCACGTTACAGATTGGTTACGTCGTCGTCGGCCACACGCCCAAACGAAATGCCCTGTATCCACGGCCGTTATACCTTTAACGAGGTCCAATTTACGTCAAGGGTCTCGATGCCTGTATACGTGTACTATTTACGAGCAAGTGCCGACCGAGACTCTCTGTTTCACGCGAAAAACTCGTCGGAGATTTATCCTCGTGTAATTGTGTGCGTGTATGTGTTTGTAGGTATCTGTATGGGTATGTGTACAAATTCTTCTTTAAACGTAAAGACTTGTGGGATGCGAAATATATCGGGAATGAATAGCTACGGAAAATATATCAATTTAAACATTTGATACACATATAGTTTGTCAATTGTTGAGTAAAAAGAAATTCTAATCGGAAAACACTAGTTGAAAAAAGTTTTATCAATATTAATAATAATATTCAATAAGTTTACTAATTAACAAGTTGCTTATAATTTCTATGAGATTTGATGATGCAAATCCAATCATTTTGATAGAAGTTAACATTTCAAAGAAGGAATTAGAATGCCCATGATGATTAATCGAAGAAATACCGCTTTTCATGCTCTCGAAGTGTTTTTTTAATGCGGCAATAAAGTGCAGTGTTGTCTCCGTACTATATTCGATTGAAATTTCTAAATTGCGTTATTTAGACGTGGTTACGTCGTGTGCAGTCATGCCCACCCACCGATCGGTATAATATTTAGTCAGTTACGGGGTGGTTGCGGCAAGGGGGTAGTTTTAAGGGTGGAGGTATCATATGTTGATTGGAAAGGCTACCGGACTCCGGTATGGCCAACAAAGACCTAAACCGAACCTCCTGCTCATGACGTTCATCATATTTTATTACTTTTGCCCGCAAAAGCCCCGGGCGCGCTCGCGTCATTGTTCGTTCGTTTGTTTAGTTTCCGGTTATTATATTTGGTAGAGGTTTCGTGGCCATTATCCAGCTCCGTTGCCACAGCACCACCACCACCATCAGCGGCAAAACCAACGAAGCCAATGAAACGGAGTTACGACTTTTCCGTCTGATGATCCCCTTCCCCCCTCCTCTGCCACCCTCACCCCTTTGCTCCCTTGCTCGCGAAATGCACGCACATTTCTCCCATCCCCTGGCATGATATTTCAGCGAGTACCGTCGCAAGCGAGCCGCGGACGACTATTAGCAAATGTCGAATCAAAGCCAGTGAATTCCAATGATTATCTCGTTTTTTTCCTCTCCATAAACCGATTTTTAACTTTATCATCATATTTTTTCACTTCCAATCTCACGCATTCCATTTGAATTTTCGACAATTCAATTTACCCGAATAAAATGAAGACAGCAATGTAAATACGAGATTCACACGCCTGCTCGATTAATATAATAACCTTTTGCGAATTTCTAACAATTTCAGTTACCTGAATATATTAAAAACAATTTGAGTGTTCGAGTTTCATCGACACTCTATCGAATAAGTTAATAATTTATAGAAAATTTTGTAATAAATGACCTTTCCGGTAAAGTAGATGAACGAGGATGATGTAGAAAAGCAGGTCGTTATGCGAATACACATGGTATGCTAATGGGTGGTGGTTTAGTAATTGCTGCTATTAACACGGACACGAGATGCAGGTGTACCCAGGAACGTCTCTCTTTCCTGGCTCATATATATACATATATATGAACACACATATGTATATGTTTCCTGAATAATCGATGATGAGTGTACACTGTCGTTCTTACACTATATATATAACTTGCTGTTATATATATATATATTCATGTATACATAGCTGAGTATGTAGTAAGTTACTTCGCAGTCTCGGGAAAACCTGCGCCCGATAGTTTTGCCACCCTCTACATAAGAATACATGTAACTCCTAGTCATTATTGTCTCGTATCCGCTAACGAGAAAACGCCTAACAAAACAATTTTTAATTAAAAACGAAAAGAAATAACACTATAGTAATAATACATTTGCTATAGCATTAATACATTTAAAAAACCATCATCGCAATATTCAACAACCAAAATTCACTCGATTTTGCGTTGTTTGCCTATCGAAAATTTTTTTTGTTTCAACTGATGAGCAGTTGTTATTCATGAAATAAGGGTGTGTTTTTCTTTAAAGAGATTCGTATTTTTTTGAGGGAACAAATGGATGAAAAGTGAAACGTTATATTTTTTTGCACGCCCAAAAAAAATATTCAGTTATTCGACCAAAAAAATCCACCTACGAGTTTTTCGTATTATCTACCGATTTTTTTTCATTCAATTTTTTAAGCTTCGTTATACAGCTCGTGTTTCATTCGGCCTTATTTTACGCTATGTTGAATTAGATTTTTTGAGAGCCTCGTATTTATTAAACAAACGGAAGAGAACAGAATTGAGTTACGAGTTTTTTTTTTTTTCAAATTTAAGGGTTGCCACAAAAGAGTGTAATTAGTGTACGATTCATGCATATATGGAAACTTTTGTTCAATCGTGGCCAGGTTGAAATGTAATTTTTTCTGTTGTTTTTTTTTGCTTATTTTTTCTTTTTATTCGTGTTTCCAGGATACCCATGAAATTGTGCGCTATGGGCAGAACAGAAAAAGTATACGAGGATAAAAAAGAATTAACATTCGTTGTTGCTTTCCAGAAACAATGCACTTGGCGAACCAGGGTTATTCCTGCCGCGTTACAAGACCACACTGGAGGCTTAACAAGGACCGTGTTTAGACTGTTATTCCACCTCTTTCTGTCTCTCTCCCTCTTTTTTGCTTTAAGTACCGACTGGTCGAGGTCAGTTCATGCATCCTTTTTCGTTCTACGATCAAAGACGCCATATTAATTATCTTTTACGATCGTTTTAAGCAAAAATTAAATACCTTTCGAGGCAAAAAAAGAAGAGAAATAAATTTTCCATGTCGATTAGACCCGGCATGATCATTTTTTAACTTCCTACTGCCCGTAGGGCAAAAATGTCTATCAAGACATCTTTCTTCAATTGTCAATTGTTCCACATGAAGAGAGATGTCTTAACATAGAGATATTCATAAATAGAGTTGTTTCAGATTGCAGATGTCAATGAATAGAAATATTTTTGAAGAGAGATTTTTTGACGACATTTATGAATAAAGCTGTTTTAGAATAAAGATATTTTAACATCTTTCGGAATACAGATATTTTTTGAATAGAGATATTTGAGAATAAAGTTATTTAAGAATACAGTTTAAATTACTCACAGAGTTATTTAAACATAGAGATATATATGAATAGAAATGTTTGGAATAAAGATATTTACCAAAGAGTTATTTAAAAATAGAGAAATTATGAATACGATTGTTGTACTACCATTTTAATCGCCTCAAATAAAATTTCTACGAAATTGAAATAAATTCCATTAACTTTTCTCCAGAGTTAATTACATTACACTTTTTATTCAACCATCTAAAACTTAAAGCAATTTTATTAAAAATATTCGCAATAAAAAATTTCCCTTTTTCCTATTTTACTTTACTAACACGAATATCCGGGATTTGGGGTCAAGTACAAACAGAATTACTCAATGATTTTTATAATTTTACTCATGAAAAGAGGGAACATATATGCTTCTCAGTGCACGCTAAGCGTGTCTATTTGACCTCCTTAACAAATTAAAAGCTATGAAAACGTTTTAGAGCATGCAATAAACGCAAAATCATGTATACGAGAATAAAAAAAATTAATAATAATAAGAATGCAACAATTTTATTATTAAAAGAATTTTTATGAAACTTTGTATGCAACGGATCACTAAAAATCGAAAGGGGATGTTTAAAATTTTTTTTAAATTCATACTTGTCTCGACGTAGTTTCAAAAACGTTAGCATCTTCAGTTCGAAAAGTCGCGGTTTTAGAAAGGATATATATTATTATTTAGACTTTTAGCAGAATGATCGATAAGTCTCTCAATTCACCCTCCATTCATGTACAGAAAGTTCGTATTAATACTTGGCATCAAGACGCTGCCGCGTCTCTAGATATAATCGTGAATTCATTATTTCAATCACCTTCTCTCTTGCTCTCGTTTTAATTACGACCAATTAAACGATCGGCATAGCAGTCCGGCCACCAGACGCGGTGTACAAACCACACGTGTCCGAAACGAGATGTCTTGGTAAGATCGCGTGATGAATAAAAGGCTCCGATTCGGCAACGAAACGAAAAATAACAAAACAAAAACGAAAGTCCCAAAAGGAGAGATGCAATGAAAAATTTGTACTTTTGCTTCTTCATACTTTTTTCCGGTCGTCATCGCCGTAGAGTGATATTTATATTGTGTTCTTTTTTTTCATCTCTTCTTTCATAATATCAGTTTGGTATTTTACGCATCAGGAAGTACTTTATTACTATCTCATAAATGAAATTTATTGCCATCATTCCAATGAGAAACTGATTATAGAAGATTTATGACGAAATAATTGCACGTAGCTACGTCGCGTAATTAATACATTTTTTTCAACAATACCTGGCAAAATTAGTGTTGGTAAAGTAAAAACTTAAGGCTAGAGGTTACAAACAAAAATGCTGCGATATACCATATAATGCTCGAGTATTTAATTAAAATATTTATCATCGTACTTATTGAAACAGGCAGTTTTTTAACCTCTGTATCGGTATTATATGTGCATTAATTATTTTTCCCCGAGAGGGTTTTAATTTAATTTTTTTCGAGCTTGAACGAGCAACAGATTCGAGGAATGAAATTTTTTTTTTTCTTTGTTTTCCTTTTGACGGCTAACAAACGAGTGTACAATATTCATTGACGCGAAAGCTTTACACAAGTTTATGTGAAGAATCAGAAGAGCGAGAGATCCGGTTTTCGCGCTCCCGTTTGTCTCTCGTTCATGCAAACCGGTTCAAAATATAAAAAGAAAAAATTAAACATAAAAATAAAAAACATCAAGAGTTTGAGGACCTTTATAGTTATAGCTCTGAAGCTGCATGCCTGTCACATAACGAGAAACGAATTAATGAATCAATTAATTATCGATCCGTGGGATCGTTGACACTGTTTGCAATGTAACAAAGCAACGACGCATCGAATATATCCGATATAACAATCACGTACTAATGGGGGAAAGGGGGAAAAGAAACAAGACCGGTCGAATAAGAAGTGAAAGGGAGATTTAATGAATTGCAAATTAATTGATTAAATGTAGATAATAAAAAAGGGATGCACGTTACGAAGATTCTCCGTTGAAATATAGAGTGTTAAGGAAAAATGGGCCACTGCATGTAAAATGAATTACATCATATTTAATTACCTTAATTTTAGTAAAAATCACAATTTAACTCTCTGAGTAATTAACAACTTAAAAAATGTATCAAAATGTCGAATAGTTTATCAGTAGGAAAAAATCCCTTTATCTCGTAGCAACTGATTAAAGAAGAATTTCTTCCATTCGGCCACAAACATTTTAGTCGATGCCGATAAAGTCAAGAGTATCGATCTTCGCGCGAAGATTGGAATTTTGTTGAGGAGGATCAAAGAATAGAGAGAAAGGGTAGGATCCCATCTATCTAATATTCATCCAATGGAGGAGATCGCTAAAACAAATCGATAGCACACACGAATTAAATGCCTCTACTCGTATGGACAAGTTTTTATGGTTCATCGACTGATAATGTTGGCTGATCGTGTAGGGAGAAAGCGATAAAAAGAAAGGGAGAAGAGAGGGAAAGTGAGGGTATGAAAAAAATTGGCTCGATCGGAAACATTCTTCGAACCGGATACGTATAATGGTTAAAGAAGACAGAGATGAAAGGGAAAGAAGGAAGATCGAAAAAAGATTTTTATTGCTAATGCAATCGTCGGCCACACCGAGCGTAGCGAGAAGATGAAACGAATAAATGTCTTTTGGCGTGACGCAACACATATGTGTGTATGTATACATGTATACATAAAAGCGAGTTTTACTTTTCGTCCTACGAAGGGTGTTCTTCAAGGTCCAATGAGTAATTTTATGCAGACGTTGATCGTTAATCAATCAAGCAGCGCGTTGGAGACGAAAGAAGAAGTATAAAGGATCGAGAAGGGATACACTACTCCCAAAAATGTTCCTCACTATATATATATATAAACGTATAAGCGTATATGTATTTGTGTGTGTCTATGTATGTATAGATCTTAATGCAACAAAAAGATTTATGTGAAATGCTTGAAACGTTTGATCGACCGTCGAGCAGTAAAAAAATAGCATGAAATGGTAAAAAAAAACATACAACTGACACAAGAGGACAAATTACACAGAACATTTTTGGAAAATTTAAACTAGCGTTTTAGTAAGCTCTAATCGAATCGATGACATCACTATTGGTGATTATATAATTAATTCGACGTGCAGATCGATTAAATTACTATGAGAACTCCCCTGAAAATTTTTCGTATTAACGGACTATCTCAGTGTGACGGGCAGGAAAATTGCTGATTTTCATGGTTTTTTTAAGGGGTTATATCTAGTTGTTTAGGTTGAAAAAATGGAAAATGTTTTTTTTTGCATTTTCTCAAAGTATATTATCTTAAAAACGTTTTCTTAATATATTATAAGTTAATATATTAGTTTTTCTAGTATAGTTTTTCTTAATATATTATCAACTTTTTGTGAACTCACAACATTTACGAGAATGAAATTATCATCTCTATACAATTTGGCTTAATTTGATAAGATAATGAGAGCCGTTACCCATAAAACTTTGTATGATGAGTTGGTTTTTAGAAAGGATTTTTGTGCGGAGAGATCTTTGCATGAACGACTTAGACGGGTTTTTGTAAATTTTTGTGGGAATCGGTATTTTGGCGCTGGGTGGTGGGGGGGATTAACTGGAACGACTATTTGGGGGGGGGGGGGGGGGGCGTAAATGTATTTGTCTCAGCTTTTTTCACAGCATTTATGCTGTTTTTGGCTAGGATTTGTCGACTTTTTGTATGGAATTCATAGCTTGTTAATTAAATATGTCAATATTGTGTACGTACTCGGGTATGAAATTTATAGCTTGCCAATTAAACATGTCTATATTATGTATGTATCTGAGTGATGCAAAAGAATTGACATTTTTTTCGGCATTGCAGCAAAATATGGTAACATTTTATCAAAAAGTGATTCTCTCAAGAATTGAATCCTGAATAAAAATTTTAGAGGTCGCTCAAGTGATTTTTTAATGATTTCGGATAAAAATGGATACATGATCTAATTTCGAGCTGGTGTATCGCGATTATATTCGGACTAAAAATGCAATGTGAAATATTGTTCTAAGAAGTGTTCAAATGAATTCAATCTTCGTAAGTAACCATCAATACTTATAAAATTATTAGATTACTTAAAACGTACAGTAGTTCTGAGAAGATACGACGCATAAAAGAACAACGAAAAAGTAAAAACTTGAATTTTTTTTTAATTTTGTAAAAAAAAAATCAAAAAATATTGCACCGAAACATCCGTGCCAACAGATCAACGAATCGGAAAATATTCCATAAAAAATGATGCCGAAGAAATACTCCAATAGCATCAGAATGCACCGAAAGTTTTTAAATATAAGTAATCATAATGAAACAAGATTTTGAAACAAAAAAATATACGTACAAAATTTCGAGAGCTAAAGTTTGATTGGAAAAAATAATTTTGGCCGAAGTACTACGCGAGTTTTTCTTTTATAATGTTTATTGATTACGAATTATATCTCGAGAGCAATAGATAAAAAAAAAATTGGTGAAGTACCTATGAATTTTTTTTTCTCAAATCAAATATCTTTTCGCTCAAAATTATTTTGCATCACTTGATTCCGTTTTGGATTGCAAGTGCAAATAGAATTTTTATGTATTTAAGGTCTCTACCACTCTAGGGTGGTTTAAAACCATATATAAATCAAACCTAGGATGGTTCAAACGTAGGGTGGTATCATACATCATTCTCTCAGTTATATAAAAAATGAAGAGAATGGTTTCCAAATAAACTTTATTATTGCATGCAAGAGACATTTTATGGTAAAACAGAAGAGGCACTGTTTTCGACTCCGTTCTAGAGTTTACGTTCGGAAAAATGAATTCTTGTGGCGAGGATTAATAAAAAAAATTATTTATTAAGGCACTGTTCAAAAGTTTATTTATTAAATTGCACTTTATTTTTGCACTATCGCTCTTCTATCTATATATATAAAAGTTACTTTAACCAAATCTGAAACTGACCGCGATCTTTATAACCTCACAACTGTTCAAAGATATCAAATATTCACCGAATACGAGTTTATCATACACCATTCTCTTAGTTATTAAAAAAAAAGAGAGAATGGTTTCTAAATAAACTTTATTATTGCATTCAAGGAACATTATATGGTAAAAGAGAAAAGGCACCGTTTTCGACTCCGTTCTAGAGTTTCCGTTTGGAAAAATGGATTGTTGGGGCTAGGGTTAATAAAAAAAGTTATTTATTTAGATACTGTTCAAAAATTTATTTATTGATTTAAACTTTATTTTTGCACTATCACTCTTCTATATATATAAAAGTCACTTGAATCAAAAGTTAAAACTGACCGCGATCTTTATAACCTCACGACAAAAGTATTAAATATTCACCGAATACGAGTTTATCATATACCATTCTCTTAGTTATCAAAAAAACAAAGAGAATGGTCTCTGAATAAACTTTATTATTGCATTCGAGGAACATTTTATGGTAATAGAGAAAAGGGATCGTTTTCGATTCCGATAACCTTTTTTTTTAACTAACAGCTGTCACTATTTATATATATTATCATATCTGTCAGCTTTCACATCCGCGATCTTTATAATCTTATTTTTTTTTTTTAATTTCCACTTCGAAATTTGTAGCTATCTCTCTCGCACTCATGCGGCTGATCCATATAAAAAAATTTATCCGTCAGCTTTCACATCCGCGATCTTTATAACCTTATTTTTTTAACCTCACATCACTATGCATATATTTTTTTAACCTCACATCACTATGCATATATTTTTTTAACCTCACATCACTATGCATATATTTTTTTAACCTCACATCACTATGCATATATTTTTTTAACCTCACATCACTATGCATATAGAATTTCACATCCGCGATCTTTATAACCTTTTTTTTAACTCACAGCTGTCACTATTTATTATAAAATATCATGAGGAAAAGTCAATCGGTTGTCACATCGACGAACGCACTCTCACATTACCAGAATTTTACCAATTTCTAGTTAGTTTCATTAGACAGCGACCGTAAAACGTCAAAAGTATGCAAAAAATGTGCGAAAAATGCCACCTTTTTTTGATGCCACGGAAGAATGAAACATTAATATTTTCAATATGCGTTAGGCTACAGAGTTCTTAATAGTCACGATCGAAAGAAAAAAAAAAATAAAAAATACGTAAACCCACAATATCTTTCAAAACGATGTAATTCATTAAATATCGCCGAAACAATTTTTGGAATACGTTCAGAATCACTCTGCTTGCTGTAATGACTCTAGTAGCGACTCATCTTCGACTTTTGTAGTATACGTAAAAGTACTTGTCTCGAGTCGCTACCGCGACTCTAGATTTTAATACAATGATGTTAACATGGCTAAAAAAATCATGAAAATCCCTTAATTTTCCCGAGCATAACTAGATATAACCCGTTAATGAATAAGATTTGATAATCAATCCTATTTTTTTCGTTTATTCAAATAACTCATGTTTTACATGAAAGAAATTTTTTATCTTTTACTTTTATTTTTTATATAATGTTTTTGGCCACTGCAAAATGAAGCCTAAAAAAATAGCGCCTGACGGTAGAGAGCCCTACTCCTCTAAAAATTGTCTGAAACAATAGATCCAAAAACATTATTGCATTATTGCTGCGAAAGTGTATGGAGGATTTTTTTTCCGATGAATATTAACTAAATGGCGGCTTAATTTCAAAATTAAGTGTCAAATTGGACCTTTTTTCAACAGTTCGTGACCATGAATGATACATCATATGAATTAAGCAAAAAAATTCGTGAAGTACTGGCCAAATTTTTTTTCGTACCTGCAATGAAGTTTTTTCAAACTGCTTTTTTTATTCTTGTTCTTGTTATGTAAAACAACTGAACAGAACAACTGTATTTTCAATTGATTGAATGAGTTTTTTTATTAGAGATTCGTGTTTTTATAGTTTTAATCTATTTAATGACTTGTTGTGAAATTTAAACTTAATCGTTGGCCAGGTTTCAATAACAATCTTTCGTGAAATTATGATTTCAATGGTAAGTTTTTGTGGGATTCTCATATATTTTTTTGTAAGATTTGACGTGAATGAGACAATTTTTGTAAGATAATTGAATATCTGGGAACAATGCCAACAAGAGAAACTAAAGTTGGTCCAAATTCGCACCGAATCCTGCATACAAACGTTCGAGGTATCGACGACGATGTATAAAAGGAGGCCTTGTTTTCTTTTGCGAAATCGACATACATATATGTATGTGTGTGTATGTGTGCATGCAATATACCACAGTGCATAATGGTTGTGGTGTTCGCTCGCGGAAGAAATGAAGAGAGGCAACGCCGATAAATATTGTTTTTGTCGCGAGGGCGCGGGCATTGCCCAGTTTGCCCTCTTCTCCTTTCGTCGATTCTCTTTCGCAATTCTTAACAATATATAGACGGTGTATGTATTTACTGTGGTCGATGAGAGAGTTTCCAAGTATCTCGGGAAGTACGGAAAAACGCGGCCGGAGACAACCCCGGCTCGCCAACCCCTTTGGCCAAGTCTCGCAGCTTCCTATCTCAAATCCCACTTAAATATATATCTATATATAATAAATACAGCTATACATATATATACAGAACATAATGAAACGAATACTCTATTCGTTCCAACTTTATCTAGTGGATGAAACGATATTATCTTTGATCTCGGTTAAGCTCGAGTCTCCCAGGCGAAAATTAGCCTCGATACGATTACACGTAACCCCCGCCCCCCCCCCCCCCCACCAACTTTTTACTTCCCAGCCCTGAGATAACAATAGAACGATAAACCTTCCGCCCCAGATTTTAGTCTCCTTTAGCTTCGTTTTTTCGTTAGGTAGCTCGTCTGTTTCGAATTGGTTGCAGATAGAAGGCGAAATTATGGCTTTTAGTTCACGTCGTTGAACGAATAAGTACGTACCACTAGTTCCAAGCATCCTGTGCTGCTGTAAAACATACAAGACTACGAGGGTAAACAGAGAGTACAAAGTTTTACGTAAAAGAGACAATCTTTTCTATATCACAACATTTTCTTATGTTTCGTAGAAAAGAGATTTCAATCGAGGATTTTTTCTCTTTAAACTGGTGATTTTATTATTCCAGTGGTCGATGTAATTTGTGAAAAACACCGCTCAATATTACACAATCGAAATAATTTTCTACAGTGAACTTCGCAGTATTACTTAACTATTACTATCTACAGTGAACTTATACAGTATTATTAAAACGATACTTCATATCGTTTTAGTAATACTGTATTATACTGTGTTAATATGATGATTAAGAGGAGGAAAAAAGTAGATGCTTAAGCCAATAAGAGGAGGGCTTACTCACCTGAAATAGAAAAAAAAAACAAAAAAATCGTTCGGGTCAAGTGATTTAAGGTATTTACAGAAAGAAAAAGAGATCGCGTAAGCTTAGATAATTGTATATGTACGTGGAAATATATCCGTACATGAATAAATATATGTGCATACATGCGGACAAAGAACATAGTGGCAGAATTAATCCCAGCTTTGATAACGTTGCCCATAAAGTAGATTTGAATGGAAGGGAGAAAAAAGAGTCGCAGAAAGAAACTCCACGATAGTTTGCTGTATATATATGCAGATAGTTAAAGTGGCCCAATATATTTGGTCCTACCTCGTTGAACACATGGGATCGACCTGTTCTACCTTGGAAAACAACGAGAATCGAGTGGATTACAAAGAGCTTACGAGATAGACGTAGAACAAATTTGATTTAAAACATCGGACAGAAATACCTCTCTTCCCGTTTCGTCTTCCCTTCTATTCCTCTTCATGCTCTGGTAACGTGAATGCTATTCCCAGGACGGTACAACCTAATTCCAATGGAATAACTGGCAAAATTTATTGCTCGTGAATAATTTCAGTGACTTTAATATCTTTCATATTTTTGGCTTTATCAAATCTAGAATACTTTCATTAATTATTAAATAAATGATCCTTTAATTCATTTTCCGATTTATTATTCCCATTGGGAAAGCGTATAATTTGGAGCCTCGATAATGACTTGGCATACTGAAAAAAATAACAAAATTTAAACAATTTAGTAGTATATGCTTGTTTTTTTACAGAAATTTTCTGAGCAATTGTACATCGTTAACAGAAACGGCGCATTGACGAATTTTCTCCTCATTTCAGTGATAATCCATACGAGAGTACTCAAGCAGATGTTTAAAGATACAGTTATAGCAAGCAATAATAGTATCAGGTGTAGGTTGTTTGAAATTCGAGGAATTCTACAGATTTCGAATGTCCCCATCAACGTGAGTTTAATGGCGAATGATATTAACTGCTGGATGAGAAACAGGAAGGAATGATGGAAGTGTATCCTCTGTGCAGCGTTATATCTCTTGCGAATATATACGTACTCGACAAAATTGTTTCGTATTGATACGGGGTGTCCTAAATGTCATATGATTTATTGAAGATATTAATGAGACGTGTATGTCCCAGAATCCTGAAAAGAAACGTCCTTAGCCAATTTTCTTTCCGATGTGTCTCTGTCGAAATAATGATGGTTTTAGTGATCCACCTATGCTGCTACAGTGGGAGGGGCGCCCTGTCTTATTGATCCTCTGAATTGGTAGATCACTGATTAATTATTAACTCTTCAACGATACATCGTAACGAGAAATGGCTAAGGACGTTTTTCTTCCAAATTTATTAATCTAGGTACTTATCCCCTAAAGATTTAATGTGAATTCTGGAACATTTTGTATATACTATGAGAGTTTGGACCTGGAATTCATGATGAACATAACGACGAGGGATGCAAACACTTCTAACACATAACGCACCACTCATATAAAGACCCGATAGTGGCAGAGAACGGGCCATGCGAGAAAGTACGAGCTTCTGGGTAATCTGAAAGCTTCAACGCATCAAACTCGACCGTGAAACTCCAAGATTGCAGCTGAGCTTGCCAAGCCAGCGAGGGCATTAAATATATTTGATGGAGGTCGATCACGGAGATTTGGACTTTCTCCTCGCGGATGACTGATCCAGGTTACTGAATATCAAGAGGGGGAAAGGATATGGCTTTAGAGGTTCGAAACGAATTGGCTTTTTCGATAGGTTTCAACCTCAACCGGAAGTACCTCTGCAGTGGCGCTATATACGGTAGGATTTAGAGAGGAAAGGACAATATCCAGAGTCCTAAAGGCATTTTACTGCCGTATGGTAACGCATATGCCGATCAACCTACGAGGTATATTCATGAATACTTGAGATATTCATCAAATGAAACTTCGCTCGGAATTCTAGTGGTAAATAGTGGAAATTGTTTCTTATAAAATAATTAGCCAAATATATATATTTTTATGATCATTGACGTAAAAATATTTCTCAAAAATAATGGAAATATAAACTTTTTTAACTCGTCAATGGTCGCACACCATAGCAACGGTCGCGCTATGAGACTTTTTCTCACACTTCTATTAAAACGATGATTATTCAAAAATTTCAAACGACATAAGCATTTGAAATATTTTCTATATCCACCAAATTTATTTTTCTGAATGATAGAAGGGGTAAAAATTTTTTTTGAATTTTTAAAATCATTTTTTTTCTTTTTTAGTGTCTATTATCATTATTTTATGGTTTTTAAAAAATAAAAATGTTTAATAGCCACAATCATTGTAGTGAAATTATCTTCAAGTTCCTATTTATCAAATTGAGCACTTGAAACTACACATGTGAGAAAATCTCTCATCGTGTGATCAATGTTTAAAGTGTACGCAACGCAACTGCTGACGAGTTAACGATCATTCGAACGAATTTGAAGCTCGGAACTTGATCCAATTATAAATAACGATTGTTGTCGTTAAGTTAATCAAACAAAATTTATAATCTTTGATTGTGTATATGAACGAATGATGGAAATAGCATGGTTCCAGTAGCTTTGGACCACTCGTTATAGGAGTTCGAGTTTCATTGGTTGTATTCACTGGCCCATGGAGATAAGTGCTTATTCCTATTCGTTGTATAATCAAATTGAGTCCATATCGCTGGACCCTTGTTTCCTAACTACTCACGTTGTGACGAGGTACTTGATGTTTCGAAAATTCGCCTCACCACGAACAACCCTCATAGTCATTATCATCATCATCATCAACCTCCCCGTTATGAAATCATCGTAAACCAGTATGAATAAGAGAACAATTTCCGCATATCCGGTTCTTCCTAATTACAAGAATTAATTGCCATTCTACCATTGACGAAAAAGCTCCATCGATGATGCCGCAATTCTGAGCAGACAAGAGAAAAAGAAAAGAGAATAATTGTACAGTGATAGCTCATCAGGATGTTCGCCCAATGTTTCATGAAATACTATTTCAAATTCAAATCCGTAACTAACCATTGTTAAAAATGACCCGAACTCGATGTCATTCTTTTACTTGTCCAAAGCCTCTTTGTCGAAGAATACAATACGGTACGAAAAAAAAGGCGTTGGTTCGATTCCGGGAGGGTATCATGGTTTCTTTACTTGGTGCGTTACTTTATATATACGGGTATATCATTAATTCCTCTCGTTCTCTTCTTTCTCACACCACACACTACTGCGCATCCTCAAAGTCTTTTTCACTTCTCTTCCTTCTTTTTCTCTCCTTTTCTGTCCCCCATATTTCTGTCTTTTTCTCGCTCTCGTACTAAGGCGCAATGTGGCTCTTTCGAAGCTTACCCTTTCACGGTGAAACCGTATTGTTCCACCGTAATAAGGTATTTTAATTGGTGGTTGTTATTATGTTTGGCTTGCAAGGATCGGGCAGTCCGCCCGGAACAAACCATCCCGCGCAAACTTTGAATCCCCGACTCTCTCTCCCTTTCTCTTTCTCTATACCATCACCCTCTGGACCAAAGAAGTAGAGGTGTAGAACGCATCCAAAGAGCTATGTTCGGCCATACTATGACCACCAGGGAGAATATCGGCGTGTGTCGGCTCGAAACCCGCGCATACATATCGGGAACTTGGGATGCTGCGAACAGTACCAAGGGACCAAACACTCTGGCAAATGACCGAGGGTCAACCAGATACCGGTATTTTGGACTTCTCTCTTCCTCTCTCTTTTAGCTTGTATATAACTCTAGAGTTCTCGGGTTTTGCGCTCGATTAATTGCACTTCGCTTGGGATTTATGGAGTCCCAAGTTCTCCAAGCTTGTTCGAACGGTATTTCGTGGATACCAAGTTTTAACCAGCTACTTTTATTATTACACATCATACTCGAATTTTTTCTACGACCTTGAATCATTTTTTGTATTATTTTTCAATCGACGATTGCCGCCGTTCTTGTAATTGGATCAACTTTAATCGAATTAAATTGCAGTTTTTTATAATAACACTTGGGGAAAAAGATAAAAATGAGAAATACGTTTTTAGAGAGAAAGAGATAGAAATTAGCAAATCACGCGATTAATGAAAATAATGACCATTAGAATCATGAAATCTAGACGAACGAAGAGTATATTTTTCATAATCAAGGGTATTAGTTTGATTATAATTGAGTAGTCGGTAATGAAAAATTTTCGAATATAATATTCATGATAAACAGAGCAAAGGGGACATAATCCATCAATCCTTCGTCGCAAAAGCCTCCATTACGCATTAACTTGTGACCGTGAGAGTGTGTATGAGATGGGCTTGAAAATAATGGAAGCCCTCACAGCCATTTAGCTGTAGCAGCTGCAAACCGCCGGAGAACTTACGAAAATGAAGTTCGAGAGTTACAGAGGCCCATCAATATGAGAGATGAGTAGGATCCTCGTTGAGGTAGTGATGAGACGAGAGAGAAAGTGAGGAGGACAAGAATATAAGCATTACGCTGTAGACTACGAAACGCATGTTTGGGTATCCATTAAGAGCTTTGCGTCGGTTGGTTGTCAATCGATAAAAGTTACTCATCTCTTCTCGATCACATACTATCCTGCTTCAGAGAAAATTATTAATGCCATCAAACCTCGACCGTATGAAAAGTTTAAGCACTGTTTTTAAATCCTTTCATGAACGAAAAAAAAACTCAAATTCACCTATTTTTGTCCTCATTTCGAGACCATTTTGAAATAACTTAATTCTAATTTAATCATTCCCCAAATTTCAAGTAAATGGCTATAAAAGGATCATGTGTAAAAAATTATAGACTTTAATCTTGCAATAAAAAATAAAAAAAACATATTGTCACAGAAGAGTTTGAGTATTTTTGTACCATCCGATCTAGGGAACATTGATGCAGGTTACCTAATTAGTTTTGTGTGGTTCGATACAGCAACTATATTGAGTACCGTTCGTGGCAAATGGCCGAAGCAATACTGGCTAGCGGTCAGCAATCGCTGCTACGCCGCTTTTCCGCTTGGTAACCCTTTCCCCTATCTTGACGAGCGGTTCCGGTCACTTCGACCTTTTAAGCGACCATTATAAACCACTTATTGAGAGAGGGGTTGGAGAACACGATTCCATGTGTCGTCGCATCCTCGATGGAGAACCTTTTCCCATCCTCCCCCAGCTATCGCAAGTATAATTTCGTTAACAGAGAATCAATATCTATCAGCGATGGATACGTGATGGTTTCGATGCTTCCCTTCTACATACACTATTCCACCAACCGATAATACAATTTAAATTAACCGTTTTATTCAACGTTACCCAGCAGCATTCTCCTCGACTTTACCCATTTTTCACCCTGTCAAGTTTCTCAGACATTTCCCATTACTTTACATTTTCCCAGTTACTAATAATCTTGACAATTTATCTTACTTTGTCCGCCCACTCATTTTGGAATTGCACTTCGTTTGTTGCTTTTAAAAGTCTCATCCAAAAAAAACCATTTTCGCTTCAATTAAAAATGACAGTTTTTACAACCACTTAAAAAACTACTTTTTCCGCATTAAAAAATAATTTAAATAAACCGGAATCCGTGGAAATCCCGCTTAACATAAATATAGTGAAATGACTGTTTCGTTTTTGAGCTCGACCGATTGCTACACGATTTCATGTCCGCTTATTTTTTTTGTGCACATCGACGATATTTCATATCATCAAATTTCGATGAGGGGGTGTGGATATTCGCTTTCGTTGTCCGTCATAAAGTCGATATATGGAGGGGTTATAAATAATTATGAAATGCTGGCTGCCTATCGCATTCGTTTGTTTAGCCCCCTGTACTTTTTCAGCAGCTATTTTATCCGTATCGAATATTTCATTTGATTGGTATGGTCCACTGCTCAATAGTCTTTTCAAATGTTTTTCGAGTCTGTGATATAAAAAGGTATTAAATTATAACGTGGTAAAAGAGATCGAGAGGAAGGGCTTAATTTACCAAACGTAAAATATAATGGACAGAGACAACACGAGTGACATGCACAACATCCTAAACCAAGTGCATTACCAATTTTTCCCCATGTTTCCATATTTATATATATATCACATATATTCTCGGTTGCTATAATTGAATGTGACAGATTTCGTCACGAGCAACTCCGGAAAGTTAACTACATTAATCCACTAAATTCGATATTATGCCAGTGATCACTAGTTTCCAAAATAAAAAAAAAAGTAAAATATGATATACACATATAAATAAAGGCCATAAAATGGCTTTCGGATGAGCTCTTTTTCAAACCCAAATTATTCGGGTATGAAAATGCGCGAAACTCGAGAGCTAATGTTTTCCGCGACGAAAAATGAGATTGCACAACCCAGCGAAAATTATTAATCGAATACTTGGCAGTGTATAATAGAGATTAATTTTGGCGCTTTCCTGTCACGATAATTACGGTCTCGAAATTGACGTTGAAGAACTTTATAGATCTGCAGGGCTTAAATTTATTTTCAGCTTGTGCTAATTTTTCTGTTTTAGGAGGAAAATCAATCAGACTATAAAATATCCTCGATAAAGAAAAAACTAGCTTTTTATAAAGAACATTTACTAGAACTTCATATTTTTTATGGCAGTACTTTTATGAAAAAATAGAAAAAAATAAAAATAAAAACTCATATTCTTTGTCACCCACTGATCCGGTACAATCTTGTAGCCTTTTTGATTTTTCTGGATTATACCAGAGAGGATGCGACTTAGCAGGGCGATTACGATGACGACAGTACCGGTGAATCTTTCTCTCTGGTCTGGACAAGCTAAAAATATAGGTGAGTTTTGAGCGGGAAAAGAGGGGAGGATCAAGATGGAAAAGTGGAATCGGCAGATCGGACAGCGTTCAACCAACGAGATCCACGATGCAATCAATCTCCCGTCTAAAAATCACGAAATAAAGTCTACCATACTAGACTGGTATCTCTCTGCATATATATATATATATATCTCTCTCTCTCTCTCAGTACTTCCCCTCCCACGTTATTTCCCTCGACGGACCCGTTGAGCGATATTGGTTTTCACTTTTTTAGGGTCCGTTTTTTTTTTCATTTTCTTTTTTTAGAGCACGAGCGTCATACAAACACGTGGAGTAGCGTAGTAGCTTTTTCCAGTGCGTTCTTTTCCCAGGAAACCACTTTAGAGAGACCGCCCCTCCTCCTCAATGTCGCTAGCAAACTACAAGTCAACGTACTCACTCCCAGCTTCCGGTGAATCGGGACCATGTCACCCAAAATTGAAGGGTGCGATTAAACACAGTTGTTGCAAGAATCAAATCCCGACCGATACCCTGTACCTACGTGTGTAAATGCACAATTTACAAAATTCTATTCTTGTTTCTTGCTTCCCACTTAAAATCTCGCAATAAGTCTAATTAACGGGGGAAAGTCATGTAAATGTACGTTTTTTCAAGATTTTTTTATAAAGAAATGGAACAGTTTATTGAATTGACATAAAGCATATCTTAAAATATACGATGTAAGGTATATTGACAACATTTTTTAGACTAAAACATTTCAAAATGGTGGCGCCACAGCTGCTGGAAGTCTGCCGATTTCCTCAGATTTGTGCCGTGCAGCCTACAGGTCTCAAATCTCAACTAAAATCAAAAAATCAAATTTTTATTGTTAAAATACATTAATACGTTTTGCATGACAGAGAGAAAAAAAAATAAAAAATTTAGGACCATTTTGAAAAAAATCACTTATTTTTGTATTTTTGTAAATGGTCCTAAATTTATAAATTTGTTTCTCTCTGTTATGCAAAGCGTATTAATGTATTTTAACAACAAAAATTTGATTTTAGTTAAGATTTGAAACCTGTAGGCTGCACGGCGCAAATCTGAGGAAGTCGGCAGACTTCCAGCAGCTGTGGCGCCGCCATTTTGAAATGCTTTAGTCTAAAAAATTTTGTCAATCTAGAGTCGCGGTAGCGACTCGAGACAAGTACATTTACGTATACTATAAGATGGCGAAGACGAGTCGCTACTAGAGTCTTTACAGCAAGAAGAGTGATTCTGAACGTATTCCGAAAATTGTTTCGGCGATATTTAATGAATAACATCGTTTTGAAAGATGCTGCGGGTTTACGTATTTTTTATTTTTTTTTCTCTTTCGATCGTGACTATTTAGAACTCTGTAGCCTAACGCATATTGGAAATATTAATATTTCATCTTTCCAAATCATCAAAAAAGGTAGCATTTTTCGCACACTTTTGACGCTTTGCGGTCGCTGCCTAGTGATACTAACTAGAAATTGGTAACGTTCTGATGATATGTGAGAGTGCGTTCGTCGATGTGACAGCCGATTTGACTTTTCTTCATGATATTTTATAATAAACAGTGACAGCTGTGAGTTTAAAAAAAAGGTTATAAAGATCGCGGATGTGCAATTCTATATGCATAGTGATGTGAGGTTAAAAAAATAAGGTTATAAAGATCGCGGATGTGAAAGTTTACGGATATTTTTTTTAATATGGATCAGCCGTATGAGTGCGACAGAGATAGCTACAAATTTCCAAGTGGAAATTAAAAAAAAAATAAGGTTATAAAGATCGCGGATGTGAAAGCTGACAGATATGATAATATATATATATAAACAGTGACAATTGTGAGTTAAAAAAAGGTTATCGGAATCGAAAACGTTCCCTTTTCTCTTTTACCATAAAATGTTCCTCGAATGCAATAATAAGGTTTATTTAGAGACCATTCTCTTCATTTTTTTTTGATAGCTAAGAGAATGGTGTATGATAAACTCGTATTCGGTGAATATTTAATATCTTTGTCGTGAAGTTATAAAGATCGCGGTCAGTTTTAACTTGTGATTAAAGTGACTTTTACATATATGTAGAAGAATGATAGTGCAAAAATAAAGTTTAAATCAATAAATAAACTTTTGAACAGTGTCTAAATAAATAATTTTTTTTATTAACCCTAGCCCCAACAATCCATTTTTCCGAACGTAAACTCTAGAACGGAGTCGAAAACGGTGCTTTTTCTATTTTAACATAAAATGTTCTTTGAATGCAATAATAAAGTTTATTTAGAAACCATTCTCTTTATTTTTTTTTTTTTTGATAATTAAGAGAATGTTGTATGATAAACTCGTATTCGGTGAATATTTGATATCTTTGAACAGTCGTAAGGTTATAAAGATCGCGGTCAGTTTCAGTTTTGGTTAAAGTAACTTTTATATATATAGATAGAAGAGTGATGGTGCAAAAATAAAGTGTAATTTAATAAATAAACTTTTGAACAGCACCTTAATAAATAATTTTTTTTATTAACCCTAGCCGCAACAATTCATTTTTCCGAACGTAAACTCTAGAACGGAGTCGAAAACAGTGCCTCTTCTCTTTTACCATAAAATGTCTCTTGCGTGCAATAATAAAGTTTATTTGGAAACCATTCTCTTCATTTTTTATATAACTGAGAGAATGATATATGATACCACCCTACGTTTGAACCACCCTAGGTTTGAATTATATATGGTTTTAAACCACCCTAGAGTGGTAGAGACCTTAAATACATGAAAATTCTATTTGCATTTGTCACCCAAAACGGAATCAAGCGATGCGAAATAATTTTCAGCGAAAAGATATTTGATTTGAAAAAAAAAAAATTCATAAGTACTTCACCAATTTTTTTTGTTTATCTATTGCTCACGAGATATAATTCGTAATCAATAAACATTATAGAAGCAAAACTCGCGTAGTACTTCGGCCAAAATTTTTTTTCCGATTAAACTTTAGCTCTCGAAATTTTGTACGTATACTTTTTTGTTTCAAAATCTCGTTTCGTTATGATTACTTATATTTAAAAACTTTCGGTGCATTCTGATGCTATTGGAGTATTTCTTCGGCATCATTTTTATGGAATATTTTCCGATCCGTTGATCTGTTGACAGGGATGTTTCGGTGCAATATTTATTGAAATTTTTTTATACAAAATTAAAAAAAAATTCGTTTTTACTTGTTCGTTGTTCTTTTATGCGTCGTATCTTCTCAGAACTATTGTACGTTTTAAGTAATCTAATAATTTTATAAGTATCGACGGTTAATTACGAAGATTGAATTCACTTCAACACTTCTTAGAACAATATTTCACATTGCATTTTTAGTCTGAATATAGTCGCGATACACCAGCTCGAAATTTGATCATGTATCCATTTTTAGCCGAAATCATTAAAAAATCGCTTGAGCGACCTCTAAAATTTTTATTCAGGATTCAATTCTTGAGAGAATCACTTTTTGATAAAATGTTACCATATTTTGCTGTAATGCCGAAAAAATGTCAATTCTTTTGCATCACCCAGATACATATATAATATAGTCATGTTCAATTGGCAAGCTATAAATTTCATACCCGAATACGTACACAATATTGACATATTTAATTAACAAGCCATGAATTCCATACAAAAAGTCGACAAATCCTAGCCAAAAACAGCATAAATGCTGTGAAAAAAGCTGAGACAAGTACATTTACGCCCGCCCCAAATAGTCGTTCTAGTTAATCCCCCCCAACTCCCAACGCCAAAATACCGATTCCCACAAAAATTTACAAAAACCCGTCTAAGTCGTTTATGCAAAGATCTCAGAACCGCTCTCATTATGATCAAATAAAATCAAATTGCACAGAGGTGATAATTTCATTCTCGTAAATGTTGTGAGTTCGCAAAAAGTTGATAAATAAATAGAGACCTACTAAAGTATATGTGGCCAAGTACATGGGATTTTATTATGTTTATAAAATCTCCAATTATGTTCATATGCCATTTCTCTAAGTAATGCTTTATTACAACGAATTATTATCATATGATTTGGAACTGCGAGGGCTTTCAAAAAAAAATACAGAATTGCATTAGCCTGCGTAGTAAGCTTGAACGCTGCCACACTCTCATTTGTAATATTTGTAGTATAGTTTTATTGGTAACAAATTGATAAAAGTTTACTATCGTACGTAGAGCGAATACGCACAGAGTACTTGTCCGGCCCGAAAATTTTTCAACTAGTTAGCTAAAAATATGCTTTTTTGTTCACGGCAAATTTTTCAACCACTCCGAACATTCGGATCTCCTGTTGCAGATTCGAATTTTACCCGCTTTGGAATGCATTCAATTGATGACCGCTCTTACATGGCAGGCTTATTCCGTTTTGTAAAACCTGTTCTAAAAGTGCGTGTAAATGGTACTGGATTACTTATTCCGGGTGTGCAGTACCGTTTAGATGCTCTGTAACTCTAGTTTTCCCCTGGATGTTACAAAACCGGAATAAACATGCCGTGTAATAACGTGAGATATGCTCCACATGAGCATCAATTCATCAATAACAATTGGTTAAAGGAAAGGAGGATAATTTGGGATACAAAACAATCCGCATATTGTGATTCCAAATTAGCTGTGCTTACTTTACTAGTTAAGACCAAAATGTATGGTAGATTAATGTTGACTTATGTGATAAATTTTATGAAAAATTTTCGGGCCGGACAAGTACTCTGTGCGTATTCGCTCTACGTACGATAGTAAACTTTTATCAATTTGTTACCAATAAAACTATACTACAAATATTACAAATGAGAGTGTGGCAGCGTTCAAGCTTACTACGCAGGCTAATGCAATTCTGTATTTTTTTTTGAAAGCCCTCGCAGTTCCAAATCATATGATAATAATTCGTTGTAATAAAGCATTACTTAGAGAAATGGCATATGAACATAATTGGAGATTTTATAAACATAATAAAATCCCATGTACTTGGCCACATATACTTTAGTAGGTCTCTATTTATTTATCAACTTTTTGCGAACTCACAACATTTACGAGAATGAAATTATCACCTCTGTGCAATTTGATTTTATTTGATCATAATGAGAGCGGTTCTGAGATCTTTGCATAAACGACTTAGACGGGTTTTTGTAAATTTTTGTGGGAATCGGTATTTTGGCGTTGGGAGTTGGGGGGGATTAACTAGAACGACTATTTGGGGCGGGCGTAAATGTACTTGTCTCAGCTTTTTTCACAGCATTTATGCTGTTTTTGGCTAGGTATACCTTACATCGTATATTTTGAGATATGCTTTATGTCAATTCAATAAACTATTCCATTTCTTTATGAAAAAATCTTGAAAAAACGTACGTTTACTTGACTTTCCCCCCCTAAAAGACAGTATAATCTAAAAACTGTCAAGATAATCAATAACAATAAAATAATGCCAGTAATAAAAATAATGATCACTGTTTGCCTAAGGGTAGCAATTCTCATCACTTAATTCATGAATTTTCAAATCGTTGAAATTTTTATTGACCTTTTAACCAGGCACAGGGTAAAAGGACTTAAACACGGGAAGAAAGAAAAAGAGAGAAGGAGAGAAAGAACAGGAGAAAAAGAAAGAAAGTGCGAGAGCTCTTAGTGAGGGCTGTTTCAAACACATAACGAGTAATCTTGTTGTCCCTTGGCAGCTTGTAACCCCCTTCGCCCCTCCCTATCTCAACGACACGATTCTTCCTCCCTTGGCACATTCCTTTTCCTCCAATTTTCATCCCCATGCTGGTATATCCGAGACCAGTACTGACATATATATATTTAAGATTTTGTGTTCTCGGTTGCTCTATCACTCTATCATTAACTCGTTATCCCTTGGGCACCACGCGGACGGAGAGCAAATTTTCTGTCTCCATCCTCAAGCCGCTATAAAAACGTTTCACGTAGCTTTCTCCCCTCATCTCTACGGCCCTTATCAACGATCGGAAAATGGCCAGTCTTGGCGCAGACGATTTTTCCCTTAGTATGCGAAAGAGGGAGAAAATGGCAGAGACAAAGAGAGAGAAAAAGAGATGAATGATTAAGGTAAATTTTCGTGTCACTATGAAATTCGATTAAACCAAGATTATGATTAGACTGCCTCGTTATTCCGATCACCGCAAGCGCATCAAGCAACCCCGCGATTTTGTTGATCGATCGAATGAGCTGCAAAAGCAGCAGAAATCCAATGCTCGCTTTGCTCTCGTTTATTGTAAAAGTCTCAGAAACGAAAATATACGATCGGTTACAGGAAAAAAAATTTCCGACCTTCCACCCTCATGACTACCGAGTCCCAAAGACATTCGTCTCAATAGCTTTGACACTTGAAGACGTTATAAATCTCTGCCTTTCTCTCTTTTTCTCACCAATGACAGAGGGAGATAAAAAGGCAGTGAGAAAGAAAAAAAAGAGAGATGAAGTGATGAATCCATCACAGCAATGAGATTCCTCTGGTTCGTGGTTGCGAGCTTGGTCCTCGAGAGGGATCAAGGGGATGGGAATCCTGATTACCGTAAAAAAACTCGCGGAAAAGCTTCGGGGCCACTTTCTCTAATTGGCCAATTTTCGCTACTTAACAACCAATTCATTATCGTCGTCGTTGAATATATTTTTTACTTTAAGAGTACCATTGAGAAAAAAAATAGCCAGGGCCCTCGGGCAGATAGCCATACTTATTTTTTACTATAAAAGATAATCCAACCGTCGAGCTGATACCGCTATCTGAATTCTTTTTCATCTCTTCTTTCTTCCCTCTACTCGTGCAATTCTTTCTCTTCTGGCAAGAAATCTATCAGTTAATTGAAATTACTTAGCATATTTTATTTTAATCTCCGATTTCTATTGCTGTGTCCGTAGATGTATACAAAGGAGACCGGAGTAAAACGGGGTACCCAAGAAAATGTTCCATTTTTATTGATTGTAATAAACTTTATGTTTCTTTTCCTTCATAATTGAAAAAAAGAATTCATTTTTGTAAATTTCTTACATGAAAAAAAAGTTCGTTAGCCATCAGTTGTCATCAATCTAGGAAAATATTCCGCAAACATAGTATACATGTGCTGGCACAAATATTCTACGCAAAAAAAATTAGTCTCGCCGAGAGCGTCGGCAAAACGTCTCGCTGAGAATCTCGCCTGGTCACGTTTCCGAGACTTTTCTAAATTCTTTCCGAAAGTCTCCCCGAGGGTTTTTCCGAGATTTTCCGAAACATTTTCCAAGAATCTCACCGTGACACTTTCCAAGATGTTCCAAAACTCTTGCTAACAGTCTCGCCAAGACTTTCCGCATTAAATTTTTCTGAATTGATTATGTACATTAAACAATAGTCCAGGAAAGATAGCACCAAAAGCGAGGTCACTAAAAAAAAATCCTGATAATGAATTTTTCAATTGGAATATATTAGTGGGTGGCCCCTAAGTGTAAATCCAAGTTTTCGTCTCCGGGGGGGGGGGAGGGTGGGGGGTGGTGAGAGTTAACCGCCATCTTGAAAAACGCAAATATCTCATGAACGGTGTGTTGTACGATAAAAGTGATAAGAATCTTTTTTGTAGAAAATTATATTTCCTATAACTTCTATTTGAAACTTTTTTCTCTAAATTTAATATTTTTCGAGATATAGTCAGTTAAACAATTCCAATTGTTGTTTTTGTTAAATATCTTGATAATGGTTGGAGAAAAAAAAATAGTAGTAATCAAACTTGCAGAGCTTGAAATTCTCTACAAATTTTATTAAGATCTTTTTTTTCCTAAAATGAATAGTTAATGAGATATAGTATAATAAAAGTTACCATCACGTATGCGAAATCAGCGATGAGTGAAAATATTGCTTGGTGCATGTAAAAAAAAAATAGAATTGAAGCATTTTATTATGAAAGGATAGCGATACTTACAAGGAAAGGTACTTTGGTGTCCCCCTCCGATTTTGATAATTTTTATATATGTTATAGTCCATCGAAAATTAAGAGACACGTAATTTTTTTTATCGGCTTAAAGTTATTTTTAAGGGGTGAAATCGACCCCCAAAGTTGAGCATGTTTTGCATCTGGTAGAGTGTTTCATATAGAAGCACTTAACCGATCGTAACGAAACCAATTGCAAAACGTTTTTCACGTCAAATAACCTGTATATAATGTTCAACTTCTTATGCACCCCTATTACATGGGGATGATTCACCCCCGAATATCCAGAATTCTTTTGTATAAAAAAAACTTGCAATCCGATTTCAATAAAACAAACGCCATTTTGCAGAGCAAAAAAAATAAAATTGACGTATTTTTGGGTTTTTCTCAGATTAAAAAAATTAAGGGGGTAAAACACCCTTAAAATGTCAAATTTCATTTTGAGCACTGTCCCCTTCCGATTTCAATATTTTTTTTATAAAATGTAGCTTATCGAAAAATAAGACCACCTATTATTTTTATTGGCTCAAAATTATTTTTAAGGCGTGAAATCAACCCCCAAAGTTGGGCATGTTTTGCATCTGGTAGAGTGTTTCATATAGAAGCACTCAACCGATCGTAACGAAACCAATTGCAAAACGTTTTTCACGTCAAATAACCTGTATATAATGTTCAACTTCTTATGCACCCTTACTTACTGCAGGGGGCTGAACCACCCCCTGACATTCATAATTTTTTGTATAAAAGAAAAATTGTCATTCGATTTCAATGGAAAAACCAACATTTTGAAAAGCAAAAAAAAATTATAGTGAATGTGTCTAGATTTTTCGAATAAAAAAAATTAAGGGGGTAAAACACCCCTAAAATCTCAAATGTCATTTTGCGCACTTAAATGATAAAATTCAATTCAATTGGTCTCATTATCATTGCGTATCGACTTATATGCTAAATAATATTTATTTCGCATGTACATCCGCTGCCCTTCTGACATGCTTCACGTTTATAAAGAAGTGTTGGTATCCGTTCTATTTATATAAGTTTCTATTTTGAACGATTTACGAAAATAAAAAAAAAACTCAAATATCAAAAGAGTCGCATCAGCAATTCACCGCCCAGAATGTAAACAAAGCTGGCTCATGCCTTGCCATATTCTTATTCATATCAAGAACCGCTATAGTGGCTCGACCCCAAGTATTCTTGAAAAAGCCAGTTCGCTCAGGCTAATGTTTGAGGTATATCCGAAAACCAAATAAAAATGCTGTTTTCGTGGTGATGTCAGATCAAACCGCCCACTCAAGATGAAAAAGGTAAAACTGACTTTATATTATTCCAGAAGTTAAGTTGCTGTTCGACTGTTGATCAGTCATTATCGTGTCCGCTATCGTGAATACCGTATTGTTATTAACATGTCCATCAATCCAATGAACGTAATAAGACTGTTGTTTCTTACATTCGAGGTAATGAACATTCCTGACAGTCCTGTTAACAATAATGAAGTGGAATTGAAAGAGAGTTTCGCGGAAATTCTGAAGGCCTCTATGGCAGAGTTCAATCAGTTAGAAATCGTCGAAGATACGACATTAGATTTTCAAGAACCGTTTAGAGATGTCATAGTAGAACCTGTCGAAGATAATGACATCGAATGGGGTCTTGGAGAATCTCCATTAAGCCCTGAAACGTGTACTGACGATGAAGAAGATTTGAGCTACGACTACAAACAAAGAGCTGTTGAGTACTGGAGAAGTGCAAAAACGAAACAAAATAGGAAAATAGAAACAGTCCAAAACCGATTTAAACTCGTTAAATCTGTGCGCCAATTAAGGCGCTGGGCTCAACAAATTAATAAAGGCGGAACTTACAAGGAAAAATTGTCGCGCATTTCTGAATATACAATCGATAATTTAAAAAGCGCCATAGAAGCAGGTCTCATTGTACACGATATCGATCTTCGGAGATGGGCATTACAAGCCCAAAAATTGATTGGGCATGAGAATTTGCGTTTCAGGGCTTCGCCAACATGGATAAAAAAGTTTAAAAAAGTTCATCGAATAACAAGTAGAAAAATAAATAAATTCGTGACAAGAAAGACTCTCGAATCAAAGGACATATTACAAAACGATGCTAATAAATTTGTCTCCGCAGTTCAATTGAAAATTGAGGAATATGGCTTGGAAAATATTTATAATTCTGATCAAAGTGGTTTCCAATTAGAAGTCCATTCAGGGCGAACGTTAACAGAAGAAGGTACAAAACAAGTAGAATGCCTTGTACAATCCGTTTCAGCGACAACCCATAGCTACACCATCCAGCCGACAATATCAGCAGCAGGAAAATTGTTGTCACCTCTTCTGATAATTTTAAAAGAGCCATCCGGGCGGTTGGGGCCAATCGTAGAACGAACCATTTTTCGACCTCCCAATGTTTTTATAAGTGTTTCAAAATCTGGCAAGGCTACATCAGGTACGTTGGTATGTAATATTCAAATATAAAAAATAGATGTGCTATTAATTTTTACATATTGATTTATAGAACATTTCAAAGTATGGCTTCAAGAAGTGTTCTTCCCAAATGTCGGTGAGAAAAGTGTGCTTTTAATAGACTCATGGAGTGGACATTGCCCTAGTGTTGTCACGGAAGTTACACCACATAACAAAGAAATTGTTACAATGATCATACCGAAAGGAACAACAGGGAATATCCAGCCACTTGATGTCTTCGGATTTAGAATTTGGAAAAATTATGTCAGACATTTTTCAGACAGTGTCATGTTACTTGATTATGATTTAAGTCTACATTTACGAAATAATATAATCAAGCTGCAATCTCTAGTACATAATCAATTATCATCTCCGAGGTACGAAAATTTATTTCGATATGCCTGGTTCAAAAGTGGGTACATAGAAGAACGACCTGAGCATTTCGAAAATCCCGTTGAATTCGCTTTTGGTATGTCATCTCAAACACAATGTGAAATTGAAGGCTGCACAAATGTGGCTGTAGTAAGATGTTCATGGTGTAAAAAGTCACTTTGTTTCAAACATTTCTTCGAAGAACATCATTACTGTTCAAAATATAATCATTAAGTTCAGGAATGATAATTGAAACGAAAATTTGAATTGGAATCTATTTTTACTACATGAAAGATTTTAGCGCCTATGTATAACCTATATATATATATTTGTGTACAGACCATGTGTATACAAAAATAAAAAATCGTGAAGCTCACGACCACCGAAGATGTAGGAGTACTCAATTTTTCATATAATTAAAAAGCCGATGTACATGCGAAATAAATATTATTTAGCATATAAGTCGATACGCAATGATAATGAGACCAATTGAATTGAATTTTATCATTTAAGTGCGCAAAATGACATTTGAGATTTTAGGGGTGTTTTACCCCCTTAATTTTTTTTATTCGAAAAATCTAGACACATTCACTATAATTTTTTTTTGCTTTTCAAAATGTTGGTTTTTCCATTGAAATCGAATGACAATTTTTCTTTTATACAAAAAATTATGAATGTCAGGGGGTGGTTCAGCCCCCTGCAGTAAGTAAGGGTGCATAAGAAGTTGAACATTATATACAGGTTATTTGACGTGAAAAACGTTTTGCAATTGGTTTCGTTACGATCGGTTGAGTGCTTCTATATGAAACACTCTACCAGATGCAAAACATGCCCAACTTTGGGGGTTGATTTCACGCCTTAAAAATAATTTTGAGCCAATAAAAATAATAGGTGGTCTTATTTTTCGATAAGCTACATTTTATAAAAAAAATATTGAAATCGGAAGGGGACAGTGCTCAAAATGAAATTTGACATTTTAAGGGTGTTTTACCCCCTTAATTTTTTTAATCTGAGAAAAACCCAAAAATACGTCAATTTTATTTTTTTTGCTCTGCAAAATGGCGTTTGTTTTATTGAAATCGGATTGCAAGTTTTTTTTATACAAAAGAATTCTGGATATTCGGGGGTGAATCATCCCCATGTAATAGGGGTGCATAAGAAGTTGAACATTATATACAGGTTATTTGACGTGAAAAACGTTTTGCAATTGGTTTCGTTACGATCGGTTAAGTGCTTCTATATGAAACACTCTACCAGATGCAAAACATGCTCAACTTTGGGGGTCGATTTCACCCCTTAAAAATAACTTTAAGCCGATAAAAAAAATTACGTGTCTCTTAATTTTCGATGGACTATAACATATATAAAAATTATCAAAATCGGAGGGGGACACCAAAGTACCTTTCCTTGTTAGTTAATTCATGAGGATGACGAATAGTGCTGATCACGACAGTTGTTATTGATAAGAAATAAAACAACAATAATTAGTTAATAATACAAATTATTATGTCAAAAAGAAATATGGGAGAAAGAAGAAAAGTCTGAATAATGAAAAAATTTTGAGAAATTATTTGAAAATGAAATGAACATTTATTCATACATTAAACATACATTCTTCGCACTATTTCTGCCGTCTTTTACAAATTGAAATGAAAATAGAATAATAAATCAATTTGAAAGATCAAGAATGAACTTATACAATTTTCATTTGTTTTGAACCGGAAGGACGATTTTCAAAGGTTTGAAAGCTCCTTTCTTCTATCTCCGTGTCATTCAAAGCAAAAGAATCTCCGAAAAATTCATCTTGCAATTCGTCGTCATCAATGTCGTCTAATGGAGATGGTGCGTTATCACACGTTTGACCGCTGCAATTTGAACAAATAATTGAACAGATCAAACCACTCTTTCGGTATCCACTTAGCCATTAAATATCTTTTTACATAAGTCATTGACCCAAAAGTTTTTTACTGTATTTGGAATCCTTATCACCTAATCAACGTTACTGTAGTTTTTGTTCAATATCTGTTGTGTGAATGCAAAGATATCACTTAATACAAAGCTTTTGAGGGTGACTTTTCCATAAACACTGTGTTAAAAATCCCAACTTTAACTATTTTTATCTCTCTTATTTGGTTGTTGCTGAAACTTTGCATACGTGAATATGGGTACTTTATCTACGATATACTTAAAAATTATTTTTTTTTTGTTGGTGAGACATTCGTGATGAAGCCTCCTTAAGGCTAGGAGTTGTACCGACCGAGCCGCCATAAGTGCAAGAGAAATAGCTGCAAATTTCGAAGTGAAAACTTTCCCACGCCGTTCGTTCGATCGGAAAAAAAGTATCTGCCCATTTTTGCCATTTTTCTGTGTGGGCTGAATTTTTTTTTATTCCAATCGGACGAACGACGTGGAAAAATTTCACTTTCTAAAATTCGAAGCGGGTGGGGTGATTGATCCATACCCTTAAAGATAAAGCATTTGTAGAAATGTGCTTTATAATACAGCCGAGTCAGTATTCCGAAAGCAAATAAATTAGTAATGAAATAAAAATATCGATCGAACTATATAGAAATCAGGCAGGCTATCCGTAGACGCAAACGGAGGCCACCTGTTGGCCAACATTGAAAGCTTTACATCTCAATTTCCCATTCTGGTCGGCAGGTGGTGACGTGCACCTATTTTCGTGTCTGTCTGATTTCTACGTAATCTGATCGATTATTTATAGATAATCCTTCATAATTTGATAACAGGTTTTCTTAATTCCACCTCTGTAATGAAAGAAGTGGAATCTCTTCAGAATCCTTCATCTATACATAAATGATTTAAAAAAATTAAATTCGGAAAGTCTCTATTAGATTTTGGGAAACGGTCTCAACGAGACTCTCGAGAAAAGTTTCGAAAAATCTTGGAACCAGTCTCGCCGAGACTCTCAGAAAAAGTTTCGGGAAATCACCAAAACGGTCTCTGCGAGACTTTCGGAAAGAATTTAGAAAAGTCTTGGTAACATGACTAGGCGAGACGTCTTGAAAAGACTCTCGTCAAGATTTTTTTTTATTGCGCGGGATAATCCTCATAAATTCATAATATATAATGAAACTAATCAAACGCAAGAACAAATTTGATAAAACATACAAATCTAATACCAAAACCAAAAGTCAACGGTTTGGAAAGCCTATATCAACGTAGATGGAGTTGAAGACGCTCGATGTTTATTCTGCAGAAGCTGTACTGAAGATTAATCGAATTTTGAATTATATGTCAAAAGCTGGACAGAGTTGGCACGTGATTCATAAGCTGGAATTATAAAAAAATATGCTAAAAGGCAAATAAATTTTATAAATTCATATCCCCTTCAAATCGTCTTTAATTTATGTATTTATTTTCATTGGAGGGAGAGCAATGGCTCATTGCATCACAGCTGAGGAGGTGCCTGCCGGAGCCCTTCCAGTGGTCATGCTTGCCACCCGAGGAGATTAGTCAGGGATCGGCTGTATTGGCAAGGATTTCTGCAGTTTCCCTTTGCCCTCAGTAAATGCAATACAGTGGGAAATAAGTCGGCTACAGTCGTACATATAGAAGAATAGATAAAAAGGTGGAGGAATAGTCGGAAGAGGTGGGGAGACTGAAAGGGAAGGATCCTGGATCATGGAAATAACAATTTCGATTGGTTACCAGCCCCAATAATTTTCATTGGAGCTGATTTTATTATTATTATTATTATTATTATTATTATTATTATTATTATTATTATTATTATTATTATTATTATTATTATTATTGTTGTTGTTGTTGTTGTTGTTGTTGTTGTTGTTGTTGTTGTTGTTGTTGTTGTTGTTGTTGTTGTTGTTGTTATTATTATTATTATTATTATTATTATTATTATTATTCATCGTCGTTGAGGCTGATTTGTGAAAACTCTGCCTGCTTGCCATTTTTTACAAAAACGTCATAAAAAATCTATTGAAATGTTATTCAGATTAAATTCTGTTACGGATTATAAGCCCTCAGTGTGCAAAAAATTTATTTTAATTCGTTCAGTAATTCTCAGGGTATAAGTAGTCGAAAGGACAGACGGAAAGATAAACTTTTTCCCCTTATAAATTTGTATCAAAGAGAGAGAGAGAGAGAGAGAGAGAGAGAGAGAGAGAGAGAGAGAGAGAGAGAGAGAGAGAGAGAGAGAGAGAGAGAGAGAGAGAGAGAGAGAGAGAGAGAGAGAGAGAGAGAGAGAGAGAGAGAGAGGGAGGGAGGGAGGGAGGGAGGGAGGGAGGGAGGGAGGGAGGGAGGGAGGGAGGGAGGGGGAGAGGGAGAGAGAGAGAGAGAGAGAGAAAGAGAGAGAGAGAAACAGGAAAACGTTTGAATACGTTGAACTATTATCCAGGAATAGTGTTTCTACCAGAACGCTTACCCTTCCTTATATACGTGCGGACGACTCCTCCTATACGGCTTTTCGATATACACGTCGTTCCTGCGTGGTGAGAGTGACTAATGGCGCCTCTAATTCTGACTAATTGCCTTGAGAGCTCAGCATAGCCTTTGGTCGCATATATATATATATAGATCGTACCTATGACAGCAAATGTATATATACATATATAAGTGTGCACATGTGCGTGAGTGTACAGGGGTCTTATTGAAGCTGGATTCGGTCCTATCTGTCCAGTTTGCCGTCGATACTTATAATTAGTGGCAGATCTACCACGAGACCAAAGCCATCCCAATCGTGGTGCACACGTCTTTGAAAACCCCTTTGCTAGACGATCTGTAATCCCCCTAATCGTGTAATACCCTGCTTGGTAATCCGTGCATTTTTAACGAGTTATATTTTATTCCCTACGGCCCCTCTCATCAACTATGTATTGAGAAACGCTGCAATTCTCTTATGGGATACATTAAAAAAAAAAAATCTATAGAAGGCTTTTTTTGGCTTCGTACCATCCACGAACAGATAAAATGACGTACTCAACTTTTTTATTTTTATTATTCCCGCGTATACCCTTGCGGGTTTTTACGAGCCTATCCCATCATTTTAACCCCACTTTTTTCCCACCTCACTAATTTCAAATTTCCTCATTTCCATATTCCTGCGAGACACCCCAAAAGTGTTGCCCACAGCCACTATTTCCTAATTCACTACTGTATCGTATTTGCACGAGGCCTAAGGGAAACTATGGAAAACCCGGCCGATGCAGGCGGCTATTTTTTTACTGAATCTCAATTGATTAGCATCATCAGAAACTCAGAAAAACTGCCTCTCACTCAGCAATTGATGCGCGAGCCGGTGCACGGCTAAACAGTCACCCAACCAAATATTGGCTTCGCCCGAGGTTGCTTAACTTTGGAGATCGCCAGAGCCACACACCCTATATATCGCTGTCGGTATGACATACTCAACTTTTAATCTACCATTAATTAAAGCCATACTCCTGAAAAATACTTAAAAATTCACTTTCCGAAAATCTGCTTTTATCGACATCGAAAATGTGGGTACAATTTTGTGGTAATGATAAATGTTTCCTGCATTAACTTTTTTGATCTTTAATATTTCGAACAACCCTTCAGTTGAGGTGATAAAAATGGTTTATCGTTTTATCTCAAAAGGACTTAATACTCCTCGGACCTCTTTTTGCATACTTGAAAGAAAATTAGAGGACTCAAAGAATGATCCATTCCTAATTGAACGTACGTAGGGTGGATTAGCTTTGATAGCCCTTTATATGGGACACGAAAACTACGAGTTGTGTCATCCTGTCTACTGACGTTGCTTCCACGTTAACCAAGTTATTCTATATACCTTGAGCAACTAAGTAACTCTTGTATACCTCATGCATGCACACTCCAGTACATTCACGAGTCAATGTAAAGCTCTGGTGAGACAGTGTCGGAGTTTACAGAACACCCGTGATGAGGGTAATCCCTGATTTGTAACGTAACCGTTTATTCATCCAGAAATCCTCCGAGTTCGCATTTTCTCGCGAGAAACAGCCAGAGGAATTTCCTCAAAGTCTGGTACACAAATGTATACGTGTGTATATCTATATATGTAGCTATTCGAAGTGAAAACTTTTCGTGTAAGCTTGCCAAAGTCAACGAACCACGTACGTACAAATCGTTGCAGATGATTAATTGCATCTATATATCGTGCGTATGAAACTAAATCGTAGCTTCATTTTTTATGTTAAATAGCAATGATCGAGGCAATTACTTTTACAAAAGTTTATTCACAAATGTTTAAAAATAGAATGCTTATTTTTAATTATAAATCAAATAATTCCAAGACATTCCAGCCCTTGAAAAGAGCGAAGTTTGAATCATATAGTAATCACACATCCTCAAGGCGAGAGAGAGATTCAATTGTAATATTGTTTGTAACATTATGAATGTTTCATATTTATTTCTGTCATGCGTGGTGGAAGCCACCACAGTACTCGTCCATATCGAAATTAATATTAAAATTTCTCCTGTGTACTTTTAGTAACTTTTTCTCCCATTTAGCGCTTCTTTATCCTGAGGAATTGTAATTTTTAGCCTCTGTAAACTTAGTTTAAAAATTTCTGTCCTCCGCACTCTCCGAAAACCTCAAAAAGACACCGCCGCACAACATCTGGAAGATATCGAGGAAGAATAACACAACGACTACCGACCGGAAGATCAGCGAGCCCGAAGCCAATCATATTTTCAATTAAAAAAGACTTTTATCATTTCTTGATTATCACTATCCTTCCCATAAAACAAACAATTCCCGCAACATTTTTCTTAAGCCCAATTCAATAATTTTTCCGATTTTTACTAAATCCTCAATTGTGTCGAGCCCAAAAATCACGGAGAAAGAAGAACAACTCACCTCGGTAAGGGATAATTTCCCTTACCGCTGAAGAAATCGTCAAAAATCTCGCGGGAAAACATCGTCAGCCGAGTTGAGGGGACTTAACCTTTTATTCGTTAATTATTTTGTAAAAAACCAGCGATAACTCAGAAAACAACGATCCCGGTCCATCGAGGTTACCCTTTTCGAGATTTTGAGAAGTTTTGCGAAGTGACAACCATTAAAGTAAGTCGTTTTAATTCGTTTCGTATTTGCGACGAAAAAGCTCCCTTTGGTCACGTAGGCCATTTTTCGCAAGGTCCGTGGATTGGTAGCATTGCATTAGTAAGGTCTTCTCATACATTTCTTCTATACGCAGATTAAAAATGGCGGAAATACTGATGCCAGTATACCTATAATTCACTGACGGTTACGAACACAAACACACCGATACCAACACAAACGCACACCGATACACCAATATGACTAATACAACTTCTCCGTGGATCCAAAATGGCCCCCTTTGAGAAGACCTTACTAATGCAATATGCTACCAATCTACGGACCTTGATTTTTCGCTGTACGTCCGATTTTTCCCAACTTCGTCTTTTTTCCTTTTTGTGTAATTTTGAACCTCTCTGGCCATTTTATTTGTTTCATTAATTGGATATAAGTATTTTTGCGAAGATTTTGATACACGACGAGTGCTGTGGTGTTAGATTAACGCCTTACATACGTCCAGCAGCGCCTAAAACGCGCTAAAAGAAAAACTGTTTTTAGAAGAGATAGCAATAGAAATTAATAAAAATAATTTTTACACATTGTTTATTAGTATTTAAACTTTATAAAAAAATTTATTTCATTTTTTTTTTCAAAAATTACAACATAAAAAATCACGTTTCCCGAAGCACTATGATAAAAAAGTTGCTCCACGGTCTGCATCATTTCTTCTTGAAATGCTGATGGATCTGCAAAACGTAAAAAAATTCTTGTAAAATAAAGTTGTAGTTATAGTCTGTCGAGCCGGATTTTTGAAATTCGAAAAATTTTGGCAATTTACGGCAGTTTAAAAAAAAGTGTGCATTTTGTGTCATAAATGTCACACTTTAATTATCTTTATAAAATTTTTTAATCACAACATCAAAAATCCGACTCGACAGACTATAGAGAAAACAATTTCGAATATTTAAAAAAAAAGCATCAAAAAATATTAAAAACTGTATGAGTTATCATGCAGACCGTGCCAGAAAAAGTAGTTTTGAGAAAAATGCATTTAAAGTTTCAAGTGCGCGCATCAGACTCTCGTTGGGCAGTCACGTTTTCTATAATAACTTTCGATCTATGGGGAATTTGTACAATCGACTTACACAGAAATACGCCTAAAACTATAGAGAATAATAATCTGTAAAAAAAAATCGATTTTTTGAAAATTCTGGACGTATATAATGCCTTTTAAGCGATTTATTAAAGAATAAAAAAGTAGCGTCGTCCCCCCCCCCCTCCACCCATTTTTTCGCCGTATTGTGACCCGTATTTTAGCCACGCGCGGGTTCAAATTGATTGGTATTATATTTTCGATCTTTCACAGTTTTGCCTATTTCCTCGCGACTCTCTCGCAATAATGTAATCATTAAAAATTGTAATAGTTTCCGTTAGCGAAATACTGTGAGAAACAGTCGATTTATTACATTTTTGGTCATATTGCGGACTTCGAAAACTCGAGTCCCGTAAATTTGTCCCTTTTTGTCCCAGTTTTCGCGAGCGCCATTGTGGGTGGGGGTTAATATGTAGAATAACCAAATTGTAGAACGGTTAATATTTCGAAATTTTAGTATTCATAATATTCGATTAACGAAAAATAAAAAATTCGAAGTTTATACTTTCGATAGTATATTAAGTTGAATACGTATTTGATGTAATATTTTTTCTTTGATCGCGCATTTATTCGAAAATATATATTCAGACTGTCTATACTTCAAATGCAGATAATATAGATTGTCCTAATGTAAAAAGTTTATATTTTCTAAATTCGAAATGGAGAGCAATTCTTTTATTGAGAGACCAAAGTATATAGTATTAATAATTCGAAAGTGAATTTTTCGAATGACTAAAAATTAGAAGTACAGAATAGCGAACGTTGTGAAGCACGAAGAATATGACAAGCAATACTTTACAGCCCGGAGGCTCTCGCTATTTCGACTGTTCGACTTTCTGGTGTTTCGCTATTTTGACCACATTAATATTTTGTCTTTCGTTAAAATATATTTGAAATTGTGAATATTCATAATATTGCCGATTTCAGTATTTGACGACTCGAATGCGTAATAGTCGAACTTTTGTAAAATCGCTATTCCAGCGTTCGTCATTTGAGCTACTGTTATATTTGGTTTTTGACGTAAATGTACTTCGAACTCTTTAATTTCTCATTTTTTTATTTTCAACATAAAGGCTATAGTAGAATTAATCTGTCTACATACTACTATTCTTCAATTTAAAAATTCGCAGTTTTAGCCGTTCGAAGTTTAATCATTCGAAAATCTTACTCCCACCCCGCCATTGTTCGTCGGCGTTTGGTCACGTACGCGCCCAAATCGATCGAAAATCATATTTTCTTTAATTTTGAATATTTTTGAGTCGCTATTAAGGCATTTAATTGTTGTTTCGTTACGATTTAATTTAATTTATCGTATTATTTTTCGTATTTACGATCAAGAATTATTATTTATTTTTGTTTTTTTTTGTACGAAAAATATCTTTGCTCGGACTTCGAGAAAAATCGAATCCCCATAGTTTTACCCCTTTGTTTTCCCCGTCGAACGTTTTGTACAAACTCACGGGTATAAAAATAAGACGCCTGAGCTATCAGGGACCCTCTGTCCTTGAGATATTATTCTTCTTATTATATTATTATTTATTCGTGCTCAGACCTAGTCTCCTATTAGAAAATTTTTGTAAATTTTAGATTTAAGCCCATTTTTATTAAAGTCCAACGGAGAATTGAAAGGCGTTTTCTTTTATTAATTTTATAGAAATTAACTGGCGCCCAGACTATTCGATCAGTAAATTATTTTTGTATTTATTTCTCTTTAAAGAATATAGTTTTATTGTGATTTTGATTCTCCCTAACATTCCTCGTGTTGCTTCTTTGTTTGCGATTTTATTTCCCCATTTTATTCATTTTGTGGCAAAACCGTCACGTGTTATATAAGATTATTTAAGTAATGGAACTTGAAATTACCGAACATGTATATATAATATACGTACATGATACATATCGAACTCCTCGTATACCCCGTTTCTCTAAAATAAACGTAATTCTAAACGCATAAAGCAGAATCAGAAGGTCTATTGATATTTTTATAAGATCAATTTTGTTCATGACATTTCAATCCTATTTTCAATCGTAATATTTAAAAAAATACACCATATGGTAATGTGACATTTTTTATTATCGCACTCAATGTCCCTCCTCTCTCCTTCCCTAGAAAGCCTTCTTCCAAATTACTTTGGTATTTCACACTGATTAGGTAAATTCAAAGATCCTTTTTATTTGAACCGTCAATTTTCAGAGGGTCAGAATGATTCACTATTACTATGCACTATACTACCCATGTATATATGTTTGATTTAGTTACGAACGGGAGAAGCTCTGAAATCGAATATTATGTACGAGGTTTAAGCCTCGAGCTAAGGAAGTGCACACAGTAGCCATTGGTATACGGTTCAGGAAAGAAATGGTTTCACCTCTTCGGTTCTCACCATAAAGCAGATATCCTCTTTTACGCACTTCACTATACTAAATTTATGTAAATCAAATCGTATCACTAATTAAAACTAACAATATATTGTTAATGAACAAGCTAATAAACTGTGATAAATTTAATTTCCATAAATTTGTCGAAAAATCGTTTTAAGATATGATGATCTAAAAGTTGACTAACTTTAGTTAATTCAACTTTCATTTTGGTATGAAAAAACTTATTTTATTTTGAGTCAACTGCATTAATTTTGAAACCCTGGCTGGTGGGGCTAATTTCCGAGATCAGGATTTGGGGAATTGCCGAAACAATAGGAAAAATAAACAAGAACTAGAAATGTAGAAAGTGTCAGAATGTTTTCCCTTTCGCGTGAAAGTCTCCGATGCTGTACATGGAAAATCCTTTTTCCTAAGCTGAATGCACTTACTCGCTGAGTTTTTTTATCAGCTGATCCAAGATCTAAAAAAATACTGAACAAATGCACAAGCGATAGTGAGAATTGTATAAATAAATTGGACCGACTTTTCTTACAACTATTTTACTTACATATCGCTTAATTTTATACCCTTTTTTTAAACTCTGTACGAACACATATAAAGATAACGTTAGAAATTTAAATTTCTATCAACATTGATCACCTACTAAAATGAATATATGTATAAATCTGAATGAATTCTATTCTACATCAATTGGCCATTAATTTCACTTCGACGTCAGAACTAACATGGCTTCCTTGGGCCATTTTCCCATCGATTTTTTCGCAGTGTTTCTTCATTATCTTTATTGGCTAAAATTGTTATGTCCTCCCGAAGAAAATCTTTTTCTCTTATTCCAACGACCTAATTTCCGAGAAACTTAACTCTCAATATATCAGTGTACATTTCATACTTTCATTGTATAACTAATAGATTTTATTTTGTTCATTCTCTGTGTATTAGCAATTAAAATAAAATGAGAAGGCAAATCAATAGAACAATGGTGTTGGAAATCGGATAAATTTTTTATTCCCGTTATCATTTAATCGAAGATTTGAACTATCGATAATTTTTTTTTCCAAGCCTATTACAACGAGTATATGATTATGAATATGTGGCGTCAGTGTCAGCCACCATCCAGTAATCATCCAAGCATCAGCCAACCAGGTAGCCAGAGAAGGCAAGGGAAAGAGCCAGCCAGCCTAACCACCCCGTCTGTCTAGACACTCTCCAACTCCACTGCACCCTCTGAGCCTCTCTTCTTTCTCTTTCCCTCTCACTTGCCCTTCTCTCCGTCACTTTTTACGTCCAACCCTTCTCGTATGTACGTCACTGACGTACTCTCTCTTTCTCTCTACGACTCTCACCTTCAGCCTTTTGACACTGTACCCAACGATATGCATGCACGTACGTCGAGAAAGAGACGGATCAAAAGCGAGAGAAAGAGTGAGATACAGAGAGAGAGAGAGAGAGAGAGAGAGAGAGAGAGAAATAAAAGGAGAAAGGAGTAAAAGTGAGACAGAGCTTGAACGTTAGCGCCAGAGAAAAAGCTCCATCGACGAGTATACATGTGTCAGTGTATGTGTGCGCTGGGCGTATACATTTCGTATCACACTTGCACATTCACAAAGAGCAGAGTACAACTATGAGGCCACGCACGAGACACTGTGAAATTCTCGTTCGCGCATGGAAACTCATCGCTACGATTCCATACCCTCAATCCAGGCTGTATTCTATACCATCATTTGTGGACATACAATTATACACACACATACAATATATATATATGTATGTATAGTGTATATTTTATAGGTAGGAATGACGTTCATGAAATACATGGTCATTGAAGTCACACATCAAGAAGCGGCACGTTGCATCAAGTATCGTAAGTTGCAGCTTCCGCCCACGGGCGACAAAAAGGGGTTGAAAAAAGAACTAAAAGAAAATAAGAAAAAAATAGGGAGCTAGGTGAAGCGCGAGAAGGGATCCTCCGTGATGCACCACGACGAAAGAGATTGTAGTCTCTTCGGTTCGTCTGCTTGTGTAAAAAAATCCCTCTTTTGTCAAGTGTACTATCACAATATGCATACTTGCACACCTCGCCCCTGTCTCTGTGTATTCATTCGTGTTTTTCCCTTTCCCTATTTCACTCCTTCCCTCACTCTCTTTCTCTCTCTCTCTCTTTCTCTTATTTTCTGCGTCTCTCCATCGTTGTTCTCTCTAACTCGCCCATTCTCCTTCGTTTGCACAATTCACAATCGCGTGAATGTTTTGGATTATGCAGATTACGTTTTATTGTTTTGTTTTTCTGGCATTTGCTTTACGTGTTCGCTTATCTGCTATTCTTTATTTCTTATAGAATTTTGGGAAATGTAATTTTGTAATTCAACTGATTCAGTAATTTGCTGATTTTCTTTTTTCTTTGAGCCTCAAACAATTTTGTCAAACGTACTTTTTTGGGTTCTATTCATGAACATACATGTGTAAGAGATACCTAGCCAAAAACAGCATAAATGCTGTGAAAAAAGCTGAGACAAGTACATTTACGCCCGCCCCAAATAGTCGTTCTAGTTAATCCCCCCCACTACCCAACGCCAAAATACCGATTCCCACAAAAATTTACAAAAACCCGTCTAAGTCGTTTATGCAAAGATCTCAGAACCGCTCTCATTATGATCAAATAAAATCAAATTGCACAGAGGTGATAATTTCATTCTCGTAAATGTTGTGAGTTCACAAAAAGTTGATAAATAAATAGAGACCTACTAAAGTATATGTGGCCAAGTACATGGGATTTTATTATGTTTATAAAATCTCCAATTATGTTCATATGCCATTTCTCTAATTAATGCTTTATTACAACGAATTATTATCATATGATTTGGAACTGCGAGGGCTTTCAAAAAAAAATACAGAATTGCATTAGCCTGCGTAGTAAGCTTGAACGCTGCCACACTCTCATTTGTAATATTTGTAGTATAGTTTTATTGGTAACAAATTGATAAAAGTTTACTATCGTACGTAGAGCGGATACGCACAGAGTACTTGTCCGGCCCGAAAATTTTTCATAAAATTTGTCACATAAGTCAACATTAATCTACCATACATTTTGGCATTAACTAGTAAAGTAAACACAGCTAATTTGGAATCACAATATGGGGATTGTTTTGTATCCCAAATTATCCTCCTTTCCTTTAACCAATTGTTATCGATGAATTGATGCTCATGTGGAGCATATCTCACGTTATTACACGGCATGTTTATTCCGGTTTTGTAACATCCAGGGGAAAACTAGAGTTACAGAACATCTAAACGGTACTGCACACCCGGAATAACTAATCCAGTACCATTTACACGCACTTTTAGAACAGGTTTTACAAAACGGAATAAGCCTGCCATGTAAGAGCGATCATCAATTGAATGCATTCCAAAGCGGGTAAAATTCGAATCTGCATCAGGAGATCCGAATGTTCGGAGTGGTTGAAAAATTTGCCGTGAACAAAAAAGCATATTTTTAGCTAACTAGTTGAAAAATTTTCGGGCCGGACAAGTACTCTGTGCGTATCCGCTCTACGTACGATAGTAAACTTTTATCAATTTGTTACCAATAAAACTATACTACAAATATTACAAATGAGAGTGTGGCAGCGTTCAAGCTTACTACGCAGGCTAATGCAATTCTGTATTTTTTTTTGAAAGCCCTCGCAGTTCCAAATCATATGATAATAATTCGTTGTAATAAAGCATTAATTAGAGAAATGGCATATGAACATAATTGGAGATTTTATAAACATAATAAAATCCCATGTACTTGGCCACATATACTTTAGTAGGTCTCTATTTATTTATCAACTTTTTGTGAACTCACAACATTTACGAGAATGAAATTATCACCTCTGTGCAATTTGATTTTATTTGATCATAATGAGAGCGGTTCTGAGATCTTTGCATAAACGACTTAGACGGGTTTTTGTAAATTTTTGTGGGAATCGGTATTTTGGCGTTGGGTAGTGGGGGGGATTAACTAGAACGACTATTTGGGGCGGGCGTAAATGTACTTGTCTCAGCTTTTTTCACAGCATTTATGCTGTTTTTGGCTAGGATTTGTCGACTTTTTGTATGGAATTCATAGCTTGTTAATTAAATATTTCAATATTGTGTACGTATTCGGGTATGAAATTTATAGCTTGCCAATTAAACATGTCTATATTATATATGTATCTGGGTGATGCAAAAGAATTGACATTTTTTCGGCATTACAGCAAAATATGGTAACATTTTATCAAAAAGTGATTCTCTCAAGAATTGAATCCTGAATAAAAATTTTAGAGGTCGCTCAAGCGATTTTTTAATGATTTCGGCTAAAAATGGATACATGATCAAATTTCGAGCTGGTGTATCGCGACTATATTCAGACTAAAAATGCAATGTGAAATATTGTTCTAAGAAGTGTTGAAGTGAATTCAATCTTCGTAATTAACCGTCAATACTTATAAAATTATTAGATTACTTAAAACGTACAGTAGTTCTGAGAAGATACGACGCATAAAAGAACAACGAACAAGTAAAAACGAATTTTTTTTAAATTTTGTATAAAAAAATTTCAAAAAATATTGCACCGAAACATCCCTGTCAACAGATCAACGGATCGGAAAATATTCCATAAAAATGATGCCGAAGAAATACTCCAATAGCATCAGAATGCACCGAAAATTTTTAAATATAAGTAATCATAACGAAACGAGATTTTGAAACAAAAAAGTATACGTACAAAATTTCGAGAGCTAAAGTTTAATCGGAAAAAATAATTTTGGCCGAAGTACTACGCGAGTTTTGCTTTTATAATGTTTATTTATTACGAATTATATCTCGTGAGCAATAGATTAAAAAAAAAAATTGGTGAAGTACTTATGAAATTTGTTTTTTCTCAAATCAAATATCTTTTCGCTCAAAATTATTTCGCATCGCTTGATTCCGTTTTGGGTGACAAATGCAAATAGAATTTTCATGTATTTAAGGTCTCTACCACTCTAGGGTGGTTTAAAACCATATATAATTCAAACCTAGGGTGGGTCAAACGTAGGGTGGTATCATATATCATTCTCTCAGTTATATAAAAAATGAAGAGAATGGTTTCCAAATAAACTTTATTATTGCATGCAAGATACATTTTATGGTAAAAAAGAAGAGGCACTGTTTTCGACTCCGTTCTAGAGTTTACGTTCGGAAAATTGAATTGTTGCGGCTAGGGTTAATAAAAAAAATTATTTATTAAGGTGCTGTTCAAAAGTTTATTTATTAAATTACACTTTATTTTTGCACTATCACTCTTCTATCTATATATATAAAAGTTACTTTAACCAAAACTGAAACTGACCGCGATCTTTATAACCTTACGACTGTTCAAAGATATCAAATATTCACCGAATACGAGTTTATCATACAACATTCTCTTAATTATCAAAAAAAAAAAATAAATAAAGAGAATGGTTTCTAAATAAACTTTATTATTGCATTCAAAGAACATTTTATGTTAAAATAGAAAAAGCACCGTTTTCGATTCTGTTCTAGAGTTTACGTTCGGAAAAATGGATTGTTGGGGCTAGGGTTAATAAAAAAAATTATTTATTTAGACACTGTTCAAAAGTTTATTTATTGATTTAAACTTTATTTTTGCACTATCATTCTTCTACATATATATAAAAGTCACTTTAATCACAAGTTAAAACTGACCGCGATCTTTATAACTTCACGACAAAGATATTAAATATTCACCGAATACGAGTTTATCATACACCATTCTCTTAGCTATCAAAAAAAAAAATGAAGAGAATGGTCTCTAAATAAACCTTATTATTGCATTCGAGGAACATTTTATGGTAAAAGAGAAAAGGGAACGTTTTCGATTCCGATAACCTTTTTTTAACTCACAACTGTCACTTTATATATATATTATCATATCTGTCAGCTTTCACATCCGCGATCTTTATAACCTTATTTTTTTTTTAATTTCCACTTGGAAATTTGTAGCTATCTCTGTCGCACTCATACGGCTGATCCATATTAAAAAAAATATCCGTCAACTTTCACATCCGCGATCTTTATAACCTTATTTTTTTAACCTCACATCACTATGCATATAGAATTGCACATCCGCGATCTTTATAACCTTTTTTTTTAACTCACAGCTGTCACTGTTTATTATAAAATATCATGAAGAAAAGTCAAATCGGCTGTCACATCGACGAACGCACTCTCACATATCATCAGAACGTTACCAATTTCTAGTTAGTATCACTAGGCAGCGACCGCAAAGCGTCAAAAGTGTGCGAAAAATGCTACCTTTTTTGATGATTTGGAAAGATGAAATATTAATATTTCCAATATGCGTTAGGCTACAGAGTTCTAAATAATCACGATCGAAAGAAAAAAAAAATAAAAAATACGTAAACCCGCAGCATCTTTCAAAACGATGTTATTCATTAAATATCGCCGAAACAATTTTCGGAATACGTTCAGAATCACTCTTCTTGCTGTAAAGACTCTAGTAGCGACTCGTGTTCGCCATCTTATAGTATACGTAAATATACTTGTCTCGAGTCGCTACCGCGACTCTAGATAAATCGAAAATAAATTTTTAAAAATCTTCGTATTTGTCGTTTTCATTGTTGTATAAAAATCAGTGCATCAAAAATTGAACGTTACATAGAGGGAACTGAGGGCAAGATCACTTGTGAATTGTCCAACACAGAGTTCATTTATACACACATATACACACACAAAAGAATAAACATGAATATGTGAGTGAAAGCTTTGGTTCTTGAGCGTTATCTAGTCCGCACAGTGGAATTTTTTTTTTGCTACCCCCCGCCGCGTCGAATTGGACGAGATGAACTGGAAAAAAAATTCTCTACCAGCCCGGCAATAATCGTGATCTCGTTCACAGGTGCGCGTACTATCGTTTAGAATTGGGGAAAAAATTCATGGGATGGTGTATACAGAGAAAAAAAGATGAAATAACTCGAAACGATACGATAATGCGGTTTTTCGATCGTTCTGAAAAAAAAAAACGGAGAAAAGTCGATGGCAATAGATGTTGTAACAATGAATAATTCTCACAACTGTCGATTGCAATACGAGTTTCTGCAGTGGCTAAAGCGATATCATAGTTGTCATAAAAATTAATTTACGGTAGTAGAAATTTCATATATAGTAAAATTTTTGTTTTTTTTTAAGAAAAAATGGTTGAATATTGAACTGGAACAAAAAAAATTTACCGAGTTATTTTATTGTGCTTTGGTACCTATTAAAATTATATAAAAATAAATAATTCTAGAAATTGTAGAATATTGAAAGTTACCATTATCGGAATACGTTGTCGAAAATGTGGTTGAGTTACAAATTGTTTTGCAGACTCGATTAATAATTGTTTCAATAGAGTTAATCAGTAGGATGGTCGACCACAGGGTGAAGAATGTCCGCACGTGGTTTACGGTGAAATTCTAGAAAGCACTTTCGAGGAGAGGAATATAAGAGCTATATATGTGTTATCGTCAGAGATACCGAGTTTGCGGACGCATTCCTCGCGTGCTTTGCATTATAATATGAGCTCTGCTACATACTCCATCCTCTTGGATATACACAAAATACATATACGTGAAACGAATTCGTATGATAGTTTGCATTGTACGTTCGAGAGATATGCCGAGTCTCCGATGTATAAATACTACAACATTATGGCACTTGTTCACTAAAAAACATGGCTATTTTGAAGGGTTCATTTGAGAGAACTCTCAATCCTGTTACAACCAGAAAGCACGGATTTTTTTTGAATTTATTCAATACGAACTATTTCGTTGAATAAACACAGAATTGCGAACAATTTTCACGGTTTACTAAATATTTATCATGATCCTGCCACCTATAGTAGGTAAAAATATTCAATATCAACTTCTTAGACAGAAGCAGTCAGTATACGAAAGTCACATTAGTTTCTGTAATTAATATCCGTACGGAACGCGTTTTATATGTGAGAAAGGCCTCAACGCTTTGCGCCGCACTGTGGCCGGACCGAGAAACTTTCACACCCGAAATTTAGGTACAACAACCAAATCTTGAGTATCGACTGTTCACTAAATGTGCAGAGTGAACAAAAGGTAGCTAAATCTGATTTTTATATCAACAAAATATTTTAATCAATTTAAAACACTGTGGTATTTATACAATTTTATATTGGTTAAATACAAAATAGGGAGACGTGATCAGTCCAACTCACGCGTTTGGCCATTTTAAATCGTGCCATGCTAATAATCCTAATATTTTCCCTAAAATCAGTATAAAATATGGTTTCATTTAAAAAAGCACTTCGGCTGAATAAAAAAAAAATTTACTTAATATTATTGAGATTTAGTTTGATCTGACAAACATCAAGTGTGAAAAATGCTTAATCTGTGGTCGAACGTGGCCACTTGACTTTACTAAACCCTTTATTCAGCACAATACAATATACATTTCAATTCAACAAAATATATTGGTACATCGGTTGTCACCTGCATAGTATATTGCAAAAAAATATTTGATTGTCAGAATCGAAATGTAGTTGTATTGAACAAATATTAGATAATTCGTGGTGAAAAAACTATGCAGTTAAAATAACTAGACCGGTTCCATTAAATCAAACACCGTGCCTTAAGGGGGGACAACCATTTAGAACGCCGAAATTGAGCAGATTTTTAAGAATTTTTTTGAAGGGGAAGAAATAAATGGATCTCATTGAAATTTTGACAGTTTATTATAAATATTTCAACAAGTATTTTCCATTTTTAATCATTAGAAAAGATTGAAAATTGACGGAGATATAACATTTTTACGCATTAGGCATTTTTTTACGGTGCCAATTGTAGCGCCGTGAAAAATGATCTGAAACAGAAGGGCAAAAGGACGTGGTCAGTATATGCCTGTGTTCACTTGATAAACCTTATCTTTTAATAATAAGTTAAGAATTGGAGAAATGGCAGACATAAAATTTAAAAAATCGATATTTTCGATATTTTTTTTCTTCTTCGCTGATCAAAAAAACTAGTTTATTTTGAGAAATTAAAAATATGTTTAGGTTCACCAAGTGGTCTTATATGTTGCGAAAACGTGTGCAAAATTTTAGCCCGATCGGTTCAATAGTCTCTGAACAATCTTTGGCACCAAAAAAACACATAGTGAAAAAAAAGTTCCGAGAAAAATGCGTTTAAAGTTTTGGCAATGGAAAAGTGTTTGATAAAGCCACTTACGAACGAATCTGCTATGCCGCCTAATCTACTATTATTACTATTTTTATTATTATTACGAACTAATTATTATTACTATTATTACGATTATTACGATTATTACGAACTATTATTACGATTATTACGATTACAACAAACTAATCTGCTATTGGCCTAAGTCATGAAGTTTTTCGTATTCTACATATATTAAAGTAACTTTTAAAGCAAAAAAAAATCGATTTTTTGAAGGTTCTAAATGGTTGTCCCCCCTTAAATTCAAACTAATTTCGATCAATTTTAACAAATTTTCGGTGATCACAGATGGTGAGTTGAATTTACAAATCTTTTTTTCTGTGTATTTTTGCAGTTGCAATAAAAGAAACTAATGATTCCCAAGTCGAGGGGGGAGGGGATCGTTTATAAACGCTGAGGGATACATCCACCAAAAAGAAGAGGGTATGCGAACGAAAAACGTTCGCAAAGGAAATTAACCCGCTCACTGTTAAGATGGGGGGTGATTTTTTCGCTTGTACTGGACTCGCTACGCCTTTCCATGTTCTCTGTCTATTTTTTCTCCCCCTCCCCTCTCTATATCTCTTGATTTTATTTTCCTTTCTCATTCCTCTGTATCTATATTTTTTTCCACTCATATCCCGTGGGAGAAACTTTTCATCCGACGGTTTTAGCCCCTTTCCAACTTCTACCTTCATTGCTCCTCGATCACGAATCTCTTCTGGCGTGCACGCGGGAAAACCCCAAACCGAGAGAGATCCCTTTTCACCCTATTTCCCTCTCCGCCGTTGGCGATCTCGACGTTTCGTGGCTCTCGTTCACCGGGACTCGCTCGCTCTTCCGCATCGGCCGTTACCACTGCCTCTCCTCCTCCTCTTCACTCCGTCCCTCTTCCTTTCCACTTCTCCTTTCGAACCTACCATCGCAATCGCTCTTGCGAGTACAGCATTTTTCTACAAAACCATCTCACTCTCAACCACCAGCCCCCTCTTGGGACATTGGACTTGTGGGGATCGAGAGCAAGGGTTGACCGATACGTGGCAAAGAGTACGAGGGAAAGAGAACGAGAAAGAGGTCAGCACAAGCTCTCGACTCACTCACCTCGAAAGCTGATTCAGCGAATTTCCCATTTTCCCATTCCTCTCCTTCTCTCCCTCCCTCCCTACCTCCCTCCCTCCCTCCCCCCCCCCTCTCTCTCTCTCTCTCTCTCTCTCTCTCTCTCTCTCACACCCTTTATTCGGCTTCTTGTTCCCTTCACCTTTTTATTCTTCCTGCCTCTCTTTTTCTGCTTCATGCCAAAAGCTGATCAGAGTAACGCATCATCATCTCTGCTGCCATCTGACCGTCTGGTACATTTCAAACGGACACTTTTTTCCACTTATCCATCAAGCTCAAAGTTTGCGTTTTTCTTTGAACTAGAATAATTTTTACGAACGTGTAAATTGATCTAGTAATATCTGTGGTAAAATGATGCAGAGTGATTAAAAAAAAAGAGATGCAGAGATTATATTAATTACTCTAAGCAATGCCAGAATCAACCTGACAAAAATTCCAGGATATTCTAATTTTTAAAATAGCGAAAAGTTTTATTTAATTAACGTGCCTGATGGCTGTCACGCCGACTTGACCTATAATTTTAATGTATGGTTTCTGGGTTGGTGGCCTACTCGACGTAAGCTTATAACGTTGCTGCAGTTTCAGAGTCTCACTACATCACAATATCACTATATATATATATATATGAATTTGTCAACATATTATATACACATAAATATTTACAAAATATATGCAGGGACATTCTAGATTTTCTATGAGTTATGAGTGGGCGTGCGTAAACCACGTTATCGTCGAGCGTAATTAAAGTATCGCTTTACTAAAGAGTGAATCACAATAAATCAAGCCTAGGCTTTCAACGTCAACATATGTATATAGGAAAAGCATTGTGACCACAGCCCTCCTCAACTCACTAAGTACACGTCAAATAATTTTCAACTAAAGAGAGAAAACTGAGAAGGCAGCGAAGGAGAGCGAGAAAGAGTGAGGAAACTTATGTGCTACCCCATTCACATGCTTAAGCCTAGTATCAAAGTCCATAATTACGTTATCATCCATGTAACGCATTCTTCTAACGAATTGTAATTTGCCAGCGATAAGAAGAAATTACCGACTCCGATAAGACGATGCATGCGAGAGATTTATTCACGATTATGTCGGCTCTGTATACTATACGGGAGCATGAGAGTGAATTAATCATTTTCCTCGTACGCTCTTCAACCTTGCCCATGCTTATATTGTTTCCTTAAACTATCTTGATTCCTTCTTAACTTCCTGATCCAATTTTTTTACTCGAACTTCATTTTATGAGAACATTTAAGAATTCTTTTAAATTCCCTGCAGGAAAAAAGCCCACTTGAATCGACAAAATGAGCTTGATAGACGATATTCTATTCAAATTTGAAAAATTAAAAAATTTACATCATTACAAGTCGAAAAAAATGCTGTTCTCTCCGGAACGCCTCTGGACGCAGTTTCCGAAATCCTGAATATCTTAAAATTCCGAACGGTCACGCCAAGGCCTCAAATTTAGATACGCAAATTTATTTATCTTAGTTTTCTTGTGAAAAATAGTTTTGTTTTTAATTGAAAATCCATTTTAAGGCAAAAAGAAAGTCCATCTGAATATATCAATTAAAAATATGTGGAGGGTGTTTTGAATGATGAAGAAAACAACCTTTTCCACTTTTTATATGTAGAAGAATAAAGTGGCCCTTCAAGAAGGTCCATGCCAATCGGATGAGAGAGAGGATTATCCGAATATGCCGGTAGCCGAGTTTTGCGGTCCGTGAAATTTTGAGGCAAAGCAAAAGCAAGCGTGAGGAAGAAATCCAGTGAGGATCTGCGGTTTCGCGTGTGAGTGCTGGCCCTCCGCTTATGCCTTTAGGCCTGGGACGTTGTATTCACAGCTTCGTAAAAATGTACGTATATATACTATACATTTCGTATAGGTACAGAAAGAAAAAGCATCTCGAATAGCCGTCGCGGTGCGGTGGCTGAAAACACTTGGTGTAGGATGATTGGTAACCTGAGGCGTCACCCATAGCCCAAGTCCACGTAAAGGGTGTCCTAAAAGAAGCTTGTGAATTGTTTTCTCTACTCGAAAGAATTGTGAAATCTTTAAGAAACAAAAAAGCTACTTATCATTTTTATTCTCTGTTGCAATGTTAATGAGATACTAATTAATTAGTGATGAGCGGATGGAACCAATTTTTTCGTTTTGTAAAAGTCCGTCGCCATTTTTGCGACACCCTACATTTGCAGATACACTTTAAAAACCGCATCATGAAGAGAGAGGTCCAACCATCACGGGATCCACGTCGAGAGATGAAACCCTATCCTTTAGCAAGAAGCACTCTTAGGAGACGCCGCTGCTACTCTCTTTTCCCATCTTACACATCCACTCTTTGCTCTCTTCGCGATATCTTATCGCGACGAAACGAAGGTGAACAGTCAAGGGACCAGACGACGCGATAGTCGCGAGAGGATAAACTCTATCTTGTACGACATCGTGATATTTTTCACGGAAAATTCCACGGAGATGGAGAGTGAGTTTGTAGAAAAAAGAAAAATATTTCACATGCCCAGGATCACCGAACGCGCATATGTGAATTTCGCTCAATCGGTATGAATAAGATTTTTTTCAAAAAATTCTAAGATTTCAATCTTCCATTCTTTTATACTCAATAAAAAAAAAACTTTATTTATATTTTCCCATCGTCTGTCTTTTGAAATACAAAATTTTGTACCTCCTTCATTAATTGGCTTTTTTAATTCCAGCAAAAGTCAACTTACTTCCAAAAACAAATCAGTCATTTGGTATCCATCAAAATGTTTTAACTGCGGCTAGAATCTAGCGAAGACATTTATTTTGAAAAAAAAAAAAGCAACGAGGCTCGAGGACCCCAGAGTCGAAAGAGAAAAATAGAGAAATAAAGAAAAAGCGAGACGGAATAACTCCCACGACGACGAAATCATCGATGTGACGATGGAAGGGAATGTACTACCCCTTCCAGTGCATAAGAGTGGATGGTAGACGAGCCTGCTAACTACATAGACATCACATAAACTTCACACAATTCTTGCAGCAAAAATAACATGTATATAGGACTTTTTGGTACCCACCCATGCAAACTCACACATGTATATATGTACCCATATATAAGGAAGCTTTTCATATATAAAAATATCAACGAATATGCGCATGTTGAATTGACGATGCATGCACCCTTTTCCTGAGGGTTAGTACGATGCACGCTTGCTGCAGCTGGAGCGCCCTCTATGTGCATGTGCATAGCGCACCAAGAGTTCACTCCCCTCGTCGGCCATCACACACATTTGTACTCACACTCATATTTATCTATATATATGTATGTGTGTTTGTACATGTATGCATATATGTATATAAATATGGCTCGATGGAAGCCACGAGCCTCAGCACTTGATGTCGTCCGCCTACGCGTCGGGCAACCCTCCCGACACCAGTGGATGTCAATGACTCGCAATGACTTTCCGTATGCAACCTACCCCCCATTTTGTATTTCCTCACTCTATTCTACCGGTTTTCTGTCTATCGTACTTGTGCTCTTCTCTCGCTCTCCCTCTCTCTCTCTCTTCCTCTCTTGGCTTCCCGGATCCGACGAGACGTCGACGTCGACGGAGACGACACAGCCTGAGGGTGAAAAATCGATGCTACTGCTGCTGCAGTAGCACCAGCAATTCGACGCGTTTTTGGCCCAACGTAGACGACGATGACGACCAAACTCTCCGAAACCTTTTATCTCACCAACCCCCAATCTTCCTTGACTCAGTTTTTTTCATCCTCACAGCCAGAAGGATTTCAATATATTTTTTTTTGGTGTAAACTAATTTTATTGAATTCTGTAAGGTGCAGAAAATTCGCGGACTCTGAAATATAAGAGGGATACAAGCGGGGTTAATTAAAATAATTGTAAACATTGTTTTCTGTAGTAGAATCTTTGATGCGTGGCACGAAATATTTTCGAGCGTCTTCAAAAAGTAATATTGCAAAACAATGTTGGGAATTGTTTCAGAATTTTGTTTGCATTTTAATGTAATGGCTTTTAATGTAATGGCTTTAATTATCTGATAATTTAATTGTATAAATTTAAATGCTTGATAAATGTCGTTTTGGGGACATTTTAAAAGTCAAAAATTCCAACTGGTTGACCACCACCTTCGCGCCATCTTTTACAAAGTCTAGTTCCGGCGTCTACGCTTCCTCAACATTCTCGTCAACCCTCTCAGCCTACATACACATCCCAAAGTCGAGGGGAAAAAGTGCATTATCCAGGCACCCTGCACTTGCGATATACGTACGGAATTCTCGGAGGAAATATCATGAAAGAAAAATTTTATTTTCTTTCTCGTATTGTTGGGGCATGTTTTAAAAATATGAATGAAAAAAATGTTATTCAATCAAATTAAAATAATCCGAATGTTATTTTCGTTAATGAAAATATTTCTTTCTTATTTTATATATTTTCTCATTTTTACTAGGTAAATATTAGAAATAACAGGAAACTCACCAAATGGAGAACGAATATTTCGGGAATAATATTTTTGGGATAACGAGCCCCTATAACGATTTTTTATACTCACCTGAAACATACAGAATAAATAAATAATTAATATACATTTTTTGCTCATATATAGTATGCGAACAGAAAATTTTTACAGTAGCATAGAAAAATAAAGTACAGAAAAATCTTTTGAATAAATTTTATACTGTTGTAATATCGAAAGGTCAAAAAGTTCATTATTTAAATCGAAGTGAATGACACAATGTAATGGTGGAATTGTTAAAGTAATTCAAATGTAGAGATTTATACTTGATTTTCTCGATGGCCTGTCGCTATTTCATCGTATCGGAAAGGACCGAGCTCGAGTGTCCGAGAGACTTAAAGATTGAATTACGACGACAAGCGCTTAACTATAATAGGATTGTCGCTGGCAGAAACAGCCGGGGAATTCTTGAGAAAGATAACATCCTCGAAGCTTTATTGAAAGCTACACATTTATTACCAGCTAAATTGAAACATTTTGTGTACGTGCAAACAAATGCATATACAAGTTGTTTTCGTAGCAAAGTTATTGCTAGAAAATAATCAATCTTTGCGGAACTGGAGAAAATATATTATTTTACGTGCGGATCGCATATAACTTCAGCAAAATATTTTCGAAATATATTTTCAATTCATTTAACTTACATGAATTGAAAATATATTTCGAAAATATTTCGCTGAATTTATATGCGATCAGTATGTGAAATAATATATTTTCTCAAGTTAAATCAGTGTATAAGAATGTTTCAAAAAATCTTTACCTGAACATATCGTAATAGGACAAAAGTAAATAAATAAGAATGCACAAAGATTAGACTAATGTTTCTTGCATATCAGTTTACGACTCTCTACACATTGTGTGAATTTCTCGAGCATCTTTCTCGGCGGTTAGATCCGGGTTTAATTCATGACGCGAAGCAACGGTACGATGGGAATGGGATCTCATCGTGGATATATACGTAATACAATGCTAACGTGGCTTTTAATTATCCGGTCCGATTACGGGAACAATTTCTAAACGCCACTGTCCCAGTTTCCATTATAGCTCTCTCCCCCTCCTCTTAATCCCCTCCACCTTTAGCCTCTTCCACGACCTTCAACTCTGTCTCTCTCTTCCTTCTACCTCTTCTACTTGAATTTCTACTCGAATCGTGCGGTACCATTTAGTTTTGCGAGGACGATTGCAAAGTCCCGGCCATAGAGCCTCGACCACGAGGCTGTTAACAAAGTTTATACATTTCCGTGACTCCTCGACGATTTTCGCCCCGATGCTATATAACCCTGCTTGTAATCCTGTCTCTCCTTCTTCTTCTTCTTCTTCTTCTTCTTCTTCTTCTTCTTCTTCTATGAATCCTACACTACCTTCAACATTACTTTAACGCACTAACTACGAACGTTAACTATCAATAACCCAATTGTTCCCTTCTTTCATAAAATCTTGCATATTAAATCAGTATTTTGATCAATTCGATGCTAATATTTTTGGGTGTTAACATTTAGATGGCCTCAATAAAACTAGCGGCGTAAACGAACAAAAACTTTAGAACCATTTGCTCACTATTAATTTTGTGTTTTATTTTTTGCATTCACTTCATTAAGATATTGTTATCTGCCAGTTGCCAGTATCTCATTTTTTCGAATGCACTTTTTTGTTCTAATTCTCACTTCTCTTATATCATGAGATGCTAAAACTTGCGATGCTCACCTCACACACATACAATATTTTTCTGATATTATCATCTTTCTATCTATAAGATTAAATACTATCAAATGTAAAAATATGATCAAGTAAATTATTGTTTGCATATTTAAGGTATAAAAAATGTTATCGTATTAAAATTATTATAGAAAGAAAGTTAATGCTCTATTGGAATTTGGGGATTTTTGCAGCGTGAAAAAAACACATTTTAATGATTGCGGATCAACAATAAGTCCGAACGGAAAAAAAATATTCACGATGTTCCTTTGGCAGTGGAAATTTAATTTAAAAAATCATTATGAACTATAATTTATATGATTCGAATCTTTTAAAGGTTCGAAGGGTGAGAAAATTCATCTCAAAGGGCACGAAGGATCAAAGGAACATCATAGGGAAGTTCGAGTGGGACGAGATTCCGATGGTAATCCATTTCTCATGGCAGAACACCTGGGCTGACAGGCATTCACACCGATCGCTGTATTGCTCCTTCTCGCGTATGAAGGCCTTCGATATAATGAACGACATTCACCGCAACAAACGGGCCCCGGTGTCTGACGCACAGCTATTACGGAATATTGAAGCTGCACCCCTTCCATCCCACCCCCGAATCCCGAACAGTTCCGTCAACCTCGGTTGCCATGAATACGCGAGGGTTGATTGCAATTTTGGCGCTGGAAAATTCATTATTACATTGTCAGGAAAGAATTCATACCTTCTCGTTTATTCTAAGCCTTGTTTCCATTCCCTGCCTCTCGTCTATGATCGAGGACTAAATATGTACCATCAAATTTTCATTACGCTTTCTCGTAAAATTTTACAAAGAAGATATTACCATGAGGCTGACTTTCGCAGCCTCGTATTACCTTGCTAGGTTATTAATATCGTCACGCAAGACTTGATAAATAGTTTTCCCATCAAATTGTCCACAGAGCCTTTCATTCACAGGGAAAATTTTCGACCTCTCTGTTCTTCTGTTCCTTCGTGCCAACAAACCTTAGTAAACTCGAAGGGGCACTAGTATCATAAAATTATAGTTTTCCACTTCTCTACATAACAAAATAATTTTAAGGGCTTACATACACCTAGAGAGATAAAAAAATCGATTTTTCAAAGATATTTTTATTGCATAGTGTTACCCTTGATACACATGAATTATAACAAATTTCTAGGAACTGCTCACATCTTGCAAGTATGAGAAAAAAATTTCATTTCAATTTGAAACATGCTTAAACTTTAAATGACTTTTTTCTCAAAATGGTATTTTTGAAAACAGTAACCATTCTATCTCTTAAACTAAGCAACTGATTTGACTGAAAATTAGTACAAAGAATCTTTACACAATTATCTAGTCTTTGTTGAGGGATTTTTTTTTAAGCATCATAGTTTTTTTTATATGTAAAAGAACGAAAAGAAAGTTAGGCGAAATCTTGACTTTACTACTCAAACCTCTGCGATTTTGCGAAAAATGCATTTAAAAAGAATCGGTCTCGACAAAGACTAGTTTTTTTTGTTACCTTTAAATAAAAAATTTGTTTTATTTTTGGGTTGAAGCGTACAGTCGGGGTGGTTATCGCAAATGGCTTTTTTAAAAAAACTGTTTTACAGAAACTACAACCACAATTCATCTAATTTTTTTTTTATGGAATTTTCCAATTTCATTGACAACAATATAGGTACGTTCGACTTGCACGCTCTAAGCGCTTTTAGCGTTTTTTGCCGTTCGACTTGGCGCTGTAAACGCTTATGAGCGTTGAGATGGGTACGTTCAGATTCATATCCCAATCGCTCACAACGCTCACGCGGTCGAAACGCATCCACAGAGAGAAGAAGAAGAAGAGCGTTGTTTGTTATTTACGGTACTTTGTACTCGTGACAAAAATAAAATTTACGGTCAATTTAACTGTTTTCACTTTCTTAATTGGAAAAGAAGGAGGTTATTTGTTGCTTCCGCCATCGTTAAGCTGACTACAACCCCATCAAGTCGAACGACGCGAGCGCGAGCGTCGTCGGCACGTCCAACTCGTCGAACGCGTTCGATCTTAAAAATCACTTTGAGCGCTTAAAGCGCTTAGAGCGTGCTAGTCGAACATATCCTGTGTCTTTTCAAATAAACAAAAAGTTGTTTCAACAGATACATTTTTTCAATATAAAAAAATTATTGAAATTGATCCCTTTTTTGGCACATCTAGGTGTATGTAAGCCCTTAAGGAAAATTTATTTTTTTGATATTAATTTATAATAATTACAAAAGAAACAAAAAATTTATCAATTGTTCAAGTACCTATTTTTATATGTATTTAAAAATTCGTTAAATATTATTGTCCATTATAATTATTATACCACGTGTACGTATATAAAAAATTCTGCATGATTATTTAAAATGACATGTATTAAAAACTTTTTTATTCTAATAACTCTCGGAGTTTTGGTTTGAAAGTATACATATATGGAGAAAAATCGACCTATTACTTCCTCCGAATAGCGTAATTAATTGCTTGCATATCTCTTAAAATCTTTATCCGAGGGCATTTTACTACCAACTCGGCTATCAAGTCTGCGTTAAGCTCTCTCATTCCTCTCGTTTCTCCTCTTTTCTGCAACGTTTCTCACCAATCTTCCTGCACAGTTTCCTTCCTCCGCAAACGATCTCGATAAATTTTAATCCGGAAAACTTAGGGTTATATTATGAATGAGGAGAAATCTCTCTTATAAAAAACGTGGGATTGCAGGAATAGCAAAATTACGGAATTGTATATAAAAGAGAGAAAAAATGATGCGCGATTTTTGTTATCGTTATTCTGCTTTGTCGAGTGATAACAGTGAAAAGCGATCTACTAAAAAAATGAAAAGGTCACGTATGTTTGAAAAATGTTTACGAATGTATAAGCGAGTGAATTTATATGAGGGATTTCACATGAATTTTTTGCTGCAAAACCGTTTCAGATTCGTTCGAACTTATAACAAGCGAAAAAAATGGAGAATTCAAAAATCCCACTATACTGGAATGCATGCTTATGTCTTGCATGGAAAAAAATTAGAAAATTGTACGGATCTAAAGATGTCAGGGTTTTAGAATCAAATTTCACGTAAAATTCCTCATATAAATAGATATATGTTTTACGGTTTTTACGTGCGACTGAGCCGTAAAAATAGCATTGAAATTCTCACCCGTCCTACATGCATACACAGCCGGATTTTATTTTTTCAGTTTTTTTTTTTTGCGACGCATCGCACTCTCCCCTTGACCATAAAATTAATCCTGAGCAACAGATATATACCTCTGGACGCAGACCGCACTGAAACATCCCGTGGGAGTATTGTATAATCGAGTTATTGAGCTTTCTATCCTGTGCAACGGTTTTGATTCACTCTCACGTATCTACGATCATTGGCTTTTACTTTGATATCTTATTTTCCTCCATTTACCACACGTTCAATCAAACTTAAGGTATCCCATTTGACCAGACGATTATTTCCAGATTTTTCGTACAAAAGTGTTTCGTCCGCTGGTTTTTATTGTTTCTAATTCAGAATACATTTTTCCGTAGTGAAATGAAAAATTCCTAGTATTCTATGAGAACACAAATAAGACAAGGGTCAAGATATCAGAGAAGAAAATAGCAAACAAAAGAAACTGAAGGGAGTATATTGTAAAAAAGAAAACTTGCAGAGTAAAATGAAGATGGGCCGTTGTAGAGCGAAATAGAACTGAGAATAAGTGTTAGCGTCGACAATTGTATGCAAATTATTTTTTTTTTTTTGAGCAGTATAAAATTTCGCATACCGCAAGACAAATACTTGGTTCAAATGCGTGAGAGAAGCTGTTTGTTGGAGGATGAAATGCCAAGCATATCTAACAACAATATTAAATTATTTCTATGAAATCAAAATGACATCAATACGTCAGGTCTTCCGTGTTAATATTTTTTGTATGAAGACATCATTCGAAAATGTAACAAATTATTTTTTATTAATCAAACAATGAAAATAAAAAAAATCTCCGATAATTGAAATCTTTTTATAGCTTCTCTACAAAACGAAATATTTTTTACCGTCCTCATTAAATTCTCATTAATCGAATCAACCGAATTTTAAGAAAGGGTGACGGTCGTAAAAAGATCTGGCATTTGCAACCGTCGAATTTGAACGTAACGAGTCACAAATTAATTTAATTGGGGTGCATTTCTGAAGGGAAAATGATCCAAAACGAAAATAGAGTTCCAATTTTGGGGCGAAAGTGTTCGATATAAAAAAGGTTAACGGCAAACGTTTTTATGCTGTAGCAACTATATATATATAAATATTGCAGACGATATCACGCGGGGAGGAATGAGAGGAAGAGTAAAAAAAAATGGTACCTCGAGCTTTTGGCCCTGTTTCTATCTCGCTACGATTATTTGTCCTTTTTTGTTTTTCTTTTTTTAGTATATGCAGTACTCACATGCAGAAACGCTGTTTCTCGTACGACCGTATTTTTCTAATTGGACGACGGCTATATCGGCGAATCTATATTACATTTTTACTCCCCCCCCCCCCCCTCCCACCCTCCCTTTCTCCGTTTTAACTATCGTCCTACATAGAATACCCTTTCCCCGGCGAAATGTTATCTATACCTCTCTGACTCGCCTGCAATTGCATTTTTGTTATTGTTTTTTTTTTTTTTATTTAATTCTATTTTTAACTTTTTTCCATCACCGCACATCACGTTTTATTTACCCAGAAAATGTCCAAGGGTACACGACTCGAAATGACGTGAACGAAACAACATCGGGGAGAATATGTCGAATCAGTGAATGGATACATTCAAAGTCCAAGTCAGAAGTTAGTTTTGTGTCGAGACTTTTTAGCAAATATCATTAAATAAATGATTTACTAAATATTAACTCTTACTTAATGAAAGCGAAAACTACCAACTACTCATTTTCAGTCAGCGAAGCATTAAGATTACTGGAATCAAGAGTGGAAATATAACGAGTAAAAAAAAATCATGCAGTGATTATTTTTTTGTACTCATTACTTTTTAACATCATCAAGAGCTCGATTCAGCAAATTTTAAATCGCTCACGCGAGTCTATTTGATTTACGAGGAAACAAAATTGATTGTTGACCATTATTTTTTTTACCCCTATCCATGTATTATTACGGTTTCCATTCACACGAGGGAGAATCTAATGGGGAAGGGAAAATGTAGTTCCGGACAAGTTATATTTGGCTTATATTGGTCCAATCGTTTTCTCGCGTATATAATACTTGTAATATCGGGCATAACGTGGATGTAACGATAGTTCGAGCTCGGCAAAACCGCACGTTCTATGGCCACTCTCTCTCTCTCTCTCCCTCCCTTTTCATGAGGCTTCGATTTACACTGGGCAGACGTGAAGGAATTCCTGGCGAATCTATCCAACGCAGCAACCCTCTCATGGAACAAGAGCCGCTCTCGCGCTCTGGTAACAATTCAGTGGTGTACAGAGGAAACTGGCTCATCGCTTAGCCAACCGTACCCGGGAGTTCGTGGACTATTATTTGAACGGTTATTGCTATGATAGCGCGTATCTGCCCCGCCGTGCATCACGTTTCAACTCTACGCTTGTCACTCCGGATCCAACTCTCGATGTATAACAGTGTTGTCGATTACATATGCACATCTACGATATATATATGTATCATGTATATTTAGAGATTCATAAATATATGAAGCTCTCTATGCCAACGTTATCTACTTCAGCATTTCATCTTATTTTTCAATTATAACGATGACGAAGAAAAATAATTAATTTACAATTAATAACTTCGTTAATTTTAATCGTTGTATCGTTAAAGTCTAACAATATTTTCCTTAAGCTTTACGTAACGTTTCGCACGTTTAACAAAAATTGTATACAAGTTTTTTTTATTTATTAACTACGTACGGAATCCGTAAAAAAAAAATAATGACAGTTTGAAAAATAAAAAAATTCGAAACTGGAGAAAAGAGTTTTTATTGAATTCCAACGATATAACCGTCAATACCAAATATTTCAAGACATTCTGTCAGGTGGTCTCTCTCCTGTTCCGTCGTTTCTTTTTTTATCCAGTATTTAAAGAAAGTTAAAGTGGATGGAAAAGCCAAGAGAGCGGAATTTTTAGAATTATTTTTCATCGAATTCGCAGTCAAAGCAGGTTGTTATGACAACTCGGGTACTTGAATTACGAGTGAAAGGACTACTGGTAGAGAGTAGAGCCTGAAAGTCACTTTCGGGGATCGATATACCCTCGAGAAATTCAGAGGTCGTGCTTACACACCCCTCTCAAGCATTAAAAGCCTTTCAAGGGGTTAGGCCCAACGAGAATTCACGAGCCTTTCAATAGCGTCAACATTGAGGCACGCGAGGAGACAAAAAGGTAAGAAGCCAAAGTTCTATACATATAAATATACCAAGTTCTATACGTTTACAGAGTTGTATATATATATATTGCGGGTGTGTGTGTGTGTATGTTTATATTGATAGGCCATCACTGGTCGCGAGTGGTTTGTGCTTTTTCTCACAACAATTTACGAAAATGGGGTTGATGGGATAATATGCCAGAAAAGAGAAACGAGACGTTATTATATTCAAGGCTCGAAGCACTATAGCCTCGAATGTTCGGTATAATCTCAACATTGTTGGCAGTTCTCGGCGTGTTGCTTGTTCGTCGAGGCCAACACCAACCAAGGAGGGTTGTTTATTCGTCATTCCGCCACTTCCTGCGGTTCCAACCTTCGGGCAACCTTGTTTTCACAACATTTCCTCTCCTCCCTCCCTCTTTCTCTATCGTCCTTTTACTACTGAGTCCTCCAGACTGATTAATCGTGTCAAGTGTCAAGTAAGTGTCAAGGCACGATGGATTAGGGCTAGCTTCAATTCGTACACTTGTACTGCCCTTTGCAATACCGTATACGATCTACGAATCTCTGAACACTCTCGAGGGTGTGTGAAATTAACATTTTTGCCTGTGTCCCAACTTTCAAACAATTTTTAAATTAATGGAAAATTCATGTTTACGTATTTATAAATTTCGTGATTTTCGTACGTGATTAAAAAACTCTGTTTTTTAACTTTCAATTTCTTTCTCGTAGCCAATCCCTCTGTGTTTTTCTAAGAAACTCCAGAACGAAAGGGGAAGTAAAAAAAATTGAAAGCTTGTGTGGGCCAACGTGATCCTATTTCATACAGTTGACCAGGCCATTAGGCTTTTTTGTTGTCTATTTCATGGTAGCATCCTCAGCAAACTGTCGTTCACACAACCCTTCTTCCCTTTCATCCCCTAACGGCTATCACCTTCCAGAATCTCTTCGCTCATTCTTCGTCCGGAACTTAACGATTCTCACAAAAGTCCACACGGCAGGGGAAAGAGATCCGCAGCCCATTACTCTCCATTATTTTCTTGGGTACTGGACAAAGTGTAACGAATCCTGTGTGTAGTTTGTTCCTGGCTGGAGCAATTAGACGTAGAGGGTATTGAGTTTCCATGTGATATATACACACTAGTGCTGCATGGTGCAGTTTGTCGAAGAAGTAACAGACCGGAATCAACGATGAAACCGAAAAGCTTTTACGCAAACGCTTTTTCCACATATAACATAGAGCGAGAGAGAGAGAGAGAGAGAGAGAGGAGAAAGAGTAAAAAAAGGTAAGAAAGGAAAATTTTTGCTAGGGTGTAAGTTACGAAAATTGTTGCCATTCTTGATTGAGCCAAGGATCGCAGCATTTTTTTTCGTCAAGTTCGTCTCACAGCTCTTAGTAAAGAAAAGAATCTTCTTTATGGAGTATCGAGTACAACGGAGGAAAATTAACCCTCGAGACTATCATCCCCTTTCTCTCTTTCTTATTCCCCGATTTCCACAATCCGTCCTTCTCGTTCGTCCCCAGCACGCATGTCTCTCTTCTTTAACTCTTATTTAATTCGAAATTCTCGTCTCGTACGAGAGGAAGCCTCTGCTTTTTCCCTTGTCTCATTTCCGATCTCTCGATTCCCAAAGAGAGACAGAGAGAAAAAGAGTGTGAGAGAGAACGAAAGCGTGGATATTCGCGAAACGTCGGACATCGAAACGAGAGCATCAAGTCCATGTCGAGCTTTGTCTCCTGGATTCCCTTGGCGTAGCAACGTTCCTCTCGGGATTTCACTCTTATTCGTTACTTCCTCGTTTAATGCAGCACGTATTAAGAGAAGAACAAGGGAGAGAAAAAGAAGAGAATTCTCTTCCACAATGTCACGGCGAGTATCGAGATAACGATCCGATGGCGATCGGCCAGCTCGCAAAATACCCTTGGCTATATTCTCTCGACCCTCGCCTATTAAGCTGCTGCTATACACTATTTTATACATATATTGATGTATTTTATAGTACCATTGGATTGTATAGAAGAATTTTCTGCTGGTCTAGGCTCTCATCAACTCGGCCAAGCTGCTACCGGTACAATCTTATTCGGGTGGGAGAGTAATGGAAGCCCACATTACAAAAAGACCTCTCGACATGTCAATAAACCACTAACCTATCGACAAACCAATTTTAATGCATTGCCAGGCGAGGGAATTAATTAAAAGGATAGTAAATGATCGGAACTGGGGTAACGGAGGACTCGTCTCCCGAATAAACTACGTAAAAGGTCCAAAACCAAAATAATGTAAGAAAATAGTGGACCCATTCCAAATGACTTGCCTTTTTTTCGAGCTTCCGATATTTGGCGTTTTTGTTTCTTTAAATTTCCCTCGAAATAAACCCCAGTACAGAGTGACCCCTTTTGTGGAAAAATTCCATTCACTCCTAGGGCTCTAAGAAAAAAGTAGCTCTAAACTATACGGCAATATGGACTGTTTTTTATTTCGCAATTTTACATTTACGTCGGCAACGATATCTCTGACTTTATCGGACGATTGTTACCGTCCGATATTCCGCTTGGTCAACAGATTGGATTTTTTTTTGTCATTGATCCAGCGTGTTCTCCCTTTATCTTAGTTGCGCTTTGATCTTTCTTTCTCACTCGGGTAGCAAAGGGGAGGGGGGAGAGATTGAGTCTCATCGACTTGGGCATCTCGCGGACCCCCCTCCCTCCTCT